>OU015748.1:36676170-36686228 GCA_907169655.1 Acomys percivali | reverse complement strand
TTCTTCTTCTTCTTCTTCTTCTTCTTCTTCTTCTTCTTCTTCTTCTTCTTCAATTTTTTTACTTTTACTTCCTTCTCTTGCAATATTTTTTTTTGTTCCTCCAACACTATATTGAAAACGGGTGGGGATAGTGGGCAGCCATGTTTAGTAAATGATTTTCAAATGATTACTTTGAGTTTGTCTCCATTTCGGATAATATTGTGTCTCTGTGTGTTATATATAGCCTTGATTATGTTAATATGTTTTCTCCACTCCAACTCTCCCTAGAACTTTTATCATCACAGTATATTGGCCTTTATCAATTTGTCTCTATTGTGATAATTATGTGAGTTTTGAATTTAAGGCCATTCATATTATTTATTATATTTGTTAGCTTACATATGTTGAACTCACTATGCATTTCTAGGGTAAAGCCAATTTGGTTATCATGTCTGATCATTTTGATATATACTAATATTTGGTTTGCTAGTATTTTATTTGGGATGTCTGTATATGTGTTCACCAGAGATATCAGTCTATGATTATGTTTTGTTTTGATATTTTTCTTGTATATAGCTTTACCTGGTTTGTGTTTTAAAGTAATACTGTTTTCATAGAACTAGTTAGGAAGTAAGCCTTCTGTGCCTGTTTTTCTTGAAGGCATTGAAGAAGACTGGTTACATTTCTTTGAAAGTCTGGTGGAATTCTACTGTGACTGTATATGGGTATGGATTTTTGTTATTCACAAGGCTTGTTATTAGTGTTTCAATTGCCTCCTTCATTATGGGATTGTTTAAGTTGTTGTTCTCTGCTTTTGTTGTCTTTGGAATTTTAGAAGAACAAAGAAGTTTATTCATTTCTCTTAGATTTTCCAGCTTAATAGACTTCGTAATTTATAGTATTTGCTTATATTAATAATCTAAATTCTTGTGGGTATTAAAATTTTCTCTTTTAATTTAGGTCATTCATTTCTTCTGGTTAGTTTGGACAACAGTCTGTTAGTGTTGTCTATCCTTTTAAAGAGAAAGCTCTGAGATTCACTGATACTTTAAAATATGCTCAGGCTGTTGTGTTCTGTTTCCTTTTCAAAAAACAATTGGCATCAATTCTTTCATTATCTATTTTTTTCACTATTTTAACAAAATACCCCACAGAAGAAAGTTATTGAAAAATAGATTGAGTGCTGCTCACTATTTCAGAGTCTACAGTTCAGTGTACTGTGGAAGGCTTGCACAGTTTGAATGGTTGAAGGGAACATTAAAGTGAAACCTCTTCATATTATGTTTAGTCAGTGAGGAGAATGTGAATCCAAAACTGGTGGGCAGTATGCAAACGGCTTATATCTGACAGCGGTACAATTTGCTACAGTAGTTCTCTAAACACCTAAGTCAGAACCACTAGCTGGAGATAAAGCATTCAAATAATTAACCTGTAGAGCATATTTCTGACTCATAATAATAACACTCCACAAGGAGTTCTCTTTCAACAAAGTAATTCACTCTTTCTCCTGCCTTTCTTCACAGATGTGCAGACTATCTTTGCAAATGCCAGCTTGAAAATATTACTTTTCATTTTTTGTGTTCACAGATATTTTATTTAACTTCATGCCACCACTTCTTGCTAAAAATCTTGGTTTATTGTGCTGGAGAGATGGCGCAGAAGTTAAGAGCACTGACTGTGTTTTCAGAGACCCTGAGTTCAATTCTCAGAAACCATATTGTGGTTTCAACCATCTATAATGTGATCTGATGCCCTCTTCTGGCCTACAGGTGAACATCCTGGCAGTTTCTTGGCATCCTAAATTTAATAAAAAGAAATAAATGCATTTTGATGTTTTTACCACGTAGGGCACCTTCACACAAGCTGAGGAAATATATGTGTCACGTGTAGCTACTCAGCATTTTCAAAGCATGCCTTCAATTATGGTCAATTAACCTCTAAGATGCGTCTTGCCCCTTATTACTGCATCTAGAAGTATTTAACCAAATTAGGCTTTAGGGTCCACATAAGAGGGTTTCATCAATTGAAATGTAGTCAATTATAGCCATTATTTATCAATTCCTTGTCAGATAGAATATAGTATTACTACCTTTAGAAATATATGTTGTAAGTCACATCTGAAAAATAATGACATGTTTAATGCTTGTTTCTTTGAAAATTCTAAACACACTAACAAATACCTTGTGAAACATGGTGAAGTAAAATATATATTAAAATGAAATAGAAATAAATGCAATAATAAGTATTTCACTCAAATTCTAAAACAAGTAGTGTTAATATTTCTGTTGTTTCAATCAATCACCTTTTAGAACCTTGTAAAACCTAAGACAAGAAGCCTTAAAATAAACTATTTATTCATTTCCTCATAGATAAAGTAAGAATAAGAAGCACAATAAAAGAATTTAAGGAGGACAGTTATTTGTTTCTATTATAAGCCAAAAAAATATTTATAATTTATTCAGATTATCAGATTATAGCCCAACTGGTATCACTTCACTTGTACCTTTTCACTCTATTGTCCTATTCCCCTCCCCTACACCTCTGACAGAAGGGACCTCCTCCCCCACCAGGTGACCAGTTTGTTAGGTCTCATCCAGATGGCCTGCTCATCCTTCCTCTGCGTGCCACCAGGTCTCTCCATGGAGGGGAAGTGATGAAGTTGAGGCCACCAAACTTGAAATCAGAGGCAGTCTTGGCTTTCCTCACAACCATGGAGTATGAGCTGTGCATTTGCTAGATCTGAACATGGGGTCCAGGTTTGCTGCATGCATTGTCCTTGATTGGTACAACAGTTTGTGCAGACCCCCTGGGTCCAGATCCTCCAGCCTTGATGGTCTCCTTGTGGAGCTGAAAATGCTTATCAACTGAACATTGCGTTTTTTTTGGGAAATCATATGTGAAAATATTTAGCACACAGAACACAATGAATTATATTCATGATACATCTTCTCCTCTGTAGCCTACCTTTTCTTCACAATGTGCCATACACACACAGATCTCAGATGAGGTAATGATATGAAAAACCAAGAAACAAAGAGCATTTTTACTTGTTGTTGGCACTTCTAAACATAGAATGTTTAGGTCTTGGCTTTTGAACAAAGGGAACTTGTGACCTAAGGTTTGGTTTTATTTATTTATTTATTTATTTATTTATTTATTTATTTTTAATGAAGAATATTTTTATTAATTTATTCTTGTTACATCTCAATGGTTATCCCATCCCTTGTATCCTCCCATTCCTCCCTTCCTCCCATTTTTCCCTTATTCCCCCCTCCCATGACTGTGCCTAAGGGGGACTTCCTCTCCCTTTATATGCTCATAGGGTATCAAGTCTCTTCTTGGTAGCCTGCTATCATTCCTCTGAGTGCCACCAGGTCTCCCCCTCCAGGGGACATGGTCAAATGTGAGGCACCAGAGTTCGTGAAAGTCAGACCCCACTCTCCACTCAACTGTGGAGAATGTCCTGTCCATTGTCTCGATCTGGGTAGGGGTTTGAAGTTTATGGCCTTGGCTGGTGCCATAGTTTGAGTGGGACCCCTGGCACTAATCTGCCTATCAAAATGCCAGAGATTTCTATAGTCAAGACTTAAGTGTTCAAGATAGTCTTCACTCAGGATCTTTCATGTAAAGGATCTCGCACTAAAGTTAGTGATAGTACTCCAACTTTGAGCCCTGCAGATGCTAAGCACTGCTACTTCAGCATCATTCTGAAACACAATAGTTAAGATCCACATTCTTTCACTCAGTCCATCACATTTCTTTTGTCTTAGAGACCTTTGGCTTCTCAAATTCCTAACACTTCCATAGGTCTTCATTGTCCCTACTGTCTGCTTTTGTCCCTGTTCTGAATGCACCAAGGCATTACAGTACAAGAATACCAAGTGTCTTTACCTAAAAACTCTCCAGACATCTTAAGCCTCTGTTGCCTGTGGATGTGATACCAGACTATCACCTGCCCTTAACTTTCTATGATGGATCAATGAGAATGATCAAACCTACACAATACAATGCAATTCAACAGATGACTTTATGTGAGCCTAATAATCTAGCACCATGGGAAGTACATAGGAGAGAAATGCTGGAATAGGAAGAAGCCTCCCTTGTCCAGTGTGAAAGTAGCTACAAACTAGATTAGGTCATTTACAGTTTATAGAGATTTATAAGGGGTTTGAGGTAGTATTCTCTCACCTGCGCAAATTGCTTAGAGCAATAAGGCCTGAAGAAAGACCTCCAGCAGCAGAAGTCATTATTTTGTGGTTACATTATTCTTTGCAAATGAAGTAGCAGTGTCCTGGAATAAGGAATATTCAAAACAACTGTGCTATCATAGTGACAGTCTGGTGTGACCAAAACTTCCCAGTGTAAAGGGAGACAGGAAACAGATGACCTGAGAGCTAACAATCTTCCCTTCAAAATATTCCAGCCCCTTACAGTCTGTAATGGTGGTACATGTATGTACACTTCGATGCAAGAAAGTTAGCAGTTTAAATTTATCTTTATGTACACAATGATTTTGAAAAGAGTCTTGGTTACCTGACACTATTTGTATTCCCTTTCTCTTAGTGATATGAACTTACAATAAAACCTATCACTCATGACATTAACACTTTTTAACAATACTTCATAATGCTTAACTACCAGCCAAATACACTAGTCTAAAAAACCCCCATGTTCAATTATCAAAATATTTTTATGAATGTCACTTTATACAATTGTATTCCTGAATAAGCTATTTGTCTGGGCTGTTTCATTTAAGAAATTGTTAATTGCTGTGAAAGGTAATTGTTTACATTATTATGATTTATATTTCTATAATAATAACTTTATTTTACCATACAAATAATTGTTAAATAATATACTGTTTATATTATTATGATCATTTTCATAATTTATCATTGAAAACAAATATCAAGTAAATCCAGATTTAAAGTTGAAATAAATCACCTGCCTGAGGTTCCAATCTTAACAGAAGATGGGCAATTAAAATTTACATTGGAAATTTAATATGAATTTCAGAAAAGTTTGTTCCATTTTTGCCTGGGTAGAGGATCAAGGAACGAAATCTAAAGCAAAGACAAGGAAGAGAAAGGTCTGCATTAAATGTTTTCTGATATCAAAATTACTGCATCAATGTCCTCAGGGATCATCTAGCTCACTCTGTCAATCAGGATGATGGAAGCTGATCCTCTCAGAGTGGTTTTTCTGTCCAAGGCCTCTTGGGAGATCCTCTTCCTTATCTCATTAGTGAGATCTACAGATGCCGAGAAAATCTAGTGTCTGGAAGAATATCCTAACCCAGAGGAACAACTTGGCCTTTCCTACTTTAGCTCAAAGCCTACTTTGAAGCTTCATTTCTCTGGGGTTTTGCCCTAGGGCATCAAGGTTGAAGAAAACCAATAACAAGGAAAATTCAGTTCCTCAGTTATCTCATACCACCTTGCAGACTGGATGGCTAAGAATAAGAAAGCCAAGGAATTAAGTACGGTACCCCCTAAAAATGAAAAAATATATGCCAAAGGACTCCAGAAACAGTGTCTTTAATTTTATACATATTTAGTTGTATTTCCAACAATGTATTGTGAAGCAAAAATATAAATAATGCTAAACATGTATCAGTATTAGGATAAAGCTGTGTTTCAGATTTTCATTAAAAAAATAAATAATTATTTATAAAGTATAAATTTTACAGTTGAAAAGTTAAAGGGACATCGAGGAAATGGTAAAAGTCCTTAAATATATAAAAGTTTTTAAGTCTTAACATATTATAATAGTCATAAAAGCACTATTCAATAAGCATAAATACATGGAGAACAAAATTATTTTCTTTGAAACCTAGGTTGTGCTAATTTAAATATGTTCATTGGGGATATCTTTCTGCCCACTGCTTACCAGCCTGGCAAATCTGAGACACAGAGAGCAAAGATGTAGAGCTGAGTTAGGCACAAGCCACAACCCACATTAGCTGCCACCCCAGGGACTGGGGAACATGCCAGCAGTTTTGGCTGCTTACCACTCTGGCTTATCTGGGTGTCAGAGAACAAACGAGCCACGGTGAGTCAGGGTCCCACCGCAACCCACATTGTCCACCATATCAAAAAGGCCTGAGAGGCATCTGTCCAGCTTTTACTTTAGAGCTCTCTCAGCCTGCTTCTCTCCTGCCTGACACTACTGTGACACAGACAGGGAACCAAGAAGAGCTGAGCTGGGTGCTGGCTCCAATACCCATTGTCCACCATCCTGAAGTGGCCTCTGGGGAGCCCTAGGCAAAAGCTTTTGGTTTGGAGCTCTCACTGCCCACTTCTATCCTACCTGGCCTATGTGTGACACAGACAGAGACCTAATTGGAGGAATCTCCATGCCTTTTAACACCAAACACAATCAGATGAATAGAGGACAGCATAAGAATATACGCAACAAAACTCAGAGCCATAGGTCACAACTGGAAACCAGTGGTCCTACAACAGCAGACCTTAGAGATCCTAGCACCCACAAAATGCAATAAATAAATAAATAAATAAATAAATAAATAAATAAATAAATAGCCTTAAAGAAGGAAAATAAATTTATCAAAGAAATACAGGAAAATACATTCAAACAGATGAAGGAATTGAATAAATCTTATAAAGAATTATAGGAAAATACAATCAAATAGGGGAAAGAAATTAATAAAACTATTGTTTGAGAAAGTCAACAAGATAGACAAACCCTTAGCCAAACTAAAAGGCAGAGGGAGAGTACCCAAATAAACAAAATCAGAAATGTAGAGAGAGACATAATAGCAGACCCTGAGGAAATCCATAGAATCCTTAGGTCTTAGTTCAAAAACCTATATGCCACAAAATCTGAAAATATAAAAAAAAGGGACAGTTTTCTTGATAGCTACCAAATACTGACATTATACCAAAGCAGGTAAAACAAATTACAAAGCAGGTAGTCCTGTCTCTCCTAAGGAAACAGAAGCAGTCATCAAAAGTCTAACAAGCAAAAAACAGTCCAGAGCCAGATGGATTCAGTACAGAATTCTTCCAGATCATCACAGAAGAGGTAATACCAATTCTCGTCAAACTATTCCACAATATAGAAACAAAAAAAACCTTACCAAACTCATTCTCTGAGATTGGTCGCCTTCATACATAAACCACACAAAGAATGAAAAAGAAAGAATTTCAGACCAATTTTCCTTATGAACACTGATGGAAATATATTCAATAAAACATTCGCAAACCTAGTGCAAGAACACATCAAAAATATCATTCATCATGACCAAGTAGGCTTCATCCCAGACACGTAAGGGTGGCTCAGTATATGGAAAACTATCAATGTAATCCATCATCTAAACAAACTGAAAGAAAAATAACCACAGGAATAGCTCCTTAGATGCTGAAAATGCATTTGGCCAAAGGAAAACCCCATGCATTTTAAAAGTCTTTTAGAGAATGAGATACAAGGCACATATTTAAACATAGTAAAGGCAATATACATCAAGCCTATAGTAAATGTCGAACTAAACAGGGAGAAATTTAAAACAATTCCACTGAAATCAGGGAACAACAAGGCTGTTCAAACCCTCTGTATCTCTTCAATAGGGTACTTGAAATGCTAGCTGGACCAATAAGACAAGTAAATGAGTTCAAAGGGATACATATTAAAAAGGAAGAAGTAAAAGTATCACTAGTTCTACATGATATGATAGTATACATAAGTGACCCCAAGAATTCTACAATAGAAGTCCTATAGCTGATAAACGCCTTCAGCAAAGTGGCTGGATACAAAATCAATTAAAAAAAATCAGTGGCCCTCTGGATACAAAAGAAAAACAGTCTGGGAAAGCAATAGCCACAAAATAACCAGAAAAAAAGGACTTCCTGAAATTCAGTGAAAATGAAGGAACAACATACAATATATTCTGATTACTGTTTTGTTTGTTTGTTTGTTGGACCATAAGACACCTGATTATAAGACGCACCCAGGTATTTTTTCTTTCTTTCTTTCTTTTTGTTTGTTTTCTTTTATTTGGGGTGAGGAGGGGGGTTTGAGACAAGGTTTCTCTGTGTTAGCTTTGTTGTCCTGGACTCGCTTTGTAGACCAGGCTGGCTTCGGACTTATAGCGATACACCTGCCTCTGCCTCCCAAGTGCTGGGATTAAAGGCGTGCACTACTACGCCTAGCCACACCAAGGTTTAGGTCAGGTAAAACAAGAAAAAAAAATTCTGAACCAAGTTAGAACTAGAATAATAAAATATCACAAAATATGGTAATATTAAACAGTGTTAACAGGAGAAAGACTTAGAGACTCGAGTACTTCCGGTTTTCTGGAAGCCCCAACACGTGGCCGCACTGGAGTTAAGGAGGAACAAATGGTAGTTAGAGGTTACTTATTACTACACAGCTTTTTTTTATATCTTGAGAACAGTCTCTTCACTTCATACCATTGGTGTGTGTGTGTGTGTGTGTGTATGTGTGTGTATTTATTCTCATATATTTCATTTCACTTATAGATTAATTCACATCCTCCTTTAAGGTCCTTTATAGTATTCATAAGAGCTATTTTGAGGTGCTTCTATTGTGCTTCAGGTATAGTGTGTTTCGCAGAGCCTATTGAAGTAAGGTTCCTAGGCTGTAGCAGAGACATACTGTACTGCCTGTTATTGATTGTGTTTTTATGCTGTCCTCTAGGCATCTGGTTTGGGGATTATTGTAATAAGATGTTGATATCTGGTCTTGTATTTGTTGGGTGGGTTTATATAAACATACATTAAATTGGTGAATTCCTACTGATAACCCCTTACAAATTACAAATAAAACTTATCTCTGAATCTTATTACTTTATGTACCTTGCCATAATTGTTTAAGTTCATATTTTCTTGTATCCATTTGCAAAAAAAATCATTTTGCCTTATTAAAGTTTCTAAAAAGTTACTAAATGAATAAATAAAGATAAACAGTTCACTAGTGTCATTCTTTTGGTGATGCAATCAATATGAATTTGACCTAGGAGCAGCACCTTATTTTTTCCATTTTCCTTTATTGAGTGGAAAGCATTTCTCATGAAAGAACACCTTGGTAAATTAATGAGAATACACAAAAAGAATTACCTGAGTCCATTGCCTCTTTTCCATGAAGCCATTCACCTAATCTCTTGCAACATCCAAAGTTCAACTCTAATTGTATAATTTTACATTGACTACATTCTTTTCATTTTACTTCAAACCTTCTGAGTGCATCAAGCTATTTTCATTCATTAAATTTGCCTGCACATCATGACTTTTGGCATTCTTTAAAATGCTTTCTGCCCTCTTGTATTCCAACAGATTATTTCATCGACCAATTTCTCACAGAATGAGATAAACCTTGTTAAAAATCATTTAATATCGCATTGCTTTATCTCCGAACTTATTTTCCAAGTTGCTCGTTTACTTAAACTAAATACTCACATTTGGTTATCACCATATGTTATGAGGAACTGTTTCCTCTCTGAGTAATTTAACCAGGTTTTAAGTCTTAACTTTAAAGATCATTCTAATTGCAATCTGGAGAATAGCTTAGACAAAAGTAATTCTGACAGTAAGAGAACTATTTACAAGATGGAAGTAATCTGAAGAGAGAAAAATTAAGAAAATGCTATTGAGAAGAGTAGCCAAGGCAATGAAATACCTGTACCCCACATGTAAATTTTATTCACCTTTTACTCCTGAATTTAGTGTATATTTTATGATTTATTTGATTTTTGAAAAAAGATTTATTTGCTTTGATCTCATGTTTCCATGTCCTCTGTTATATTTATAAATTTATCTATAAGAGCCTTTTATATTTATATTTTATTTCAGTCTCCTGTTCACCATTAACTTTTGATGATCAATATTTTCTCTTACTTATTTAATGAACTTGATATAAAATATTTTGTTATTGTTTTAAACTTTATTTTGAAGAATTGCATTTAAGTGTATTTAATTTACATCATTCCACCACTCTGACTTTATAACACATCCAATTACTCTGGTGATATATCTATGCTACTCTTTCTATAATTATAGTGTGTGTGTGTGTGTGTGTGTGTGTGTGTGTGTGTGTGTGTGTGT
>OU015748.1:36652347-36676160 GCA_907169655.1 Acomys percivali | reverse complement strand
GTGTGTGTGTGTGTGTGTGTGTGTGTGTGTGTGTGTGTGTGTGTGTCTGTAAGAGTGAATGAGAGAGAGAGAGAGAGAGAGAGAGAGAGAGAGAGAGAGAGAGAGAGTATAAGAGGTCTTTAGGACTGACCATTGGCGATTAAAAGTGACCTGCTTTCATGTGTCAGGTGTTTATCCTTGTGAAAATTTCCCCTTACACCTTGACATGTAAGCTTATATTGTTATTCTGCTTAGTAAACTATATAAGCTTATTTATTTACCATCTTTGTAATATCTAAAAGATAAAAACTAGTGGTGAGAATTTTATTCCTCAAGCTCTTACGACATTTCCACTCTCTTCTGAAGTTTTCCATAAGCCTTAGGCATAGGTTGTCATGGAGAAGAATACTCATCGAAGAAAGATTTTAAGAAAATAAAATAAGAAGTACTGTGAAGAGGGCTTCAGTGAAATAAATGGTCTGAGTAAAAGCATTGCACAACCAGGACAGTAATGACAATATGGGTAAGTATGTTTATTTTTGTAATATTACTGTCTTCTAGCATCTACTTAGATAATCATGTCATTCAATCCATTTATACAGTGGATTAGATTTAACAAGTTATGTATGTTGAACTATCCCTGCGTCTTTGGCATGAAGCTTAATTGATTATGGTGGATGAGCTTGTTGATGTATGCTCATATTCTGTTTACTCCTAATTTTATTGAAAAATTTTCCATCTATGTTCATAAGTGAAATTTTTCCCATAATTATTTTTCATTGTTGGGTCATTCTGTAATTTGACTACAGGAATTGTGGTCTTATAAAATGAATTAGACAATGTCCCTACTATTTCTATTTCATGGGATAATTTTTTTTTTTTTTTTTTTTTTTTTTTGGTTTTTCGAGACAGGGTTTCTCTGTGTAGCCTTGGCTGTCCAAGACTCGCTTTGTAGACCAGGCTGGCCTCCGCCTCCCGAGTGCTGGGATTAAAGGCGTGCGCCACCACGCCCGGCTCATGGAATAATTTGAAGAGTTTTGGCATTAAACTTTCTTTGAAATACTTGTAGAATTCTGCATTAAAACAATAAACCTTATGACATTGGATTTATTTTGTTTTGGAGACTTTTAATGACTGCTTGTATTTTCTCTAGAGGATACAGGTCTGTGGAAATTGCTTATCTAATCTTCAGTTACCTTTGGTACAATGGTATTCTTTAAGAAAATAGTGCTTTGTTTTTAGATTTTCCAGTTTTGTAGAGTACAGGTTTTTAAAACATATCCTTATGATTGTCTGAATTTTCCTGGTGCATGATTTTCTGACATCTTTTTCATTTCCAGTTTTTTTAAAAATTTGGTACTATCTCTCAGCCTTTTATTGAATCTAAAAAATATGGTTTATGGTGGACCCATACTCTTCCTATTGTTCCTGAATTTCATTTTCATCTCTAGTCTCATCCCCACCTCTATAGCAGGAAATCAGCTATGATCTCCCATTCTTTCCTCTCTGAACACATCTTCAGTGTAAGATGAAGATACTGTTTCCCAGAATTCCCCCCACCCAAATCCCATATCCCATCCTCCAAAGCCATCAGTCATTCAGTGGGAACATATGAGCTAAGCAGAAGAGGGAAACAGGTAAGCTAAATGAAGACCATCACCACTTCCTCCTTTATTCCAAACACAACCCTCCATCCTCATCTATACAGGTTCAAGAGAACCTCAGTTCCAGCCTTCTTCCCCTGCCCATATCTCCTGTGGATCACACAAACATCCCTTTATAAGGCCCCTCTCTCGACTAGAAGCCATATCTCAGCCTATAAGTCTAGTGGCTACTCCCTGCTAAACCACAGGCCACATATGAAAACACACACACACACACACACACAAAAAAAAAAAAAAAAAAAAAAAAAACAAACAGGTAGGCTACTTTGAGAACTTCTCTTTTCTCTTTCTATCTCTCTGTTATGTCAAATCAAATCCCTAGTCTCTTCCATATCTCTGGAGCAAAACATACATAGCACTCCTCCCTACCTTCATGCTCCCATTTCCTGTGGATCCCACAAATCTTCCCATCCTAACTTTTCTCCACGCCCCCCCCCCAATTTGTAGCGATGTCCCAAACCCTCACTCCAGAAGGCAACCCCTGCTCACCCAAGAGCTGCTCATCCTATGGCAAAAGTAGGCTTAACACAGACCCACACCTTTTATCCATTCTCCCTGGATGACATCCAAACATCTAGTCTCATTCCCAGATCTGTAACATGAAAACACCTGTGATCTCCCTTTCTTCTCTGACACTATTCCCAGCTGAGCACAAACATGTTGTTTCCCAACTTTCCTACCCCTGTCTTCTCGTTTTATGCCATCCTCCAACAGCATGCATTTATTGGGAACACATCCACTAAGCAAAAAAAGGAAAACAGGTAATTTAACTGAAGGCTCTCATTGAACTCACCTCCACTCCAAATCCAAACCCCAGTATCATCCCTAATTCTGCAATAGAGTACCAGCTACAACCTTCCTTACACCCTACCCACGTCTCATGTGGATCCCACAGACCATCACCTCTAATCTCTCTGTACCAACTCTGTACTCTATCCCACCTCCAACTCCAGCAGGCACCCCTGATGAGCCACAGGAAACAAACTGGTGCAGCCACCTTAATATCTTACAAAATAGATTTCAAATCAAAATTAATCAAAAGATACAGGGATGGACAATACATTCTCATCAAGGGAGAGATACACCGAGATGACCTGTTAG
This sequence comes from Acomys percivali, assembly GCA_907169655.1. NCBI lineage: Eukaryota > Metazoa > Chordata > Mammalia > Rodentia > Muridae > Acomys > Acomys percivali. The sequence continues at coordinate 36,673,416 of OU015748.1, read as the reverse complement.
TTCTTAACATCTATTTCCCAAGCATGAGGGTACTCAAGTTTGTAAAAGAAACTTACACCAACTTAAATCACATACTGACCCTCACATACTTATATTTGGAGACTTCACTGCCACACTGTCATCAACAATCAAATTATCCAAACAAAAACTAAAGAGAGAAATAGTGGAAATAGAACATTATAATACAAATAGACCTAACATTTATCAACAGACATTTCACTCAAACAAAAAGACTATACCTTCTGTGCAACTTATGGAACGTTCTAAAATTGAGCACTTACTCAGTCACTGCGCAGTCACAAAGCAAGTCTCAACAGATATGAGAAAATAGAAATAACGCCTGCATCCTATCAGACATCCATGGATTAAAGCTAAATAATAGCAGCAGTAAGAACAAAAAGCTGGACTGGAGAGATAGCTCAGAGGTTAAAAGCACAGTCTGCTCTTACAAAGGTCCTGAGTTCAATTCCCAGCAACCACATGGTGGGCCACAACCGTCTATAATGAGATCTGGTGCCCTCTTCTGGTATGCAGGCAGTATACTTTATAAATAGTAAATAAATTAATTAATTTTTAAAAAAAGCTTAGAAATTCATAAGAAACTGAAAAATTCTCTGCTGAATGAAAAATGGGTCAAGATGAAAATAAAGAAAACAAAGACTTGCTCTAATTCGACGAGAATGGATAAACAGCATATCCAAAGTTTCGGGACACAATGGCAGTGGCCGTAAGTGGAAAGTTCATAGCACTAAGTGATTACATTTAAAGAATGGAGAGAGCTGAAAAATGGCACATAAAGCTTACACACCTTAGTAAATAAATGGGGTGGCTGGGTCCAGGAGAATGAGCTCAACAGGGTGCAGTTCAACCTGGATATGCAGTATGTGCCAGTACTGATCTCTGAATGCCTTCAACTTGTCTTCACAGTGTTTCTTATGCCGGCAAGTCTGTGCATACACTCCTAGGGGATAATTTTTATCTTTTGAGATTGCTGCTGGTGAATGCACATTTCCCACATTCATTTGCAGTATTAAAGTTAAATGGATTTATTTTTAAAAATGGAGAGATCTCATACTAGAAACGTATCAACATCCCTGAAAGATCTAGAAAAAAAAAGAAAGTAACCACAAAAAACAGTTGTAGGCATCAATAAATAAGCAAACTCATGGCCGAAATCGATAACGTAGAAAAATATAGAGCAATACAAGAAATTGACAAAACAAATAACTGATTATTTCATAAAATCAGCAAGATGGGCAAACTCTTATCCAAACGAACTAAAAGGTAGGGAGGACATCCAAATTAAAAAAATAAGACACTAAAATGCAGAAATGACAACAGACACCAAAGAAATCCAGAGTATCATAAGGGCCTATTTATATGTAAAAAAATAAAAAACAAATGAATATAAAAATATAAAAACCATGTACAAAAAACAAAATAAAATATAAAACATAAAAAATCTGCACTCTATTAAACTGGAAAATTTAAAAAGAAAAGGATATTTTTCTTGATACATACCACTTAACAACGTTAAATAAACACCAGGTAAGTATTATTAAAGGACCTAAAACCCTTGGTGAAATAGAATCCCTCTTTTAATAGTCTCATAACAATGACAAGAAAGTAAGTTTATTATGCACACATATTAGATACACATATTTTTCTACTCTAATATGAGGTATTGTGCCCATATACATTCTATAGAAAGATAAGGTAGTATAGTTACATAAGGTCTTCAAAAACCTCAGAGATATGCAGAATATGGCATTTTAGAATGTTCTTATTATTTTAAAGTTTCACTGATAATGAGACAGGTTGACTCCCTGCAACACTCAGGCTACCTCAAAGAAGATGATGAGCATCAAAGAACCCCACTTCAAATATGGCAAACAAGCCACTGGGCAAAATGTCCTTCCTCATTCTACCACAGACAGATTTCTACCAAAAAAAAGGGGGGGCAAGCTTGGATGCACACAGAGTCAACAGGCAAACTCTGCCAAGACAAGGTAAGCAAGTCCTCAATAGTTCCTGCCTCACAAATATGTCTGTCAGATACATTGGGCCAGAAGGCTGAAGAAGATGCTCCAACACAATATAGAGAGATTTGGGTGGCTATTTAGGTAGCAAATTATCTCTGTCATCCTCTTATTTAGGATAACCATTGAGATGTAACAAGAATAAATTAATAAAAAATTAATAAAAAAAGGGAAAGAAAAGGAAACTACTAACCTGCACTCCTGGCATACTCAAGTTATCAAGTTTATTCCTGCTCACGTCTCTGATGGAGTTGAAGTTGAAACTTAGCTGTTTAGGGGTTAAGATGTTTTTAGGTCTAGATAGTTGTTGTTGTTTTTTTTTTTTTTATAATGACAAGATGCATTGGAGATTGATTTATTCAGAATTTTAGATGCACCAAGACAGGAAAAATGTTTTCTTCAAGGCTGTCAAATACAAATAGCCAAAACACTAATAATGTAACATTTATATAATTCCTGACTGTGTCATGGTTTTTCTTGCTATAAGTAGTCTATTGTATATACATGTAATAATATAAATGTATATGTAAAAAATAAAAAATGTTTTAAAAATTGGAAATTGGGTTAAAAATTGGGAAATATATAAACAGAGAATTCTCAGTAGAGGAATCTCAAATGGTTGAAAAATACTTATAGAAATATTCAGCTTCTTTAGCCATAAGGGAAATGTAAATCAAACCTACATTGAAATTCTACCTTACATCTTTCAGAATGGCTAAAATCAATAACACCAAAGATATCTAATAATGACAAGGTTGTGGAAGAAGGAAAACACACTTCCATTGCTAGTGGGAGTTCAAACTTATACAGCCACTATGCAAATCAGTGTGGCAGTTCCTCTGAAAGCTGAAACTTTATCTCCAGATCCAGATATAGCACTCGGAGGCATATACTCAAAGGACACACCACCCTACAGAATGAACATTTTGCTCAACCATGCTCACTGTGGTTTCATAATTGACAGATTTTGGAAATAATCTAGATGTCCCTTACCCAAAGAGTGGTTTTAAAAGGGTGATACATTTGCACAATGGAGTATTACTCAGCCAAAAAAGGTGATATCATAAAAATTAGAGGGAAGATATTGTATGTATTTTGTTATATGTAGATATTAACTGTTAAAGCAAGAAGGAAGGGGTGGGAGGACACATGGGTCTCCATGAGAGAGGCAAATAGAATTGATTTATGGGCAGATTGGGTGCAGGTGGGGCCAGAAGGGGAATATCAGATTGAAGGGCAGGTAGTCTGGAAAGTGAGAGTGTGGGGAAAGATGCCTAGAATTGGGGGTTAATTGAGTGATGACATGGAAACCTAGTGTACTGGAAACTTCTGAGAATATGTGAAAGAGCTTATAAAGACTCACAGTAATGGGGAATATAGAGTTTCAACTAACCATCTTTTGTAGCCAGGCATGGATTACAATGGCAGGACTAGATGGCAATCAATTGAATTGTGTTGTTGGTCAGAGTGGTGGTGGGGAGGGAACCATGGAAATCCTCAAATAACCCAGGGTGTTGCTAAGACAAAGTGATAACGGGACCTCATTGCCAATGACAGCATCCACACAATTCATTAACCCTGGAGAAGCCCTAAGCTCTAGACTCTTTGCTACAGGAATATACTCTGAAAGCTACTGAAAGAGAATCATGGACAACTACAAAACTAGACACAAAATCTTTGACTTACAAATCCTTGACCTCCTGAAAAATATGGCAGGGCAATGGTGAAATAGAACTCGTGGGAGTAATCAGCCAATGTCTGATTTGACTTGAGGTTCACTCCACCAGAAGAAAGCCATACCCTCCACTACTTGGGTAACCAATAACCAGAGAATAGAGAGCCCAGTGATTAAGGGTAAAGACAAACACTATAGGTTTAAAAAGGAATCAATGAAATAACTTAAAATGATAATCTGCCATACTCATACCTTATCCAGTCATCACTAGAGAAGCGTCCTCTGGTAGCGGATGGGAACAGATGCAGAGACCCAATGCCAGATATAATGACAGGAGAGTTCTAAATAGGTGGTCTCCATCAAATGCCTCCCTGAAGGAGAGAAACCTGTTCTTTAGGATCCCAAGTGTGGGATCGAACGGTCTAGTAAGAGAACAGGTGATGTTAATTCACTAGAAGAGCACCCACCTCGTGCAGGAGCTTAATTGCTACCAGATGGAAAAGATCCCGTGAACAGACTCTGGGAGGAGCTATATAAATGAGCCCAGAACTGGCGGCTGGGGATTGAAGACTTGGGATAGGTTTGGCTGTTCATCCGCTGCCCTTCAAGAGGGTCCTTGCGGCTCCCGATCAGAGAATCATTCCTCGGGACTGATATCCTTAAGGTTTTGTTGTTGTGTCAATTAATCTTCATTTCCTACTGTTTGGGTTAATCAGGTTAGAATTGACGTAGGCTCTGTCAATAAGTTGTTAATAAAATATTTTGGTTAAGAGAGTTGAGACTACACCTCCCCTCCGAGCTCAGGATTGCAAAGAAGAAGAAAAGGAAAGATTGTAAGAGTCAGATAGACTGGAGGACACCAAAAGCACAAGAGCCTCTGAAACAATTAAGGCGAATACAAGCTCACAGAGACTGAAGCAGAAATTATAGGGCCTATGTGGGTCCTCTGCAGGTCCCCCGCATATATATTATAGACATCAGCATAATATTTTTACAGGTCTCCTGACTGTGAGAATGAGGGCCTCTAAGTCTTGTGCATGCTCTTGGGATTCTTCCTCCTTTTGGGTTGTTCTGTCCAACTTTGATATAGTAGCTTTTGCTTCATCATACTTTGTCAGGCTTGGCTTTTTGGGCGGAGTTGTTTTGTTTTGTTTTTGTTGTTGTTCTCTTCTGCTTTGTTTTTCTAATAAGAGAGAAAAAGGGAGTGGATCCATAAGGGAGGGGAGGTGGTGAGGAACTGGGTAGAGTAGAAGGAGGGAAAACTGTAATGAGGTTATACTGTATGAAAATAGAATCTAGGGGCTACAGACATGACTCAGAGGTTAAGAGCACTGACTGTTCTCCAAAAGGTCCTGAGTTCAATTCTCAGCAACCACATAGTGGCTCACAAACATCTATAATGAGCTCTGGTAGCCTCTGCAGGCATTCAGGCACACGTGCAGGTGAAACATTGTATACATAATGAAAAACATTTTTTAAAAGAAAGAAAAAAGAATCTATGTTTAATAAAGAAGAAAAATAAATAAGCCGCCTTGTTAGTGAAGCTCACTGCTTAAACAGTATTCCAAATAAATACTACTCTACTCAACACATTTGTACATGCTTCTTATTTATTTTCTTCTCCATTAATCTACAAGGTGCACATCTATGGGTATACTTCCATTACAATATATTGCTCCCTCTGTACTATGATCAGACCTAGGAAATTAGAATATCTACTCAAACATGTAGTATTTTGAGGAACATGCAAGGAGATTTTCTAAATGCTATTTTGAAATGTTCAGTAAATTGTTACCAGCCATAGTGGGTTTAGTGTGCTAAAGTGCATTCAAAGACATTTTGTCTATCCACCTGTATAAGTGCACTCATTAGCCATGTTCTCTAATTCTCCTTTTACAGATATTTCCCAGAGTGTTTAGTGTTAGGCACTCTTCTATTCATTCAGATTCTTCAAGAATGTTTTAGCTTCTACATGTAAGTATGAAATGCATTATTTGTCCCAGACACATCAATATTATAGAAACTCTTGCTTTGAAATAGGGAAATGAGAAATCCAGAAATGGTTTTGGAACTAACACTTAGGTCTTATGATCTCATTAGTAAATAGTAATATTTCAAACTCTTCAGAAGTAACCCCAAAGTAGTGATTTTTTTAAAAAGAATAATAACCAATTCCAGGCTCCTTAGCCAGAGCTAAATGGGATTAACTGGCCACTGACTTGGTTTATTAAATGATCATTTCTACTTTATGTTATTCTGCACTTTGCATTTAGGAAAGTTCTATGAAGAAATACCATTCACATATTCATCAAAAGTATATGAATAGCAACACAAGCCAACATGCTATAGTGAACAATTAAATGGATGACATTGTCCATGGCTTTGTGTCCATGAGACATGAACAGTTTAATGGTGCCTCACTTTCCAAAGGGTCTTGCATTTGTTTGAATGTTTAGATTTTGTCATTGTGAAGTTAATACATTTTAAAATAAAAATTTGATACTTTTATTTTGCCTTATAAAATCCACCTTCATAGGGCCCTATAAATTAAAAAACTGCTTTGCTCTATAGGAGAACTATGCAAGTGATGTATTCAGGTTTGTATCATGTGAATGGAAATCTAATGATTTGTGCCAGCCATCACTTCTTTACTACACTTAGTATTATTACTAATGCTATATTAGTAGTCCATCCACTTTATTAAATAGCATTTAATTATTCCATGCTAATTATTCATCCTTTCATCAACATAGAAGTGTTGATTTCTTATTGTATATTAGACAATTTTCTAGGTAAGATGTTGAAATTGCTCATTTATTTATATTCTTTATTAGGCAAAATTATTTTGTAGGAAAAAATTTATTATGTTAATTTAACCTCATGTTTCACAAATAGAGTTACTCCAATTTTTTAAAAATTTTTTATTAATATATTCTTGTTACAGCTCAATGGTTATCCCATCCCTGTATCCTCCCATTCCTCCCTCCCTACCTACCATTTTCCCCTTATTCCCCTCCCCTATGACTGTTCCTGAGGGGGATTTCTTCCCCCTGTATATGTTCATAGGGTATCAAGTCTCTTCTTGGTAATCTACTGTCCTTCCTCTGAGTGCCACCAGGTCTCCCCCTCAAGGAGACATGGTCAAATATGAGGCACCAGAGTTCATGTGAAAGTCATACCCCACTCTCCACTCAACTGTGGAGAATGCTCTGTCCGTTGGCTAGATCTGGGTAGGGGTTTAAAGTTTACCGCCTGTATTGTCCTTGGCTGGTGCCTTAGTTTGAGCAGGACCCCTGTGCCCAAATCTGCCTATCATAATGTTCTACTTGTAGGTTCTAGGACCGTCTGGATCCTTCTAATTTCTATTATCCCATGCTTCTCTCATCTAGCCTTATTCATAATAGCCAGAACATGGAAACAGCCTAAGTGTCCCTCAGTAGAAGAATGGATAAAGAAACTGTGGTACATATACACTATGGAATACTACCCAGCTATTAAAAACAAGGAATTCCCGAAATTTGTGGATAAATGGATTGAGCTAGAAATGATCATAATGAGTGAGTTAACCCAGAAGCAGAAAGACTCAAATGGTATATACTCACTTATATCTGCATTCTAGCCCAAGGGACATGTCCCATGAAAGCCTTCACTTACCAGGAAACTGGGACAGAGGGGAGGACATCCTATTGGGACTCTAGATGAGAGAAGCATGGGAGAATACCAAAATTATTTTGGGGGAAATAAATTGTTTAATATTTTAAGACTACATTTTAGATATAATATCATAAGAAGTTGAGAGCACATTCAGTACATTTGTTTCAGTAATATATATGGAGTGTCTTACTATTTAAATAATGCGATTCTAATATTTTACCCAGTCTCTTTGAAAATAATTCTTCTGAAAGAAAGATATTTTAAAATATTCTAGGTTATCATATGTAGTAGATTAGAAGTAGAGAATAATTTTTAAATTTTACCATTTTAATATTGACAGGTTATATGCAATAGGCACTAAAGCTGTTGCATCATACCTCAGCAATGAAATGCCTTAATTATTTCCAAAAAACCCATTACTCTAGCTAATAGCATGATGTTGTGGTGTATAATGGTACATGAAGTTTAAGCAATTATAAACTTGAGACATCTTTTGCCACCGTGTACAAATAGCACATTACAATTGTGCTCACTGCTTTAAAAACATGCCTTCAGTAATAGCAATAAAAGAGGAGAAGGTCGTTTTAATGTAAAGACATTTTCTGGTTAGAAACTCAACATTTAATTACAAATATCCCTCCTTGTGAAATGAGACCAATTATATTGAAGATATTTTGGAAATCACATGTGCTAGTAAAACTTGGAACCTAGTATCAAGATCGCAGTTATTTTTCTCTTCTAATTTTTTAGACTCCACAAAGTTACAAGATTGTGTGTGTTTATAGTGTGTTTTCAATTATTTTTTATTAATTTTTTCAGATTACTTCTCAATTGTTATACCCTTACCTGTCTCCTCCTCTCTTTTACCCCACTCCTCTCTCCTAGGTCTGTGACAGAAGGTAACCTCCTCCACCATCATATGGTCACAGCCTATTAAGTCTCATCTTGGTAGCCTGCCTATTCTTTTTCTGAGTACCTCCCAGCCTCCCCACCACAGGGAAATGGTCAAATATTGGGCACCAGAGTTCTTGTCAGGGTCAGTCCCCATTCTACACTCAACTGTGGATAATGTACTGTCCATTGGCTAGATCTGAGTAGAAGTTCAATGCTTACTTCATGTATTGTCCTTTTGGTGCAGTACTTTGAGCTGATGCCCCTGGGTCCAGATCTGCCCATCATGATGTTCTTCTTGTAGGTTTCTAGGACCCTCTGTATCCTCCTATTTCCCCATTCTCCCATACTTCTCTTACCTAGAGTCTCAATAGGAGGTCCTTGCATCTCTCAGAATCTCCTGGTAAGTGGAGACTTTCATGGGACATCCCATTTTGGCTAGTGTTTGATTATAAGACAGTACGTACCATGTGAGTCTTTCTGAGTCTGGGTTAACTCACTCAATATGATCATTTCTAGTTCCATCCATTTGCTGGCAAAATTTCAGGATTTCCTCATTTTTAATAGCTGAGTAGTATTCCATAGTGTAAATGTACCACAGTTTTTTTATTCATTCTTTTACTGAGGGACATTTAGGTTGTTTTCAGGTTCTGGCTATTACGAATAAGGCTGCTATGAGCATGGTTGAGCATATGTCCTTGTTGTGTGGTGGAGCATCTTCAGGGTATATGCCAAGGAATAGAATAGCTGGATATTGCAGTAGCCCTATTTTCAGTCTTCTGAAAGAGCCAGATATATTTCCAAAGTGGTTGTGCAAGTTTGCACTCCCTCCAACAATGAAGGAGTGTTCCCCTTTCTCCACAGCCTTCACAGCATGTGCTGTCCCTTGAGTTTTTTTTATCTTAGCCATTCTGATGTGTGTATGGTGGAATCTCAGAGTCGATTTGATCTGCATTTCTCGGATCACTAAAGATGTTGAACATTTCTTTAAGTGTTTCTTTAAAGATATTGAAAGATCAATTCTCAACTTCATGTGGAAAAACAAAAAACCCAGAATAACTAAAACAATCCTCTACAAAAAAAAGATCCTCTGAGACATCTTCATACCTGATCTCAAGCTGTACTATGGAACAACAGTAATTAAAATAGCATGATACTGGCATAGCAATAGGAAAGTTGATCAATGGAATCAAATCAATGACAGAGAAATAAATCCACACATGTTTAAATTCTTTATCTGTAAAAAGGTTTGTAGCTTAACAAAGTAGATTCTCTCATTTGAAGAATCTTTATTGATCTAACAAAGTTTTTTCTTGCAAAGTGATGCCATGGAGTATCTATTGGTTTACCTTGAAAGTAAAGCATAACCTGGAGTTTTTGTTTTTGTTTTTTCTGATCAACAGCTCTTTGTTATTTGTAGCTTAGACAATTTGATAGATTACTGAGATTTGATGCTGTTCTTATTTGGAAAAAAAGTTCCAATAATAGTACTCTACACGAAGTTGTTGTAAAGACTAAGTAAAATGAAATATGTAAAGATACTGATTAGTATGTTCAACAAGGGTAATGGTTGTGATAATAATGTTATTAAGATTCCATTTTTCATGTAAAAGATACTAAAAGTTTAAAACTTAAAATATATAGCAACTACAAAGATGAAACCATTTCTCTGAATTCATCTAGCATAACTAGATATAAGAGTTAGATATTTACTAAGGATCTGCTAGCACTACATGCTGAAGTCAGACTGGGGTGAACTAAGTATAACTAACATTTAAAAAACCTACAACGCACTAGCTCTTTTATCTCTATAGTTAGTTAATTGTCTCACAGTTTTACAGGATAACATGGATGTATATATAAAGACAGGGAAAATCTAAAATTATTCAAGTCATCAAATGCCAATTAGAAAAAAATATAGAGTAACTAGAAGCTTTAGTGAACTTGCCAATCAAATGACTTAAAACTTAAGTGAAATTTGGCACGTTTGCATTCATATTTAGCGAAAGATGAAACGGAGAGAAAAGAAGGAAGAATTTTTTATCTCTCTGAATTTTGCCAGTAAGTATAGTAAAACAAATCATGATCAAAATCTTGTGAAACTAGAAGTAAATAGAATTTAAAAATGCAATTTTCACTACTTTTACACAGTTAAGAGAATTGAAGATCCAAAGCTGATTGACATAAACAATAAAATTTAGAACATTGTGGCTGTATTGATTATTGCAATTATGTAAATTATTATTTTAGCAGACCTGGAATTACGTAGGAGGTAAACCTAAAGCATCCTGCTATTATAGACTTTGCTGCTTAAGTTTGTCCACTGAGGATGCATTTGTGATGTTATCCTTCTTGCAAAGGAAGAGCTGCTCTTTGCGAATGGTGCCATTTCTGGGTCTAGAATCCCTTGACCGTGGAAGTGAAGAGACAGAATTTCAGTAACAGTTGGATTCACTGCTTTCACTTCTTCTCAACTGTAGATGGATACAAGAGTTTTATCAGCCCCGGCTATCTTGACGTCCCAACTATCATGATAAATACCTTATACCTGGAAGTCTGAAGCAAAAATAAACCTTACACTCTTCCTTTCTTCAGTTGTTTTGTCTGGGCTTTTATCATAGCAACAGGAAAATAAACTTAGTCATATACATATCATCAAAATAAACTTTTGTTTATTTAGACCTTCAGGATGATTATGTAGGGACAGAGAGTTGACTCCAGGTTAATTCAATATATGTTTTTCCAAACTTAGATATGTATGAAAGACCATTCAATTTGAAATGCACTTTTAATTTTAAATGTTTTGATCATTGAAGTTTCCCTATTTACTCATCACATTCACAGGTCAGCAGCCCAATTTTAACTTCATGCAAAGAACATGAGACGCTAACTTTACACAAGAAAAGAACAATTCTAGACCATTCGCAGTCTCCCATTTCATGTGAAATGCTTATTCCACTTTTCAATAATAATGTTCATTTCCTTGCAAGGAACGTGGATGGGTGAGAGTTTTTAAAAGATCACTGTGGCTATCTCTCTGTGGGCAAAACTATGTAGTGTATTTTCAGTGACTTCAATGAGTACATAGACTTCTTTAAAAACCTGTTTGATAATTTGTAAATGTTATATGTATAAAGTTGCTTTAGCTTTAAATTACTATTTAAAATATAATTTAGTTCCAAACAATATGAATCAGAGTAAATATGTGCAAACATGAATATTGTACTGTATTTTGTTTAATCACATGAATAATAAAGATTAGCAAGTCAAGATTTGCTTGTAGATAAGAACTGAATTTTACCCACTTCAGAAGCAAACACTTCATGAACTGAACATGCTGGTATTAACTTCCTGCGTATTCAGAAGAAAAGTAGCTTTCTATATTGACACATTTTTAAACTTTTCAAATTTCTAAAGCAGAACAAGACAGTAAAATGGGAGAATCTATTAAACTGTTTGAAAAACAACTGGAAATTTGTTGCTAGAAAACTTATTATAGAGGATTCATTTTTTAAAATTAATTTCTGAAGTTAGCCTAACTTAAATGTCCCTGATTCTTATACCATTTCCATGGTATCATAAATCATTATCATATATTTACTTTTGTTCAGTAAATATAGACAAGTATTGCTTAATATTAGCTTGACTTACAGTTTTTAATGCGAAAATGGTGTAAAGCTTTTCTCGTTCACTACAAACTGCATTTTAATTTTAATGGCTGGTAGATAGCCTCCCAGGGTAGTGTTTAGTTTATCTGGAACCATTTTGAAGGACGCTGGGCCACTGGCCAGGAGATCAGAGGGATAAATAGCCAATTCACTGTTGTTTACTGTATTGCAATGCTGCGTGAGATAGGTTAGAAGTTTGAAATACATTTTTACTTATGGCATTTTCAATTACGTCTCCTGGGACATAAACTAATCATAAGCCAGGCAGTCACTTAACTAGATGGCAAACTCTAGTTTATGGAATAAATCTCTAAAAACAGATTAGACATTGTTGTGTTCCTGGTGGGCTTGTACTTAAACAAAAAACTAAAAGAAAAATGCAGGCAGTAAGTATAGGTCAAGTATGATGTGATTAAACATGAACAATAATATATTTGTGATGATTAAAGCAAGTAGATATTTGATTGTAGAAGTTTGCTTTTTTGTTTTGCCTATGTAAAGCGATATTTTTTGTTGGATAGCCAGACAAACATCACAAGGAATTTCATTGTGAGGGAAACTTGCAGAAGGCTACGCAAAAGGTAAATGAAACATTTAAAAGCTCAAGGTAGGGAAAAGTCAGTTCTCTTTTTAATGGCTGATGACTATCAGTGTAGGTAGTGGGGAGATGACATGGTCACTAAGAGTGGTTGCTGCCAAAGCCAAGAGACACACGTTAATCCCCCAATATCCAACGTGCAAAGGCAGATGAAGTATGAGCATATATAAAGATGGAATTCTATGGAGATATGGGAAGCAGAGACAAGAGATTCTCATGTAAGCACTCAGGCTGACATACACAGCCTAGCACTAACAAGTCACAAAAGTTATTCTTTTGTGTTGAATGAGATGGAGATTTTTGACTGGAATTGTACACATTATTATACTTCCCAGGCTTATCAAGAAAATGTCTCTTTGCAACAGATTGAGCCAATTACAGAAAACTGCAGCTAATCATAATTCATAGTTGTGGAGAGCAATGCTAACTGATAAATCCGTGCACCTAAGGCTCAAATGTCATTGCAGAAGACAGGAAGAAATGATGTAAATAGCCAAAAGAACAGAGTTTGCTATAAGATTGTATCTCCTGGCAGTGCTAGGGAGCCCCACGTAATGTCACTAACACAAGTTTCTAAATATGGCCTAACAAAGAAGACACCAATAGACATATTAGCATAGACAGAGGAACTATTACAAGGTCTCACATCATGACAATTAAGAAATGCTGAGTTCCAGAGACATAGTCTTCCCTAGAGAAGAATGTACTTATTGGTTATCTAATATAAAAGTGAGCACTGAACACACACACACGCACACACACACACACACTCATACACACACACATTTATTACAAGTGCAGACTGAGCAGCTTGCACTATCTATTTATTATGTGTGTGTGTTTCACAATAATGAAAGAAAAAGAAATAATAAAGTAGAATAAATAGGAACATTTGGAAGGAAGAGAAGGATAGCATGCAATTATGTTGCAATTACCGCAAATAAAATACTTGTATCAAAACTTGTCCTCTAAAGTCCACACATTTGCTACAGAATATTAATAGTAATTGGTACAATTTTCAGTGAAATATATAACTTATTCTACTTCTTTTAACTTCATTCAGTTTTTCCTTGATTTTGTCAAAGATTCAGGATTTGGTTATAAACCTTCTTAACTCTTTAGGTAAGAGTTCACGGCGTGGTGGTAGGTACAGTTTTGTTTGAATTCTCCTGCAGGTGCCATCATATTTGAACATACCATTTGTGGAAGAGGCTGTCTTTTTACCAATGTGCATGTCTCACTTCTTTATCAAACATAGATTTGTGTCTAGATCCTCAATGAGATCCAGTTGACCAACATGTCCATTTTTTGTCACGGTGATATGTTTCTTTTATTATGACTGCTCTGTGGTAAAACTTGTAATCAAGATTATGATTGCTCTGTGGTAAAATTTGTAATCAAGTTTGGTGACACTTCTAGCTGTTCCTTTATAATTCACATTTTGAAGCTATTCTGGGTGTTTTGTGGTTTTGAGTTTTCATAAAAAGTTGAAAATTATACATTCAAGATCTGTGAAATTTTTTTTTCATTTAACAGATGTTTATATTTGATCTTATCATAAACATTTCCTATTTATTCATCTATTATGATGGAACGTTCTGTTTATAGTAGTCTGAACTGACATCTGTGGTGTTGTGGTCCTTTAGAAACCATAAATACCTGTGCTGGCCCTAACAGCTTTTAGTCTGCATTGAGAAATGAGTGGTCATTCTAATAGGTCTACATTTATATGTTACTTGGTCTTTTTCCCTTGCAGTTTTTCATATTCTTTCATTGTTCAATGTGTTTAATGCTTCTATTATTAGGTTCCACGGAGACTTTCTTTTCTGGTAAAGTCCATTTGGTATTCTATATGGTTGTACCTGTATAGTCATCTTCTTAAGGTTAAGGAAATTTTGGTATTGTTGAAAATATTTTCTGGGCCTTTGAACTGGGTAGCTTTACCATAGTCTATTCCTACTTTTAGATGTGGTGCTTACAAAGTATGCTGGTTTGAATAGGAATGGCCACCATAGACAGATGTAGTTGGAGGCTTCCCCCACAGAAAGGGCCACTGTTAGGAGCCTTGTTGGGTTTCAGGTTTCATATGTTGAAGTTCTGCCAATGTAGCACACATTCACTTCTTCTGCCTACAGATCAACACATGGGATTCTCTTTTTCTTCTCTAGCACCCTGTCTGCCTGCAGTTTGTCATGAGCATAATGGACTAAACCTATGAAACTGTAAGGTAGCCCCAACTAAATGTTTTCCTTTCTAAAAGTTGATGTGTTCATAGTGTCTCTTCACAGCAATAGAAGCATTGACTAAGACACATAGTGTCCCAGATTTCCAGGATGGTTTTGTGCCATTATTATTTTAGATGTAATAATTTCTTTGGCCAAGGAGTCCAGTTTTCCCCATCTCTAGTATTTTCTTGATGTCATTTGACTCTGAGGTTCCTATTCAAATTCCTAAGTTGCTTTTATTAATCTATTTACTTAGTCATTTACAACCTGAATACAGACCCTTTCCTATCTCCTCCTAGTCCCACATTCACACCCATACTCCAGTTCCTTACTCTCCTTCTCCTTAGAAGAGGGGAGGGCCCCCATGGATTTCTAACCCACCCTAGTGTATCAAGTCTCAGGAGAACTGTAGGCATTGTACTTTTCCAAACCTTCTTTACTTGGGGTTTTTTAATGCTTATACCTCCCTTCCAACCCACCTACTCTAGATAGGAGAGAAAAAAGGCTTAATAGGAACAGAAGTCGACCTTTTTAGACACAGTAACTTGGAACAATTACACTGGCATAGTTGGCAGGATTCCAATAGACCAATTAAACAGCAAGCCAGCAATTCAGCAAAGGTGTCTGCAGCCAGAGCACAGAAAAGCAGCTGGAACCCAAAGCAGTAGCCAAAACTCAGAGTAGAAGCTGGAAACCAGAGCAACAGCCAGAACCTGGAGCAGTAGCCAGAACCCGGAGCCTCTCCGGTTCAAGAATCAGCCACTGAGTGATTCTCTCTAGGAGCATCTTGAAGTAGAGTGGTGAATAGCCAAGACGAAAAAGCCCCACCTTGTCTTTTGGGCATCACCTCAGAGTCCATATTCGGATGTTTATAAGTGGCAAAGACCATGCTCCTGCAAGAGGTGGTTCCTCTTCCAGTGGACAAACATCGCATATTCTCTCACAAGTCTGTTTTCAACAGAAAAACACTACACGCACTTATACAATTCTGTTTCACATCCCACACTTGGGATCAAAACAGAACCATGTTTACATTCACCACTAAGGGCTAAGTGCATCCTCTTGCAGAGGCCAAACAGGCAACACAGCTATGAAAAAGGGATTATAAGGCAACCAATGGAGTCAGGAAGATCCACACCCCAATTATTAAGGACCCCACATAAAGAAACACATGAACACCTGCTACATATATACAGGGGCCTAGGTCCATCCCATGCATGTTCTCTGGTTGGTTATTCGGTCTTTGTGAGTCCCCATGGGCCCAGGTTTGTTAACTCTGTAGATCTTCTTGTGTTGTCTTTGACCCTTCTGGCTCCCTCAATCCTTCCTGCCACTGTTCCACAAGACTTTCTGGGCTCAGCCTCTTGTTTTGGTCAATGAGTCGGCTAACATCAGCTGCTGGGTGAAGCTTATCAGAAGATAGTTATGTTAAACTCCTATCTACAAGCATAACAGATAATCGTTAATAGTGTCAAGGGTATGGCTCTTCCATGGGATAGGTCTCAAGTTGGGTCAATGATTGATTTGCCATTCTCTCAATCTCAGCTCCATCTTTATACCCACACTTATTGTAGGCAGGGAAAATTTTAGGTCAAGGTTTTACACATGGATTTGTGTCCCCCTCCCTCCACTGGAAGTCCCACGTTGCTACAAGAAGCGGCCACTTCAGGCTCTAAATCTCTCATTGCTAGAAGTCTCAGCTAGGGTCACCAACATAAATTTCTAGTGCCTTCCCCATCCCAGAGTTGCTTCTCCGCTATTTTCCATTCTCTTTCCTAGTCCTGCACCACCTTCTCCCTACACTTATCCAGTGCCCTATTCCCCTCCACATCACTTCTTCAACCAAAATCCCTCCCTCAATTTACTTCAGATATCTGTTCTACTTCCTTTCTAAGTGAGATTCAAACATCCTTTCTTGATCTCTCCTTTTTACTTAGCTTTTTGGGTCTGTGGACTTGTGGGTCTGTGGACTGTAGAATAGTTATCTGTACTTTATGGCCAATAACCAAATATAAGTGAGTACATATCATGGGTATCTTTCTGGGTCTGGGTTACCTCCCTCAGTATAATATTTTCTAGTCCCATCCATTTGACTGCAAATTTCATAATGCCTTAGTTTTTAAAAGCTGAGTTGTATTATATTGTGTAAATGTACGACATTTTCTTTATCCATTCTTCAGTTGAGGGACATCTTAGTTGTTTCCAGATTCTAGCTGTTATGCAGAAAGCTGCTATGAATATAATTTAGCAAGTATCCTTATGGTATGGAGGGGCATAATTTGGGTATATGCTCAGGAGTGGGATCTCTGGGACTGGAGGTAGAACTAGTCCCAAATTTCTGGAAAAACACCATAGTTATTTCCAAAGTGTTTGTACAAGTTTGCGTTCTAACCAGTAATGGAAGAGTGTTCTCCTTTCTTCACATATTCACCAACATGTGCTGTCACTTGAGTTTTAGACCTTCTGACTAACATAAGTTGTCATAATAGAGTCAATTTGATTAGAATTTCCCTGATGCCTAAGGATGTTGAGCATTTCTCTAAGTGCTTCTCAGCCAGTAGAGATTTCTCTCTTAAGAATTCACAGTTTAGCTCTGTAATCCATTCTTAATTGGGTTATTTGGTTTGTTGCTCTTTAATTTCCTGAGTTCATGTAATATTTTGATTATTATCCATCTCTTTTAATGTAGGGTTGGTGAAGGTCTTTTCCCATTGTGTAGGCTGCCATTTTATCCTATTGACTGTGCCCTTTGTTTCATGGTAGGTTTTCTATTTCATGAGTCCCCATTTATTAACTGCTGATTGTAGTGTCTGAGCTTTTGATGTTCTATTCAGGAAGCTGTCCCTGTGCCACTAAGTTCACAGATCTTCCTCATATTCCCTTATATTACATTTAATGTATCAGGTTGTATACTGAGGTCTTTGATCCACTTGGACGTGAGTTCTGTGCACTGTGATAAATATGGATCTATTTACATTCTTCTATATGGAGACATTCAGTTAGACTAGCATCATTTGTTACATATCCTAAATTGTCAATTCCATTGTTCCCTTACTTTGAGTTTTTTTTTTTTATTTAATTTCCACTTTCATGCATTTCACTGTTGCATTCATTTCTTCCACTGTTTGTGTTTTCTTATCTTTCTTCATGGGATTCATTCATTTCCTCTTTAAGAGATTTATTCATATTCACAAGGATTACTTTAAGGTATTTTTCCTGTGCTTCAGGTATGTTTCAATACTCAGCACCAATTGTGGTGGAGTTACTAGACTCTTGTGGAGACATTGCGTTGGCTGTTATTGATTGTATTTTATGTTGGTGTTTACACACCTAGGTTTGGGAAGAATGTAATTCTAGGTACTGACACCTGAAGAGCCTACCTGTTTCCCTGGCTGCAGTGGGCTGAGGGATCCAAGGAAATGTCTGCCGGATTTAGTGTTGGGTCAGAGAAGGAAGTTTGGAGGGAAATTTTTGTATAATACACTGGCGACATGGATGGGGTTGGAGGCCACCTCAGGTAGGCTGTACAGACCTTATGATAAAACAGGAATTAGATTTGGAGGAGAGAGGAAGAGGTGAGGGCTGGCAATTAGTCTACCTGCTTACCTAGCATGAGTAAATATATACATTCCTGAAATTACATTAAAAGAGAAAATTATTAAAGTATGACAGCAAAATTGTTTTCAAAATAATGCACATTAGTTATCTTTAAAACTATAATTAGATGGCTGTTTTGTATACTTTTTGTTGAAAAACATTTCCCTCTATGGATGAAAGCTGAATAATGAAAAGTAATCAGAGAGATAATACATTAATAATTACCTGATTTCTAAATTTATAATTTTAAATACTTGGTTTGAGCATATGAATAAAAGTTACTGCATTAAAAATGCTGCTAAGTATCTTTGCTAATCCAATTTTGTTCAAGTATAGACTACAAATTAAAATTGTAAATATGTTAAAATTTACAAAATTCCAAAAACTAATATATCTTTATTCAGAATGAGTGTCCCTCAGTAGAAGAATGGATAAAGAAACTGTGGTACATTTACACTATAGAATACTACTCGGTAATTAAAAACGAGGAATTTCAGAAATTTGTGGACAAATGGATTGAACTAGAAATGATCATAATGAGTGAGTTAACCCAGTAGCAGAAAGACTCAAATGGTATATACTCACCTATATCTGGACACTAGCCCAAGGGATATGTCTAATGAAAGTCTTCACTTACCAGGAAAGTGGGACAGAGGGTAGGACATCTTACTGGGACTCTAGGTAAGAGAAGCATGGGAGAATAGGGAAATAGAAGGATCCCGAGGGTTCTAGAATCCTAAAAGAAGAACATTATGATGGGCAGATCTGGGCCCAGGGGTCCTGCTCAAACTATGGCACCAGCCAAGGACAATAAACATCAAACCCCTACCCAGACCTAGCCAATGGACAGGACATTATCCACAATTGAGTGGAGAGTGGGGTCTGACTTTCACACAAACTCTGGTGCCCCATATTTGACCACGTCCCCTGGTTGGGAAGGCCTGGTGGGACTCAGAGGAAGGATAGCAGGCAACCAAGAGGAGACTTGATACCCTATGAGCATATACAGGGGGAGGAGGTCCCCCTCAGTCACAGTCATAGGGGAGGAGAGTAAGGGGGAAATGGGAGGGAGGGAAGAATGGGAGGATACAAGGGATGGGATAACCATTGAGATATAACAAGAATAAATTAATTAAATAAAAAAAATAAAAAATACTCTGTAATTTTTCATTAAAATACTGATAAAATACTGATACTGATACCGCTACATAGAACGGTGTATCTCTTCAAACAGTTGATAGAGCTTTAATTAATAACAGGGATGCACTTTTAAGAAAAAAAAAGGCCCAGATATACACTATGGAATACTACTCAGCTATTAAAAACAAGGAATTCCCGAAATTTGTGGACAAATGGATTGAGCTAGAGATGATCATAATGAGTGAGTTAACCCAGAAGCAGAAAGACTCAAATGGTATATACTCACTTATATCTGCATACTAGCCCAATGGACATGTCCCATGAAAGCCTTCCCTTACCAGGAAACTGGGACCGAGGGGAGGACATCCTATTGGGACTCTAGATGAGAGAACAATGGGTGAATAGCAATGTAGAAGGATCCAGTGGGTTCTAGAAACCTACAAGTAGAACATTATGATAGGCAGATTTGGGTCATGGGGTCCCGCTCAAACTAAGGCCCTAGCCAAGGACAATACAGGCGGAAAAATTTAAACCCCTACCCTGATCTAGCCCATGGACAAGACAGTCTCCACACTTGAGTGGAGAGAGGGATTTGACTTTCTCAAATACTCTGGTGCCTCACATCTGACTATGTCCCCTGGAGGGGGAGACCTAGTGGCACTCAGAGGAAGGACAGCAGGTCACTGAGAAGAGACTTGATACCCTATGAGCATATACAGAGGGAGGTAATCCCTCTGAGGAACAGTCATAGGGGAGGGGAATAAGGGGAAAATGTGAGGGAGGGGAGAATGGGAGGATACAAGGGATGGGATAACCATAGAGATGTAACAAGAATAAATTAATTAAAAATAAAAAATAAAAAATAAATTTAAAAAAAAAGAGAGAAAGGCAGGAAGAAGAGAGCTGAGAGGTCTTGTCAGATTCTTATTACTTCTGACTTTTCTTTTAAGAGTACCTCAGTACCCATAGTAAATATCTGTCTGGTGCTTCAATAAAGGTTGAGTTTTGCTTGGATCTGCAGAAAAATAACTCATGGTATGCTGGAACATATTGAGGAAAAGTCTTCTTTGTGTAATTATGATGGCTTATATCAAAACATACTTCTGAAATGTTTGCCACTGTCAGGAGACTGCTAGGAGTAGAGTGAAATATTCTATGAAGACTGATTGACATTATCTGTAGAAATATTTTAAATGCCTCCCCCAAAATAAAACAAAACCAAGAAACAAAGAAGTATGGGGTTTTAATTTAATGACAACTAAGAAATTTTATTAAATATTCTGGAAATTTGTTCAAATAATATAGAAGAAAAATTAATATAGAAAGGAAATTTAATATGACTAACATGCATAATTATGCAGCTACTAAACATAAATATAATTGATGCTTTCAGTGTTTATATTCACATTCACACTCTCTTGCCTTTGTCAATATTTATCAAAATATATTAAACCAATAAATATACTAACACCTGTAAATCAAAATAAGGGGATACTGTAGGTTTTTAAATATAGCTAAAATGTTAGGCAGTAGAAGTGTGTGTGTGTGTGTGTGTGTGTGTGTGTGTGTGTGTGTGTGTGTG
>OU015748.1:36588590-36646422 GCA_907169655.1 Acomys percivali | reverse complement strand
AGAGAGAGAGAGAGAGAGAGAGAGAGAGAGAGAGAGAGAGAGAGAGAGAGAAGAGATATGTATTTTTAAAGTAAACATACAAACATGTCTAATGTTCATTGAATGTGCAAGTGAAATTAATTCATATTTCATGAGCTATATAATTTATTTAAATAATTTCCTAAGTAATGCAAGTGATCATTTCCTTAGACAAACAGGATAAACAAACACTTGAAATAAATAGCTTTCCCATATTACGGCTTGACTGCTCCATGCCTAGAATATGTTCTTACAATCAATGTTTATATATCCTGAGTTCATGAAGTTAAAAAAAAATTCATGTTCTATTTGGAATGAGTAATTTCATGTTTCTAATAAAACCCATCAAATCATAATGTTTTTCTCTATCCTGCAACGATGAAACACAATGTGTGGAAATCAGTTCCTATTCCAAGATAAAAACACTTACTGCACTTAATTTGTAAAAAAAAAAAAAAAAAAAAAAAAAACACTAGGTTCAATGAATACATTTTATGAATAAAATATAAAAAGCATAAACATGTATAGGAGAAAATATGAAATGTATAAACCTCATACTAGTATAGTAGCCCATATTTCAGTGTTTCTGTGGCAGAGGCAGGTAGATATCTGTTAGTTTGAGGCCGACCTGGTTTCATACATGTTCCAAGCCATCAAGGACTACATCATGAAACATTATGTTGATTTTTTTAAAAAATCTATTTTATTATTGCAAATATAGACTCCTTAAGAAAATTATTTCTAGAAAACTCAGAAGTAAATAATAAGACAATAAAACTGAGTGGTTTCTTTTATTTATTTAAAAAAGATAGACTTTTTAAAATGACTAAATTGAGAGTATGATTAAGCTAGAAACAGAATATTCTTTAACTTATCTTCTAAGTTCTATATTTACATACTTTATATATTATTGAATAGTAAAGACAAAGAAACCCAATACTACTTTTACTTTATTTCATATTCTTCATGAAATGCTGTCATTAAAAACCAGTAATAACATATCACAGGATCAATAAATTTTAAAGCTTTTCAA
This sequence comes from Acomys percivali, assembly GCA_907169655.1. Taxonomy (NCBI): domain Eukaryota; kingdom Metazoa; phylum Chordata; class Mammalia; order Rodentia; family Muridae; genus Acomys; species Acomys percivali. The sequence goes on along the minus strand of OU015748.1, from coordinate 36,645,371 downwards.
TTCAAATTCATGTTGTTATAGATAAACCATCACTTAGAGAAAGTGCCATGATTTTACTATAATATTTTATAAACAAATACGTTTCATTAAATAAGACTTATATGTAATATCTAATTAATATTCCAAATTTAGAATTATATGAAAGGATACCTTAATTAGCCATGATTATCCAGGACAGCCTGATCTCCCAGCCATTTGGATTCCTGCCCAGTGGACTGCTGAACTCAGGTGCCTAACCCCAGTTGTGGGATCACTTCAGAACACCATCTGTTTTGAGCTCTGCCTGGCTTTTTTTATTCCCTGTGCTCAATTTGTTAAAGTAATTCTGCATCTTTTATGCATTTAGGGTCATATTAGATAAAACTGTGAAGCAAATGTCATCTCCCCTTTTTATCAACCCATTTCCCCTCTTCACTTCTGGGTGACTTTCTGGAAGTTTCCAGAGTTGTTCCGTATGTGCTCAGACAGTTCCAATTCTATAGCAGCAATAAGCCATCCTCTGGCTGGCATGCCTAACAGCCCTCTCACCTCTAAATGCTGACTTAGCTACCAAATTTTTCAGTCAGCATTTCTGGTTGTAAGTTAGAGAAACAAAAGGCAGCTTATTTGACTGAAACATAATGGGAAAATTCTTAGAGTTATATATTTCTGGAAGACTAGAAGGAATTATTTTCTATGATTGAGAAAAAAAAGGAAGCAAGGTAGTCAGAGGTTCTATGATAAGCCTATGGATTATTGGGGCAAATTAATAATTCCCAATTACAACTTTTTTCTCATTATATCATAAATTTGAATGTCAGGTAAGGTGATAACAAAAAGTGATGAAGATGACCAACCAATAAATCCTACCCACCTTTGCCCAATTTTTTTTCATCAATTTTGCCACTTATAAGATAAAGGTCATAATAGTTATAGACATTTTAAATTTTGTTATTATTATCTATAGAAATATGTATAAAAGTGAATATCTTTTGATTTGAAATAAGATGAAGAATTTTTGCATAGCAAAGTCATATGTAAAGTTCCTCTGGCCAATAAAGGGAGGAAGGAAAGATGTGAAGTATTGATACTGTACCATACTACATTATAAAGTCATATATATATATACATATATGCATATATACACAGATATACATATATACACATATATACATATATATGCATGTATGTATAAATATGTAAGTGTGATATATGTGTGTGTTTATATGTATATGTACATGCATATATTATATATATAGAGAGAGTAATTAAAATATATGGTAAAAGGTCATGATTCTAGATATTTAAGGAAATATTATTAAATTTAAATAGTAATCAAATAGCTGTAAGTTAGACTCCAAGTAGCTTCCTTGGAAGCACCCAAATTTACATATATTAAAAAAAGAAAATGCTCAGAGCTAAAAGAATATGCAGAAGTAGGTATTCTCCTGCAGAAATAGGTTGTCATAGAAGCTTGCACATCATTGCTAGGGGCTGATAAATAATTGACAACAGAAATTTGGAATATGAAAATAATAAAGTCTAACAACGTATTGCTGTAGGAACCTACAAAAAAAAAAACCACAGGAGTATCAATGTAGCCACACATTTATTATAACATTCTTAATACAAAAGCTAGCATTTGAAGCTATTCAAATATCTGGAACACTTGTATTAAAAATCATATCACAGATATGAAATAATATTCTCAATATATTAAAACAGCAATAGTCTACAAATTTTAAATTAGATTTGCTATGTTATAGCTGTTAGTGTGATAAAATTGTCAAAATCTGAACACAATAGAAAGGACCACAAACCAAGCAGACTGCAACTGTATTTGCTCATAGTTCAGGAGTCAGAAATCCAGATTAAGGTGCTGCTACAGTAGGTTCCTTGTGAAGGTCTTAAAGGAAGAATCCCTCAAGCACCTTGACGAGACTGTTCCTTGAATTCCTCATTGTGGCTGCACACACCAGGCTCCCATTTTCCACATTATCTCATCTATCACCATCTCAGATTACCAGCCATTTCTCTTCTTGCCAGTACTTTTTTTGTGCTTCTTAGCATCTTAAATATTCTACCATTGGTCTCTGCTTATAATTCATAATCTACTTCATAGTGTCACCACTCAGAGCTTTGAGGAAGATGGCCTTTGACTGTTTATGGATGTTGTATATCTTAACTTTGATTATAATTTAATTTACTTATAAGGACCCATTTATTATGAAAAGTAGCTTATGCTCTGACACTAGTAGCCTTAATTCAAAAGTGCTTTTTACAAATCCAGTTCAGCTTGCTCTCCCTGTGAGAAAAAATCACTTTAAGACAAACACCATCAAGATTAAAATGATTGTAACCCTGATGAAAGTCAGAATATAATCTTTTAACAATGACTCATGATGTATGAAAACAATCTCCTTACATAACACAAAAAGGTCTATGCCACACTTGTACTCAGATGTCAGTTCTAATTATGACAACATAGTTATAAAACCTTTTTTCTTTTTCTATCTCAAGCTTTTATACTGAGTCCTGGCCAGGGATGGTGTTTTTCTTTTTCTTCTCTTGAACAAACTGAATTATGAATTGTCATGAAGTCATGGGCTTACATGAGCAGGATCCTTACAAACAGCTGCATAGAGGCTTCTCGTGTAGAGCTTGGGTACTGGTGAAACGCAGAGGTCTCCTACCTTTATTTGGAGGTTCCTTTCCTCAATATTCAATAATTTTGGCTGCCATAATGACATCCTGATCAAAAGAACTTCTGAGTCTACAGCTGGACAGGAGAGAAAGTGTATAACAAGTGACAACAAATTCAATCAGCAGGTTTTCATTAGGCTAGACAATTCAAGGGAAAAGTAAGTATTAAAGAGCACTTACAGTAAAGAGTTATTATTGAATTTCATGCATAACAGAATTTAACAGTGCTTAACTCCTAATAAAACAGTCTCAGGGAGGTCACGTCATCTATAAATACATTAAAGAAAGCTCTGAAACTATCTATATTGCTTTGTAAGTGCTATTCTTACACTTTTCTTCCAGAAAGTTTTCGGGTCCTTTTTTAAAGTGGTTCATCTTTTGGGTATCGGCCCAGGAGTGCTATGTAGGGATCTTGCGGTAGCGTTTTCCCAATTTTCTGTGGTTGTACAAATTTGCATTCCAACCAGAAATGGAGGAGTGTTCCCCCTTTCTCAGCATCCTTGCCAGCATGTGGTGTCTCTTGAGTTTTTGATCTTAGCCATTCTAGTATCCTTGCCAGCATGTGGTGTCTCTTGAGTTTTTGATCTTAGCCATTCTAGTAGGTGTAACATGGAACCTCAGAGTTGTTTGTGATTTGTAACTAAAGACTTTGAGCCTTTCTTTAGGTGTTTTTCTGCCCTTTGATTTTCCTCTGTTGCCCCCACTCTGATCACTTCCCCTGGGTGGGGAGGCCTGGAATGCAGACAGCGGAAGGGGAAGCCGACTATCCAGATGCCACCTGATAGGCTGTGGTCATAAGGCAGAGAAGGAGGTTCCCTTTTGTCAAAGGTCTAGGCCAGGGGAACAGGGTCGAAGGGGAAGGGAGGGTGGGAACAGGAAGATACAAATGTGGGGATAACAATTGGGATGTAATCTGTATAAAGTATAATAAAATTTTAAAAAACACAATAAACACTATGAAGAAACTCTCTCATGTTCTCTAGTTCTTCACTCTCATGCTATGGACCTTGCATGGAATATGCATGTATAGTCTTTGGTCTAAAAGAAGTGTCTAATTGTTGAACACTGCCTTTCCTATCTACAGTGTGATTAGCAAATAATATACTAAAATATGAAAAAACACTAGTCTATATTATGAGACAGTGGTTTTAAGCTTTTCTATCAATAGATAAAATGTGATGACCAGGTTAAAAAGCATTTAAGAACTCATAAAGAAAAATAAATACTTTATTCAAATAATGGGCAGAATTTGCCAGCTTACCAATACCCACAAGTTATATTGTGGCCTTATTTGAGCTTCATGGTTAAGAGAAGTTTAAAATAGAAGGAAAATCAGTTTTAATCTTACATAAAATTAAATAAATCTTACATAACATTCTTCTGTTTTCATTCAATTAGATCTTATTAATATTTCTAGCATCTTAACACCAGCATAATCAAGGACACCATAAAATAATTATGGTTTTCAATTGAAAATTATATTTATATTCTTAAAGGTATATGTTATGCTATGGTTCACACATATTTAAATGCCTTGCTTATTGGTTTATAAATTATGGAGGAGGAAAAGCTGAATCACTCTTGCATTTACATATACTTCACTGTGTTACTCATTGTCTCAAAATGTGGGAAAATTTTACTACTATAATATGGGTCAAATGTGAACCACTATTATATCCAGACATAAATGTCTTAGCTATTCTTTCTCATTTTACTATTTTGAAACAAAAAGGGGAAAAAATTTTAAAAGGAAGTAAGTAGTGTTATGGTCACTTACCATTTGATTTCAGTATCTATAAATAGCAAAATTTTGTATATATAATCTTACCAAATGATATAAAAGGTATAGAAAGTTATATGAGTTTTAAGAAGTCTATCAGTTAAGAAAATGATATGTTATGAAATAAATTTGATCATATTTTGGCTATGGTAATTTCAATCAGATGTTTCAATTTTCTCATTTCAATTCTCTCTTATTAGGAAAATAAGTCTTCCAAAATCTTTAACAATTATCCTGATGAATAATGTATAAAATAAGATCTATACAGAGAAAATAAGGAATTATAAACTATAATCATTTCAAATTAAATGTAGTTATACCTATTAGTCTACATGAAGGTCATTGTGGCAACAGATGGGGAGATTATATGTTTATGAAAATTTAACCTTTCAATTTTTGACAAGTTGAGTTATACTTGTAAAGTTAATGAACACCAGGAAGCGGTTTACAATATCCTACATGTAGACTTATATATTCTGTGGTAATACTCTGAAGTGATAATGTGATAACAAATATATATATATCTTATTATCATAAAAGACAATGATTCAAAATTTCAATTGATGGAAAAAGTCACAAATATATGCAAATATTTAAGGTAAAATTATTGACTCTGTAACACCTACTTTTGCTATCAAAGTAAAAGGAAAATCATCATAGAGAAGATCAAATTTGTTTTTCTTTATTCTTGATTGCAGAGGTTGGACTTCTTGTTGATGTGTCATTTTTTAAGTAACTGCAGCCTAAGATTATTAGTAAGGCTGTAGGCATGTTTTAGAAAGGTTCTTTCCTGTGAAAGTCTATTTGAAGTTTTGCAGAACGTATATTGCTTTGGAAAAGCAGAGTTTTCTCTCAAACATTTATTAAAAGCAGGCAGTAATTTAAATTGGTTCAAGTTTTGTTCTGTTTAATAAATATGAGGATTGTGTATTTTCTTCTGAAGAAGATAAGGACTTAGGACAGATCTCTTTTTGCAGTCTGCAACTTACAAGGGCACTTGAGAGCCCCATCAAGATCCTGCTGATCTGATTAATGAGTAAAATTACACAGTTACATTATCCAGTTCACTTTGAGAGGAAAAGCATCAGACATGATCAAAACCAGCCTCCCCATGACAGCACTGTCAGGCAGGACCACTTCTAGGATTCTAACAGAAAACGTGAATGAGGATTATCACTTCCCAGAATTGTTAAATGGCTAGCTAATAATGGAGATCAGATGTTCCTTCCATTTCCTTCCTTTCAGAACTGGGGAATTCAATAAAGGTATCAGTAATTCTGAAAGCAAACAGACCTGGCTTCCTGCTACCACCTGCCGAAGTTAATTCAGCATGCTTTATGTGTGAGTCGAGAAGCACTGCTTTCCTTTTTCTTCTTTTTGAAAAATGTTTGAAAGTATGATTTTAAATAACACATGCATTATAGCAGACAATGAATCCAGTACTTCTTGGCTATTGAAAAGTCATTTTGTGGTAGAGAAAAAGTCTGCTATTGTTAGCAACATTTGCTAAAGAAATGATAATCTGACATCTGTCCACGTTATGTATAACATGCCTACTACAGGCCAGCCAAGTCCTTGTTCTGAGCAACTAGAATATAAAAATGGACCAAAAAACAAAAAACATAAGCAATTTCCCATTTTTTATTACCACCATCTTCTACTTACAGTAGAAAAATAAGTATATGAAGACTGTGGTCTTGAATATCATTGTACAGATCTTCAGTAAGATGAGAACTAACTCAGGATCTAAGGAACAATATTGTGAAACTGTTCTTATGTGGGCTCTGTGTTGAGAATAGCCAGCTGGATAACCAATGTGTAGTGAAGCAGACAAACTGAAACTACAACAAGATCTAAGGTAACAAGAGGTGAAGGGTATAACATGAATAAGATGCGCTGGTTTTAATATCTCCTGAAGACAACAAAAACACAATTCCTCTTGGATCAAAGGCTTGGTATGAGATAAATAAATGTGTGAAGACTGACTGCAATGTTTAGCTTTAGATCCCTGGGAAGTGGGAATTACATTTTCTAAAATAACACTGTGGGAAGAAGAAGAATTTATTTTCTTGATAATAAGGAGCAGAGCAAGGAAGCATGAAGGGAATCCGGCCAGCCGGCAGCTCTAACCTCTAGCCCATGGCCACAAGCAAGCCGTGGGCTTTCAATGTGGATCAGAGCAGTTGGTGATGATAAGACAGTGTCAGAGATTACATACCTACGCTACAGTACTAAATAGTAATTTGCGTTGACAATTGTAAATGCACACATGAGGCTGAAAGACATGAATGCACCCAAATACATATAGTCCATACAGTTGTTCCTTGTATAAACCAACAGACTTAAACGCTTTGATCTTATGCAATGATAGTATTTTTTAAAACAAAAATGAATGAGAATCATCCAATTAAGAAATGTTGGGAAAACATAGACTGCTAACAATTGAGAAATGGAACACTTCCGTACTGAGACATTGAAAACTAACAGAAATTTCAGAAAAATATTATCATAGAGTAGCTGTTCAATGATGTAGGGAAAAACTATATAAGATAAATGATATTTTATTTATTATATTCTGTACTTAACAGTTTAAGTTATTATTGTGTGATATATGTAATGTTTGATATTATATGCCATATATCACATGTGTCTATTTCACATATTTTAGAACATATCTCATATTTGACAAGATACACAGAAGAAATGAAGGCTGAATGTGATGCTATCTTGTGCCTGTTACAAGCCCTCCATCTAGTGGGACTGCCTTTTATGCACCAGCTGGCAGGGAGGGCTTGAGTTTACTTCCCAGTTGAAGCTCCCTTTCCCATTATCCTCTTACCATTCAGAAAAGTAGAGAAAAAGAGAGACAAAATGGAAATACTCTACTAAATCTGGTAGAGCTGTTTGATCCAGATTTGCAGGGAAACGTTATAGGTTTCTCTAGCCTGGTTATAGGTTTCTCTAACCTTACTAAAGGCTGCTCTTCAGCCTGTACCCCAATGATTTCAATCACAGGAATTTTGTCTGACAAGTTCAAGTTTAAGTAGGAAAGGCTATTTCCACTTTGAGTTTCCTTCAGTCTTTGGTGATTACCAGAATTTTGACTTTAAGTAAAACCTTAAGTACCACATTAACCATGTCCCTCTAAGGATCCAGTGATAGGGGTAGTAACAACTATTCTGCTTTTGGCTTACTTCAAGTCTTTCAAATTCTAATGTGATTTTATAACTCATGCTTATGTTTTGACATTTGAATAGGTATAATATCACCACAAAACCAATCAGATCATTTCATTTCCCTGGTCAGTAAAACTCTTAATTTGGTCCCAAGGTTTGGCAAATGCAACATTTGGCCCAGTTCATTTGTCCTCTAGAAATTGTAGTGAAAAGATGCAGCTTTTAACTTTCGTGAAGATAGCTTAAATCCGTTGAGCTCTTGATATCCACAGTGGTACTCACTGTCACATGCCCCCTCCCTGTGATGCAGCTCAACAGAAACAGAGCCGAAACTCTGACACAGCTGTGTTCTGATGATCCCTATTGGATCCTTTGCTCCAGATGAGGCTGATAAGGGAATTTCCTCTTGTCTTACATGTGAAAAGGAACCTACCACTTTTAAAGGACTCCTTTGGTTGTTGCAATATCATGCAACAGCAGCATCAATAAGGCAAACAACCTCATGAATGTACAAATATAGGTGGTTAAATGATTTTATGTCAAAAAAAAAAAAAAAAAAAAAAAAAAAAACCACTGACTGGATTCATTCTCCTACCTCTCTCAGCTACAGAAATATTAACTGGAGAAAGAAGGATTAGTAGGCTAAAAGGTTTATATAGAATTAAACTAAAGTTTTCATCACAGTTTAGGATGAACTGTGTATGGAAAAAAAAACCTGGGATCAAATGTGCCCATATCAGGAACTTATTCTCTACGTGAGTTTTACCTGGTTAGTCATTCAGTGTCTCTACAGTGAGTACTCTTATTTGTATATTAGTGAGGCATTAACCTCAAGTAAATATGGATTATCAATAATAACAAGTGACAGTGTGGTTTTTAATGGTAAGTATGGGTTTTCATTGTTTTGCATAGTAGTAAAATAAAATTTCTATATTTGTATTTTTTTTAAATTTTCATTTAAAACTATTAACTTGTGAAAGCAAGTTAGACATCATTTTGCATGTTCTGATTTTTTTCCTTTGGACCATATTATCTGAAATGTGATCCCCAACACAAAAACAAGATTTTCCTTACTATTATAAAAGTTAGTACAATATGAAAATGAAATAAACCAGTGGAAATAATTTTAGATAAGTCAAAAATTTTATGTCTTTAACAAACTTTGTTTATATTAGCAGAATTTTTCTTTACTATCAAATGAGTTTTTCAGTAGCCAGTTTCATAGGACAGGAAGACACATTTTGTTACCTTACCACCACTTCAGAGTCTTACTTCAAAATATATTGTCTGCCTGTACGATATTCTAAGCAGCTTCCTGGTGTTCGTTAACGTTACAAGCATTTCTAAACTTCTCAAAAATTCAAAGGTTAACAAATGAGAAGGATTGTTTTTTTTAAATATGAATTTGTGTTTTAATTCACCCAACTTTGACGCATTTGAATATTCTATCTGAAAATAAGTTGATGATCTCATTTCTACTAATTCAATAGCGAGCATGCTGAGGTGAGACAACTGTAGGATACGCCATAGTAAACCACTGAGTAGAAGAATATTCTCTAGGTTTTGTCTTTCCAGTGATCAGTGCATTTATTCAATAACGTTCAGGAGGCATTTTCTTCTAGGAAGGATATGATGCCTTGATATAAGTAAATGTCCAGACACATGCTTGGATAGTGTATAAGCTTGAAAAACTAAACAAAAAGGATATACACTGAGAGGTTACCATGAAAATATGAAGGAAGCTGCCACATCTGGCTACATATAGTCCTGAGCTGATTCACAAGACATGGCAACCTGCTCCGAAAAAATTCAATATACTAGCAGTATCATAGTTATTATATTTTTAATTCACTGTTATAGAATTTTGTATATAGATGCAAAATAAGTTCTAGATACAGTGGTATAAAATTCAAATGTAAGATTATTCTTCATACTTTATTTTTTTTCTTTTTTTATTAATTTATTCTTGTTACATTCATACTTTATATATACATATATACACACACATGTATATATATATATATATGAATTATTGTACACATATACCTCAATTATAATACAAGGTTTACTTCCAATACTTTGAAAGTGCTATCAAGCTGTTTAGGAGAAATAAGATATACAAAGTAAATGTTAGTAGATTAATCATAGTCATGTCAGTTGCTAGTCTACTTTTATCACAAGAATATACATCTTATGTACAGCAGATAGATATAACTCTATAGACAGACAAGGTCTTCAAGAACCCCAGGGACATGCAGAATATGGCATTTTAAAATGTTTTCATTACTTAAAAGATTCATTGACAATAAGGTTAACTCCTGGCAACACCAAGCCTATTTCAAAGAAGATGATGAGCATCAAAGAATCTCCTTACGGAGATGACTTCAAATGAGGCAACATAGCCACTGGGCTAAAGGTCCTCATTTCTACCACAGACAGATTCTGCCTAAAAACGGGCAAGCTTGGATGCAGCCAGAGTTGACAACCAAACTCTGCCAACAGGGTAATATATTTACTATCATAATATTTTTATAATTTCTCATCAATATGTATATTATAGAGATTTACCATATCAGAAAGTCTAGGTTTATTCTGAAAGAGTACCATTACCTTTAAGGTGAAAATAATAAATCTTACTATTTTCATGATGAAAGACATATTTTCGACTATGTCATTTACATTAGTAATGTTGCTTTGAACATAAACAAAACATTGTTCATAGATGAAAATAATATATTATACTATAGTATCATGTCTTATTTATGTACTTCCACCAAAAAAAATGAACCTAAATAAATACTAAAATGCAAGTCACATTGCCCAAGCACTTGGAGTATGAACATGAATGGCTTAGGTGGAAGGACTACTATTTGCCACTCATTATGACACAAATAATTTAATTATGTATCTGTCTCTTTGTGGTCTTTTCTTGTGAAAAGAAAATACTAACAAAGAGGTCCATGCTAAAACCAAGTTCTCAGAAATTTTCATGGTAAACACCAGATGACTATTAACCTTTATTGCAATATTATATTTTCCTTAAATAAGCAATATTGGCTTATCTGTCTCTGTCAATCCACTAGTTTCACTTTTTCACTTAATATCATATACTCGGAAATAATCTTTTATATACAATAAAACCATAAATGCTATCACCTTTCCCAGTTATTAAGATAATTAAAAATAATGGCTACATTTTGCTTGAAAAAATATCTTCAAAAGATTTACTTAAGTAGAGCAATTACATTTCAATTGACCTTTAAAAATGAATAGTGAATAGGAGATAACCAACATGTTTATAAAAAAACTACATTAACTTAAATTCATTAAGGATTTATATTTATAAATCAACTCTACTTCCTATGAATTCATAAAATAAAAATATCAACACATATATGAAAAATCAAAGAGGAAATATGTGTGGAAATGTATTAATGTATTTGAAATATTTAAAAGAAGTATAAACATATATATACAAAATATTTTAAATATATCTTCCAGAAATGTCACCTAAACAATGTTGCTTTTGCATGTTAAACATGGATCTTTTATGGTTCATATTTGAAAAGTATATATATATATATATATATATGCATGCTGATGTATGTATATATTGTCAATTTTGAAAATGAAACACTAGTAGCATGCAAGCAATTACAATTATAAGCAAAGTGTATATGGTTTGCACATCACTTTACCAATCCTAAATGTTCGTATAAGACTCTGACACCATGGCTCTACTGCTTATCCTGTGCTACTAGATAACATCTCATTATTAGATTAATGCAAGTGAGTAAATATGTATAAAGATTCCTGTGGAACAATTTCAATAGTCATTTAATCATTTATAATAAAAACCAGATAAGATGCAAATCAATGTAATCTCAGGAAAAGAGATTAAAGAGAATAAAATAGTTTCTTATTGTACTCAATGGCTTTTGTATCACTTTTCAACTTTTATAGTAACAACAATATGCATATATATGACACTTCAATATATCAATATATTAAATGTTTTTTACTTAGACTTACAAACTAAACAGGACTGTTATCTATCATACTAAGACAATTTACTCAAAATAGGATTAGTCTTAAGTAACATCTTACTGTTTGATTGAGCTGTCATTGCTAAGAGGAATGCCCATGAAGAGGTTAAACAAAATAGGAAAATGGCACCAGCCAGGATATTTGGACCAAGATCAACTCCTAAGAGGGTAACAGATGCTGTAACCAGATGACCTTCCCAGGTGATCCATCCTTCTTAGTTTTACAAATGGCAATTTATTCTAAACTTCTCTATACGTTTACTATTTGGTAAATCTGTGCTTTTCATCCCCATTACTTCTGCTTCCTTCATGATTTCATAATACTGTGACAACACAGCATCATCACAGTTTATATTATTGATTAATATCATTGTAAACAATTAGAATACTGTGGTAATGTTTTACGAATATTCACACCACTAAATGTATATGTTGACATAATACTTGAAACCGCAGTAGCAATACATATATAGTTCATACTTTGTCTGTTCGTATGAAACAGACATTTAGCAAAGTTTCTTCACATATTTTCACCAAGATTTATTAGGGTCCAGATCTTGTTTCTGTGTATTATTGTATTTAGAGTTTCATAAACCACTATCATAATGATCTTCCAAAGTTTATATAAATAATTCTATATATATTTATCCTTTCATTATTCTTATAGTGTGCAAGTCTATGATAAACTCTCATGTAAGAAAAATAGTCATCATATTTATCATACTTATTAAGCCATCATTTTCATAACTAATTGCATCTGAAAATATCTATTAAGAACAATTTACTTCACAATCATATGCTTTAAACTGATAATAGACCTCTAAAGACGCTTGAAGCATTTATAATACTGTTCCTTTTTCCATTTCTATTTAAAGTCTAAAACTTACATCAGTGTTTGTTGACTTGGTGATCATTTATTTGTTGGAGTAAGTAAACATTTTTCTCACCTAGTTCACATTTTACTTCTATATCTATCATTGATTCTTCATATGATTTCAAGAAGCCTTTTGTAACAGGTTTGTTTTCAGAAATTGACAAGACCTGGAATCATTACAACGCAGGGAGCAAGAGCTCTATTACCCAGAAGGTGGAGCCACATGGAGGAAGCATAGATGATCTGATTGTTGACTCACATACAAGCTGTACTAATTTCTAACATTATAACCTACTATGTGGAAACATATATAGATACTCATGAAAACCTTTATAATATTGGAGGATATTGTTAGAGCAAAGTGCTGTAAGCTGATATTATCCTCAACTTTTCCTGGAGTGGAAACTGCCAATATTAGTCTCCTGTGATACGGACATGCAATACATGTCTATTCTATTACCTAATGTCCCTGTGGTATTTCTGAAAAAAAAATAGTTTGTCCTTTTTTAGTGTGTTAGTATTTTTAAATGCATAAGTTCTTTAACGATGTATAAATGCAGTTTTGTAAATTTTGAATTCCACTTCTCAGAATTATACGTTACATTTTTACTATTATTTAGGTTAGTATAACAAATGATATTCCTTTATAGATACACATTAATTTTAAACATCCAAGGCAAAATCCAAACCACTTCCAGCTTTAGAGAATTATGGCAGGGAGAAGATAGGAAAAGGAAATAATCACTACCTAATTGTTACACAAGCCAGACAGCCAACCTTAACCAAATTCCTCAGATGTACTCACTGTATCAAGTTTTCAAATTAGATGAGGCTCAGACATTCCACATTGCCTGGGTACATTACATGCAAGACAAGTATACAAACGTAAATCTAATTGCAAAATGTCCTCACTCTTAAACAGAGAATATCATGCAAAAAATTCTTATGTACAAATCAATCTCAAGAGATAAGCCCTATAGAAATACTGAAGTCTGGTTCACAAGAGAAAAAGAAGCAATAGGATGATATGTATTCATACAGGACCCATTAGGCAAGCTTACGTGATAAGATCCAGTAAGTTCAGCAATAGTTGTTACATGAGAAATTGTTGAGAATTTGTAGTTTCTCTGTACAAGAGGCTGGATGTCTCTGTAGCCTAATCTGGTGGTGAAGGTCTAAAGGATCACCATTGAATGTTTGAATAAGATGATTCTAAAACCAGTGAATGAATACAGCAAGAGTAGGAGGATCCTCTCTTTAAGGACAACATGGCTTATATATAAATGTCCAGACCAGCCTAGGATACATAGGAAGACTGCATTTAATGACATACTATCAGGATAGCTGCATCACCTTCCTCTATGTGTCCACAGAGCTTTGGAGATTGAGCTGTCCCTTGGCTATATCTGAACAGGAGGTCTAGGTTCTCTGGATGCATTTATCCTTGATTGATGCATCAGTTTGTTCAAGTTCCTTGGGTCCAGATCCACTGACCTTTATGGTCTTCTGGTCATACTCCTGACCCCTCTGGGTCATTCTATTATCACAGTCTTCCATACAAGTCTTAGCACTCTACTCAGAGTCTGGCTTGAAGTCCCAGCATCTGTCCTGGGCCCCCTTAAGGTAGAGTTTCCCTGGGGACATCTTCCTTGGGCTAATATTCACTTATAAGTGAGTATATACCATGTGTGTCTTTTTAGGTCTAGGTTATCTTACTCAGGATGATCTTTTCTAGCTCCATCCATTTGTCTGATATTTCAAGATTTCCTTATTTTTTATAGCTGAATAGTATTTCATTGTGCAAATGTACCACAGTTTCTTTATCCATTCTTCGATTGAGGGCCATCCTGATGAGACCTGGTAGTCTGTGGTCAGATGGGTGGAGGAGGTCCACTCCTGTCAAAGGTCTAGAGAAAGGGAAAAGGGTGGAAGAGGGATGGAGGGTGGGAACTGAAGGATATGAGCAAGGGAATTACAATCGGCATCTAATGTGAATAAATTATAATAAATTTAAAAAAATGAAAATAAAAAGGGAGGACAAGGGGCCTGTGGTCAGGTGTTAAGCATTTACAATAAACTAAACTCTCCCCCCAAGATAAATAAATGCAATTTGAAGTTTATTTTAGTTTAGTTTACAGCCCACAATATTAATCATATTACATAGGAAATATTCTGTGCTCATTTAAATTTTAAGAACGACATTCACGGTTTTGGGCCTTACATTGAAAGGGGATTCAATACCACAATTCTTTTCTTGTTCTTACAAAGAAATCAAGCTTCTCATTTCCTGTTTGCCCTTGCAGGGTCATGTGCTACAAACCTTTGCCCTAGTACCAAAGAAAGGCTTAGCGTATCTTGCCATTTCAGCCTGTGCAGGTTTAGGTTCGTCAACTTTACATAAACTTTAGAAAGAGGGCATCTCAACTGAGGCACCGGCTCTTTCATATGTCCTGTGAACAAGTCTGTGAGCATTTCTTATTTAATGACTGACTTGGGAATGCTCCGAGCGCAGGAGAGAACAAGTGGACAGCTTGTCCTGAGTTTTTATAAAAGATGGTGCCTCACATTTGACTATGTCCCCTGGAGGGGGAGACCTAGTGGCACTCAGAGGAAGGACAGCAGGTCACTGAGAAGAGACTTGATACTCTATGAGCATATACAGAGGGAGGTAATCCCTCTGAGGAACAGTCATAAGGGAGGGAAATAAGGGGAAAATGGGAGGGAGGGGAGACTGGGAGGATACAAGAGATGGGATAACCATTGAGATGTAACAAGAATAAATTAATTAAAATATATATATAAATATAAGAAAAATAAATAAATAAAAGATCTGTTTGAGCACCCATGAAAAACAAACCAGCGGTCAGCTCTGCCTTCATGATGCCTGACTCCAAGTGCTTGCCTTCACTTCCACTGGTTCTAGCTGTGATGAGAACATGTAACTCAAATGAATCCTTTTCTCCCAAAGCTACTTTCAACAACGTTGTTTATCACAGAACTAAAAACGCAGACTTGGACATGACTCTAATCACAGGAAATATATATGAGCTAATAAAATAAAATAGATTAAACCAAACATGTAGTTGATTTAAAAAATAAAATATTATGAGTAGAGACTGTGTGGAATTCCCAGTCAAAAATTTTTTTATTGTTCATTCTATGCTATGTTTCTTAAAGCATTGTTGATACTTGTGGAATAGTAATTATACCTGGGTTACATTTTATGTTTACTTATATACTTAAAGGTAAGGAGGGGAGAATGGGAGGATACAAGGGATGAGATAACCATAGAGATGTAACAAGAATAAATTAATTAAAAATAAAATAAATAAAAATAAAATAAAAAAAGAGTTTTCAAAATTCTTATTAATATATCTAATATCTAAGCTTCTACTACAAAGAAAAAGAAACAAATGATAGGATTCCCCCAACACTATTAAATTTAACCTAAAGACATAAAAACCCATTTTAGGTTAATTTTTGCTTGCCAACCCCAGGCATCTTCTCAGTATTTCAAATTTCTACCCAGATCTTAAGATTATAAAAATAATTGCAAAGTTGGATTTTGCATGAAGAAAATAGATCTTACAGGTTTGGGACTCTGCCTGAACCTTCTCTAGGGGTTTATAATTTTAAATTCTGTTCCTTAAGGATTTATCTAATTGTCTCCACAAAACCAATGGCCTCCACTGAGACTATGAGTTATGTGATGTTGTGACTTCAGAACCAAGAGGTATTGTTAACTCATGAAGTTGCCTTCAAAGCACCCCGTCTCCATATAAGTTTGGTTTGTCTTGTCTGAGACATACCGTGGCTGTGTTTGAGGTCATTTTTCTTAGGTATCTTTAGGGACAGAAGAGGGCATGGTATGAATCTATACTGAGCATTTGCTTTCAGTTTCAAAGGAGCTCTGCACAGGAAGATGTTTGCTTTTAACCTACTCCTTTGATTGTTTTCACAATTATTCTTCAACTCTTCAGTGGTGGAAATTTGTATGTCAAAACAGGCCTTGAGGAACCATGATGAAAGTTACTTTAGACTCAGTCACAACTTCAACTCACTCAAGTTCAATCATTGCTGACATATCAGAAACGAATGCACTCAGAATGTAAGTAGCAGTGTTCATTGTTCCCCGGTATGCCCTTTGAAGTTTGCTGGCAGGGTTTTCAAAGGGATTTCCTTCCAACATCCTAAATCTGAAGAGGCGCTCAAGTCCTTCTCCATGACTCTTCTCTTCTTTCCTCCTGCCACCTGTCACTCAAAGGAATGAACTTGGACCATGAATCATCACCTGCAGTTCTAACACTCTTAATGCTATGCAATACCTTTACCTATAGCCTTCATATTTCATTAAATAAGAACTTCAAGGTTATCAACAATCATATCCATAAAAATATATGCACATGTGTGCATCAAATTGAATCTTTGTGAAACAAGTGGTCTTGTTTCTATTTTGTGCCTAAGGCCATACTATTTCTCTGTAAAATATAGCTTTCTAAAAATGTTAGTTATGATCCAAAACCAAGTGGGCTTTGTTGATGACTTCTCCACTGGGCCTGGAATTTCTCCTACTCAAGTGGCAAAGTTTATAATTTGTTCATAATTGGAATAAACTGTGTGACATACTATAACAAAAGACATGAATATAATGTAAAGCATAAGGGTATTTGTGAAAAAGCAATGTTTTGCAAAAAGTTCAGTATTTAACTTTCACGGAACTTGACTCAAAACAATTGTGAACCACCTTTAAGACACATAATGTTTATTCTGAATCAGGGGCTACAAGCTTTTACTACGAGTTCCAGATAGTAAATATTTTCATTTTATATGTCATTGTAATTTGGTTGTAAATCCTCAGCCCTGCATCTGTTCCCACAGACAATATGAACATAAATGAGTGTAGCATGTTCTAGTTTAATGATTTAGTAAAACTGCTAATAGTTTATCACCCCTGGCTCATATTAAAAATACTGTTTGTTTTTCTAATAACACATATAACACTTTAGGATAATTTACATATTCGCTTATTTTAAAATATTTACCTTTCCCCATTTGACTCCAATCTGATAACAGTATAGTCCCTACCATGTTTTTATTTATTTTGGTTTGTTTTCATTGAATCCACAGTAAAACAATAATAAACACAACAATAAATTTTTACTATGTATATTATTAACGCTCTAAAAAAACTAAAAGCATAACCAGCTGTGTAAACAAACCAAGTTTATGGATTTATATAATACAGCAAACCTTCTACACAGAACTTTACCAGTGTTTCTACTCAAGAGACGGAAACATATTTACAATATTCCTTGATCTGGATAGGGTAGCTTTCAACTTCATTCATTTTTATTTTTAATTAATCAGAAGGTCACAGAAATTAGTAAGAATAATAAAGAAGATGCCTACAGATCATTTTGTTCCATTCTTGTAATGGTGCCATTATGTGTGGCTGCAGAACAACATTAAAAGTAGAAATTGATATTGGTAACAATGACAGATTTTACTCATTTTAATAGGACATGTTCATCCATGTACTTGTCATCATATATAGACTTCAAGATAATCAAAATACCAGTGATAATCAAGATACCAGTGGTTTCCTTACCACATAGATCCCTCCTGTTACTCCTACAATCACTCTGAATCACATTTCAGCCAGATCTCTATTTTGAGATTATTAGCAAACCAGGATAACAGAGTACATACAGTTTGCAGATTGGCTTTTTCATTGAGTAAAATACTATTAAGACACATTTGGCTTTTGGTAATCAAATAGCTCTTACTTATTTTTTTAATAATTGTTCATTATATATCACACTTATTTAGTCATTGATCTGGGAAACATATTTTTATTAATAATAAAAAGGAGATAAATATCAACACATTGATTTTTGATAAGGAGAAGTGTAGCATATAATAATTTAAATGCATTTGTGTTCCATTTTTGAGTAATATCATGTTTTAAATAAATTTAGAAATAATTTCATTAATGATTAAATCAATCCTTTGATAATTTGTAAGATATTCAGTTTTTCCACATTCTAACTGGCATTTGCTATTATAATTATTCCATATTTGATCAGTTTCAAGGGGTAAGTTATACCATCTTATCATCACTTAAGTTGCATGTACAAAGGGGTTAATAGTGCTGAATATCTTCATGGAAATGTTATGAGGTGAATAATTTATTACAATTGTCCCTATTATGGCATATTTCTAACTTTGCACAGAAAATATTGATCCTGGAGTAGAATATTGATAAGAAAATTGTTAATCAAGTAAAAGTCTTAGATTTCAGGATAAAATATACTTGCTGGGAGAAATAGTACCTATTTATGCCTGCTCCAATTATGGTTGTTATAGTATGAAAAGAAAGTGCACATTTTTCTTATAATCTAGTTAAACCTTGGGTCAAAAAAGGTTAGCCCAGAGACAAATTACCATGTTCATACCAGCTAGCAACTGATTAAATGGATACTTAATTGGCAATTATTTTAAAGTTTTACTTATTCTCTCAACACAATAATATGACATGATTTTGTTTATCTAAAATTTACTTCAAAATCAACTCAATTAAAAACTATAAGAGAAAATAATAAAGATGCACCCTAGGAATATCACCATAGAGACAAAAACACACCAACAAATGACTTTCTTTATTTTTATTAGCCAGAACTAGAATATCTCAGGTATGACCACTAACTAATATGAAAGAGTTTAAATGATCTCAGAACACAGCAAAAGCAAACATTCAATGTCTGTAAGTCATAATGGTGTCCTTTAGCATCTTTGCAATAAGCAGATGTTTAGTTATAGATAATTTAAAAATTTTCAGTTTAAATGTCTGCATCATCAACTGAAAGTTCTTTCAATTCACATAAAATGTTAAACGGCATAAAATAAAAATATTCTTTCCATGAAAATGCTACAACTTTGTAGAAAGTGTTTACTCTAATAGTTTTAAGCACTACTGCAGGAGAGAATGAGTGAGCATGCGGACGTGTTTTAAACATTGTGTTCCTACTCACTGGGTCTTTCAGCCAGGATCTTCAGCTACTAAACTTCAAATTTCTCAGTGCATATGGTGACATCAAATTCAAACCAAAAATGAAAGGAGATCTAACTTTATCCATGCAACTCTGTGCACACACACACAAAAATGTTATTATTATACTACTAAGTGCAAATGCTGTAAAGATCTGGAAAATTAATAGTGTTGATTTCAATTAGTACTTTCCCGCTATGAGAAGGGGTCTAATGCAGTCAAGGCTGACCTCAAGGATGGTGTGCATCTGAGGATGACCTTAAACACGCGATCCTCGAGCTTTTTGGCTTTGGTGCTCTCCTTGCAGGTTTGTGCTACCAGGCCCAGCAGTGATCCTTTGTCAGTTTTCCATAAGTTACAAAACATTATTCTTCGGTGCATACAAACCAACACCTGGAGAGTTTAAGGCTGCTGCATTACTGTACTCTCTCATGACTGGATCACTTGCTCAAGCATTTTCTCCACTGGCTACTGTGCATATATGAGTGGAACCAGTAAAAAAAAAAAAAATAGTATTAACAGCTAGATGAATAGCACCATAATTTCTTTTTATTTGCATTTTGCTATCAAAGCTGAAAATTTTAGTTCATCCTGAGTTCTACCATGTTTTTCTTAATTAATTACTTTCAGGTGGCTTTTTTTTCCCCCACACAACCTTACATATTCTTTTCAAGGAGTGACAAGTGCAGAGATTCCTAAAAGTGACAAGTAAAACAGGCATTCCTCTCCTATCTCCCCACAAATATGGAAGGAATGTCTTAATCTATGATCTTAAGAGTAATTAATTTAAAAAATAAAAGATACTGATGGCTATAGCTGTTCCTTAACAAAGTGACATTTCTATAGACCCATGACATGAAGAAAAAACAAATTCAAACAATCACAAGAAACAACTGGTTCTTTCTTTTATCATGATTTAATTTTAGAACTAACACCAAGGTTCTTGAAAATTATTACAGTTTAAAATATACTCTTGAATATACCTGGAAAACAATATCTGTCCTAGGTAATTTTCTTTTATGGAGTTAAAATGAATTGCATTCCTTCTCTTGTTCTTTGATTGTTTTTTACTGTGTACATTTGGTATGATGTGTGTAATATCAATGACAACAATGTATTTTACAGGAAATTTGAACATTTAGTCATGAGATAACCTAAAACAAAACTGAGATGATCAATCAAAGTGAAACATCTTTTTGCAACCAGTTTTTGAAAAATCTCTCGTATCACCTAGTATCAAGGAGAAATATAACCACTTAAATATCTTTTATGATTTTTCTTCATTAAAGAATCCACCTCTTCCCAAATGATTACTAAAATAAACTACCTTTCTTTTGCTTTTGATTATTTGCATTTGATATGAGCAAGTAGGATCACAAACCTAAGTGATGTTATACCAAAAGGTGTCAATTTTATTACTACTCATTTAATATATTCTTCAATTTTGGACGTATACTATAAAATTTATACTTTAAGTAATAAAGGATGTATACTGATAATGTGGCCTAGAAAGGGTTTAATAAATATTTGTATATCTTATTAAATTACATTGTGTGTATGTGTGTGTGTGAGTGTATGTGTGTGAGTGTGTGCTTTTGTGTGTGCTAGACAGAGTGTGTCGAGGTCAGGGAAAAACTAGTGGAAGCAGGCTCCCAAAGGCAAAACTCAGATCATCAGGCTTGGGAGCGAGCCCTTTCACCTGCTCAGCCATCTCACAGGCCTACTTGTATATTATTATTCATTACATAAAATCAAAATAATATCATCATAAAAAGCTAGCAATGATTTTAATTACTCAAGTTTCTAAATTTTTATACAGCCTCTGTCTTTTTACGAAAAATTGCTGTAATAAAATTTTACCTGAAAAATGCAGCAAGATAATAATGAGAGTACCTGCCCCACCCTCACCCTCTCTCTCTCTCTCTCTCTCTCTCTCTCTCTCTCTCTCTCTCTCTCTCACACACACACACACACACACACACACACACAGACACACACACACCACCTATACCTAGCTTACTAAGAAAACGCATTTTTGTTTCACTACAAGATACTAGAATAAATCATAAATTAGAACTGAAAACAAGGACCTTATATCAACATTATCATGTTGACAGAAGTGCATGCCAATTATCTCGCCTTCAGGAGAAACATGTCTATCACATCATATTCTATGAAATTTTATGATGCTAAAAATATCTTTTTGGTTTTTTTTATTTTTATATTTTGGTTTTTCGAGACAGGGTTTCTCTGTGTATCCTTGGCTGTCCTAAACATGCTCTGTAGACCAGGCTGGCCTCAAACTTGTAGTGATCTGCCTGCCTCTGCCTCCCAAGTGATGGGATTAAAGGTATGTGCCACCACTGTTCAGCTCTAAAAATAATCTTAATTTTTGTTTGAAGATGTATTTGTATTTGACAGAATTTAAAGGATGAAACAATTTAGCATTTGTAAAGTTTCCTTTCTTCGATTTTTTTGTTTTTGTTTTTGTTTTTGTTTTTGTTTTTGTTTGGTTTAGGTTTTTTGAGAGAGGTTTTCTCTATGTGCCCTTGGCTGTCCTGGACTTGTTTTGTAAATTAGTCTTGGCTCAAACTCACAGAAGTCCACCTGCACCTGCCTCTGCCTCCTTGAGTGCTAGGATTAAAGGTATGTGCTTCCACACCGAGCAATTTTCTAAACTTTTATTTGCATTGCTTCTCAGTTATTTTATGTAAATAAATTATTTATCTGCTACTAAAAAATAATTAAGATAATGTATTGTCATTTCAATTCATAAAAATTATTTGAAATAGTTATTTTATTTATAAAAATTAGAGCTGGAGATACATATGCATCCTTTCTACTGCTTGATCTTTTGGGGGCATCTGGATGGCATTTAACAAACTGATAAAGCATAATCCTTATTAGAATAAAATTTCCATGCTAAAAATGCTTGTCTCACTTATTATTATATTCTACAAATACCAAAAATTTTGAACAGAACTCTGAACCCCAATGCAAATGTGAATCTTTCCTTATAAAATTTTCAATATTATGAATATGTGAAATATCAGATATTGCCCTTATTTAATTTTCTATTAATATTGACTATGTTATTGAAAGTCTCGTAAATACTTATCTGTTAATCATTTCATGTATCATCATGTATTATAAGTTTTCATAAACATTTTGTTATATATGTACCAAGTATAAAATATAACTATCAGTATCATGTCTAAAATAATTTCATATGTGGCACGTAAATAGATTCAGGAGATTAAACTAGAATAAGGTAGATTGTATTCCCTGTCTTTGTGTCATTAGTCTTTTAACATTTCAAAGCAGGAAATGATGGCATTGAGTGGTATGACACTGATTCATTCTGCTGTTTATTTTGAAGTCTTTTTGTTAAAGAGAAATCATCAGGATAAGTGCATAGTGGAAAGAGAAGAATCAAGAAAGTCCTGTCAGAGAAGCTATGGCCATGCTTAGCTTAGAAAAAACAGAATTGTTTGGAACAACATATCTAAACATGCTGTATTCAATGCCCTCATTAGTTATTGCACAAAAATTACTGTGGAGAATATATTTACTTGGAAGAGCCCATTCTTTACAGCAGAGGCAATCCTTCAAAGAGCTATGGCCATTAGCCATATAATTCCCTACAGGACTAACCTTCCTTCTCCTGGAAAAAAATAAATGACACATCAAATATTTCACCACTATGTGCATGGTTCAGTCTTTTTTTTTTTCTGTTACAAAAAAGTACCACTAGATAAATTATACGTAATAGGAGATTATTTGGCTTAAGGTGTTAGAGTTTTGCTAACTCAAAATAGAGAAACCCTATCTGATATGTATTTTTTCCTGTGACATAAAATAGTGGCCTAAGGTCAGGAGAGATTTCTAGGTCTGATCTAGATTCTCCCTCTTGCTCAGTGTCTCAAAGATTGCTATCAAGCTGATGGATAAGGCTCATTGTCATTCAGAAACAGAACTGAAGAGGAGAGTGTTTCCAAGCTGCTAAGGACTGTTATCATCGTCTATGTTGTGTGGATTTTACTGAGGAAATATGAAAATGTATCTATTTTGCACCAGTAAGACACTGGCAGCAACTTAATTTTTTTCATGGTGAACAAATGATTTCTTGGTACTATTTGAAGAACCTTGGGTATTCAGGCAGCCCTGTATATTAACCAAATACTCCAACCAGTCATGGGAGATAATGCACAAACTTAGCATTACTAGAGCTCCCCCAAACAATTTCAGGCATCTACTGCAAAGAAATACTTTTAATATGATATTTGTTTGCTAATTTTATAACCTTGGTTGACCTCACTGTGATTGTCACTTTCCTTTGGGTAGCTGTTGCTTCTTCCTTCCTTCCAATATGGATTACTGAAGTCGGCTACATCTTCCTCTGACTTTTACATTCTTACATGCTTCCCCTCCCCATTTCATGATGTTCCCTGAACAATGGAGCAGTGACGAAGATCTCTTATTATTTTCACACACTACAGGCCATATACATACATTAAGCCATTATGTCACATATATCTTTATTTTAAGCATTTGACTGACTGTCTCTGAAGTTACCCTCAACCTCTACACAACCCAAGACCAAGGTTGGCAGTATCAATAATCTATTATTTGTGAAACTACAGATACATACAAAACACTTTAATAGTTCATTTAGCAAAACAATGTCTTCCCAGTTAGGACGCATGACCTCTCCAGCCACAAGTCTTTGCTATACTTAACAATACCAAGCAAAAATTTTCCTCATGTGGTGTATAGTTTAAACTACTCAGAAAACAATTAGTTATACCTAAAACATTTCTGCCACTATTGTACCAGCATGCCTATTTAGATTGACATGCTGAGTATAGCACCGAAGTTCCATAACAAAACAGGGTTACTAGCATAACAACTCTCCCCCAGAGAAGGTATAAGGCTTCCCAGAACTGCAAAATCCAAGAAGCTTGCAAGAGGCTCTCATGTCAAATCCAGCTTGATTGCCTAGTTCTATAACCACAATATAGTGTCTTTAGAACTGGAGTCTTACAGTCCCGTTATGACATGGAAACAGTAACAATGACAAGGTCCCTTATGGTTTCTGTTGGTCTCAGTAGTCCGTCTGGCCATTGAATTTTTTATGGCATGGAAATTTTTATTCATCTATGTTAGGGATTCTGAAGTTACTTTTTATGTCAAGAGATGGGTGTTTTGTGGAGACTGAACTCCTTACCTGCTGTACTTGCTCCTTAACTTAAAGCTCATGCATTCCTTATATTGTCACATTGGGCATGGTTCTACATCAGAGTTTCTGAGATCAGAACCATCAATTTTCCAGAATGGCAATTTTGAGCTTTCATTCATGAATAATTTGCGTGGAAATACAAGATCTCTTGCAATGTCCACAAGTGTTTTAGGCAGCATGTATATGTTAAGAATGTAGCATGGAAATATTGGCTGCTTTAAATACGTTATCAAGCCTATGTTGGCTGCTGTATGCCTCCACTTCATGTAATCCCATTAAAACATGCTCTCATGGTGCCTGAGGGCAGATAGCCTGCATCAGTATAAGGGCTTGTATATTCAGAGGTTGGACCTTTGAGACAAATTTGAACCACCACACAGAAAGCTACTAGGGATTCACATTTCTGTTCGGTTTTGTTATATATTGACTTCTATGTCTGTTGACACCACAGTATGAAACCAAGTATTTGGCAGTTTTCTTTATGCCATTAAGCTTTCAACAACACCAGGCTTCTTAATATAATACAACTATCAGTTATAAATTATGATATGCAAAACTGCATAAATCCCACTCTATATACTGCTGTTTTTTTATTTAATTTTAATTTTATTAATTTATTCAGATTACAACTCAACTGTTGTGTCCCATCACTTGTATCCTCCCATTCCTCCCTTCCTCTGCTTTCACCCTATTCCCATCCACTAGGTCTATGACCAAGGGGGCTCTCCTCTCCCACGATATGGTCATAGGCTATCAAGTCTCATCTTGGTAGCCTGCTTATTCTTTCTTTGAGTGCCACCAGGCCTCCCCACGAAGGGTAGTTGGTCAAATATGGAGCACCAGAGTTCATGTCAAAGTCAGTCCCCACCTTCCACATAACTGTGGCGAATGTCCTGCCTATTGGGTAGATCAGAGTAGGTATTCAATGTTTACTCTTGTATTGTCCTTGGTTAGTGCAATAGTTTGAGCAGACCCCTCTTGACACCAATCCATCCATTGCAATGTTCTTCTTGTAGGTTTCGAGAACTCTCTAGGTCCTTCTATTTCCCCATCTCCTATATTTCTCTTACCTAGAACTCCAGGGCCAGATGTTTTCAGTGCAGAATTCTACCAGACTTTCAAGAAGAGATAATACCGATACTCTTCAAGCTACTCAAAAAGATAGAAACAAATGGAACATTACCAAATTCATTCTATGAAGCCACAGTCACATTGATACCTACAACCCACAAAAACCAACAAAAAAAGAGAATTTCAGACCAATTTCTCTTATGAACATTGATGCAAAAACACTCAATAAAATACTCGCAAAATGAATACAAGAACATATAAAGATATCATTCATCGTGACCAGGTAGGCTTCATTCCAGGCATTCAGGGATGGTTTAATATATGGAAATCCATCAATGTAATCCACCACATAAACAAACTGAAAGAAAAAAAATACAGGATCATCTTCTTAGATGCAGAAAAAGTATTTGCAAAATCCAACACCCATTCATGTTTAAAGTTTTGCAGAGATCGGGAATACAAGACACATAGCTAAACATAATGAACGCTATATACAGAAAGTCAATTGCCAACATCAAATTAAATGGAGAGACACTCAAGAAAATTCCTCTAAAATCAGGGACCAGGCAAGGCTGCCCCACTTTCTCCATATCTCTTCAATATAGCTCTTGAAGTTCTAGCCAGAGCAATAAGACATCAAAGGGAGATCAAGGGAATCCAAATGGGAAAGGAAGAGGTCAAATTATCCCTATTTGCAGGTGATATGATAGTGTACATAAGTGACCCTCAAAATTCCATCAGAGAACTCCTATAGCTGATAACCACCTTCAGCAAATTGGTTGGATACAAAATTAACTCTAAAAGTCAGTAGCCTTCCTCTATACTAATGACAAACATGCAGAGGAAGAAATCAGGAAAACTATTCACTCTTAACTCTGACCATTGGTTGTGTCTTCCTTCTCCACACTCAAGGCTCATGCTGTTGATGTTCATTTGTATGACTGCAGCAATCCACACCTAACTGCTGCCCATACTTGGACAGTCTGTATACCAGGCATTACTAAGGGTAATTGTTGGTGTCCTTTTCTTTACTTTGTCTTGCTTGATGGTTGCTTGGATGCTTACAAAATTCAAATTTTTTGTAAGAGTTTCAGTGGCTTGGAAGGACCCAAGTCCAAGAAAAAGTAAAATCGTCATGATAGCAGGGCTTACAGGAACCACACAATATTTTTGGTAATATGAAAACCACTTTTACAGGGTTTGATTCTGTACTGACCTTGGATGGAGGTTTGGCCAAGAGACCTTCCAAACAACTCTTTATAGGATAAGTTGCCTTTGCCATTGCTGAAGTGGAACTAGTGAAGGACTCCACTGTTGTTTAATAGTCATTTAGAAACTGCATGCTGCATATAGAGATTCTGCCCATTTCCATGATTTGTGTGAGTACCCTGCTGCAATTATTTGCTTGGGGGTAGGAGTTTCTATAACCCTATCTATAGTCTTATGATCTTCTGATGACTTCCAATATGGAGGAACACTGAACTCCTGGAACACATAGCTAATTTTCATATCATCTAACTATTTAGTCCTGCTCAAAACTCTTTTGAACAATTCTGTCAAAATCCCATGAACTTACCCTTTTTATGAATTGATGTAGGGATAGACCTTTTTAGGATTTACTTTAACCATGCCAAGTACCATACATGTATAGTAAAGTTCTGAACATAATTGCTTCTGAGAAATTTACAGATATGCTTGACCCTTGTATCTTGTATGTTTTCAGTAATTTCTCTCAATATATATAATTTTAAAGTTGACATTGTATAGCTACACAGAACGTGGTAAAAGTCCTCGGACACGATCCTCAAATATATCGTCTTTCCAGGTGATATAATTGGTATTATTCATATACAAAGAAAATGGACAAAATCCTGGGACAGCAACTTCAACTATATTGGGCTTCAAGTGAAATAAAAATTCATCTTAGTACGCATCATCTAAAGATATTGTAAGAAAGATATTTTATAAATGCCCAATGCAAGCTGAAAATATTCCACCACAGGTGTTAGTTATTTTGTCAGAAAAGTGATATGGAACACAGTCGCATAGGTGGGAATGAGTTTTGGTCATTGGCTTTCTTAACTCTCTGAAACCATGGTCAGTCTTCAGAGTCCCTCTGGCTCCTTTGAGACGCACTTGTTAAAAAAAAAAAAGAAACAAACTAACAAAAAAAACTTTGATGGGTAAATACTCTCCAACCTTTGTAATTTCTTTTTCTTTTTAATTTAATTTTATTTATGTATTTATTTTTATTAATTTATTCTTGTTACATCTCAATGGTTATCCCATCCCTTGTATCCTCCCATTCTTCCTTCCCTCCCATTTTCCCCTTATTCCCCTCCCCTATGACTGTGCCTCAGGGGGATTACCTCCCCCTGTATATGTTCATAGGGTATCAAGTCTCTTCTCGGTGATCTGCTGTCCTTCCTCTGAGTGCCACCAGGTCTCCCCCTCCAGGGAATATAGTCAAATGTGAGGCACCAGAGTACGTGAAAAAGTCATATCCCACTCTCCAATCAAGTGTGGAGACTGTTCTGACCATTGGCTAGATCTGGGTAGGGGTTTAAAGTTTACCGCCTGTATTGTCCTTGGCTGGTGCCTTAGTTTGAGCGGGAACCCTTGGTCTAAATCTGCCTATCATAATGTTCTACTTGTAGGTTTCTAGGACCCACTGGATCCTTCTACATTGCTATTCTCACATGGTTCTCTCATCTAGAGTCCCAATAGGATGTCCTCTCCTCTGTCCCAGTTTCCTGGTAAGTGAAGGCTTTCGTGGGACATGCCCCTTGGGCTAGTATGCAGATATAAGTGAGTATATACCATTTGAGTCTTTCTGCTTCTGGGTTAACTCACTCATTATGATCATTTCTAGCTCAATCCATTTATCTACAAATTTCAGGTAATTTCTTAATACTCTCCATCTTTTATAATTTCTTGATGACTCTGAAATTTGTCTAACACTCAAAAAATCCATGATCTTTGAAATTCATAACTCTACTTTGGGAAGTCAAAGTAGATTGCAAGCTGTGTCTCCTCATGTCAGGAATGTGTGTGCATGCACACACACACACACATGCACACACATGTCTATGTATATTTATCTACATATATACATAGAGTTTCCCTTCTTCTGAATTACAGATCTTACCTGAAAGTGTACCTTCTATCATTTCTGCCTCACTCCTTATTCACTGTTTGAATTTTACAAGGATTCCAAAACTTTAGGTGGCAGGAAAAGCTCTTTAGCACTGATCTAATTCATACTTTTTTTCCCTTGTTGCTTGCCAGATTTACAGAATGCAAAGCTCACATGGCTTTCTCTTCCTTTTTTTGTGTCTAGTAGTATGTGCTCTCAGATGAAGATATCCAATGTGCAGTATTCTATTACAACTATGTTATCTTAAATGGGAAGAAGAAAGCATGTATAATCTGGAAGGTGTGCTCATTTTGTACTTTAATATCCTGATTTATAATCTGGCTAAAAAATATTAGATCTTGTGGAGCCTTTCCTACTTTATGAAGATTATATGCCAGCAGGAGACCCAGAAAATCCAATGCGTCTAAGATCCAGTCCTAAGATCCATCATGAATTGCCTTCTTTCTTAATTCCCCGTGAATACAGTCCCATGTGGCCCTGAGTTGGACTTCAGGCACAGCACCACCTCTTATATGTACAGTTTCATCAATACTTCATGTCTTTTTTCAATTGTCTTACAGTACCTAATATAACTGTGGGTATTCATTTGTGACAGCCATGGGTCTCTTCGTCTTTTAAAAGCTAGTTCACCAGAGAGTGAGTTCCCTTATATTGTCTCAGACTCTATAGTTCTTTTTTTCTAAAATGGATGACCAGTTAGTCCAGACAGCTCTTCACCTTATATGGCACTCAGACTTAATCGCACCCAAAATACATCACAGTCACAAAAGCCAAGATGTAACAGGCTTTATAATTTCTTGTTAATTTTTTTTCCAATACAAGAAGTTCAGAAAGGGGTATATTTTTTAATTTTTACATTTTTATCAGTGGGTCTTTACTAAGGTGTGCACATACATGCTCACGCGTGCGCGCGCACACACACACACACACACAGACATGCCTATGCCTATGTATACATATATACATAGAGTTTCTCTTCTTTTGAATTACTGATCTTACCTGAAAGGGTACCTTCTATCATTTCTGTCTCACTTCTTATTCACTGTTTGAATTTTACAAGGACTCCAAAACTTTAGGTGGCAGGAAAAGCTCTTTAGCACTGATTTAATTCATATCATTTTCCCTGTGGCTTGCCAGATTTACAGAACGCAAAGCCAACCTGGCTTTCTTGTTCTTTTTTGTGTCCACTTATCAATTCCAATGCTAGTGAAGCAAATAGAATCCACATATTTTTCCCATCATAATTTTCCCTATGAGAATGTAAATGTCCTTCAGTCTATAAGAAATGATAGAGACTGAAGTCATCACGTTTTTACGCTATTGATTGGAATTTCCTTGCTGATGGTAGTTCCACAGGGGCTCTGGCAGCTCATTGGTAAATTAATTCTGTAACATACCTGTTCCTTCCTCTAACCCACAAGAACCTAGACCTTCAGTGTCTTAGTGCAATATAGTGAGTGACAGCTTAAAATAATCAAAAAGACTATCCCATCATTTTTGCCACATTCTATTTGTACAAAGAACAAAGGAAAAACCCCAAATTCAAGGGGAAGGTAGTATGAAGCTCATAATACATAGGACCTATAAATCACTGTGAGGGTTAAAGGTCTGACAAGCGTGAATGAGAAACTGATACCAAAACGAATACTTCCCTATGTAAGGATCCTTCATTCTATGGTTCGCTGTTTAAACCACACCATCTGGACTATACTTACATTGGCAGTTCATTTAAATTGAAGCCTTACAGAACTGCAGAATACAACCAAATGAATGTGGGAAAGGCAATACACCAGAAATCATCCATGAAATTTATGGTTGGTGACCTGAAAGGAACATAATAGTTTCTTTCTAAACTTGACAGATTCCCATATCATTTTTTTAAACTTTAACAACGTATAATACCCTACCAGAACCAATAAAAAACACTATCAAGATGGTTTTGAGATGCAGCTTGCTTTTAAAAATGTTCTACAATAGCTTGTTTTTCCACAGACCACTTAGCAATATGAGTTCAAAGATCACTATTTGAATAGCTCATAAAAGGTCCATTATGTCATTTTATATGCATCTCACTACCAAGTACTCAAGATCCTAATAAGAAATTAAATAGTTCAAAAGAAGACAAAGTTATGAAAGTTAAGTGGCGAGACAATACAATGCTCTGGTGATAAAGAAGTTATTCCAACAGTTTGTAAAAAGTTGACAGTTCTTTTCCTGCTTGACATTAGCATAGCTACGTCTTCTTGCCTCAGCAGTACACTGTATAGCTCACCAGAATACATTTTCTATCAATAGCTTAAAAATCTTGACTGGGAGGGAGCTTTCCTTTTCTGAGGGGAAGGGAAGGGAATAAAAGGGGAAGATGGCGGGAGAGTGGGACCTGGGAGGAAAGGAGGGAGTTGCAAGATGGATATAAGGTGAATAAATAAATTTATAAATAAATGAATAAATATCTATCATTATTCCCTTTCAAATTACTCTTCCAACTGCATTTTCACCTTTGGCAAGGATATCCTTTCATCACCAATATATTACAATTATATCAAACAGGCAAGGATAGAGATATGGTTCAACATTCCAGATCACCTACCAAGAAAGTGGGATAGAAGTGAGGACATCCTTTTGGCACTCTAGGTGAGAGAAGTATGAGAGAATGGGGAAATAGAAGGATCCAGAGGGTCCTAGAAACCTACACGAAGAACATTATGATGGGCAGAATGGGCCCAAGGATTCTGCTGAAACTATGTCACCAACCAAGGACAATATGTGCAGGAACCTTCAAACGCCTACACAGATCTAGCCAACGGACAAGACATTTTCCACAGATGAATGAAGAGTGGAAACACAGTCACATGAACTCTGGTGCCCCATATTTGACCACATCCCCTTGATGGGCAGGCCCGGTGGCACTCACGGGAAGGATAGCAGGTTACCAAAAATAGCCTTTATACCCTATAATCATATATAGGACCCCCTCAGTCACAGTCATAAGGGAGGGAAATAGGGTAAAAGTGAGAGGGAGGGAGGAATGGGAGGATAGAAGGGTTAGGATAACAGTTGAGATGTAATATGAATGAATTAATAAATAAATAATTTTTTATTTATTTTTATTTTTTATTAATTTATTCATATTACATCTCAATGGTTATCCCATCCCTTGTATCCTCCCATTCTTCCCTCCCTTTCATTTTCCCCTTACTCCCCTCCCCTATATCTGTGCCTGAGGGGGACTTCTATCCCCTTTATATGCTCATCGGGTATCAAGTCTCTTCTTGGTAGCCTGCTGTCCTTCCTCTGAGTGCCACCAGGTCTCCCCCTCCAGGGAACATGGTCAAATATGAGGCACCAGAGTACATGTGAAAGTCATACCCCACTCTCCACTCAACTGTGGAGAATGTCCTGCCCATTGGCTAGATCTGAGTAGGGGTTTGAAGTTTACCGTCTGTATTGTCCTTGGCTGGTGCCATAGTTTGAGCGGGAACCCTGGGCCCAAATCTGCCTATCATAATGTTCTTCTTGAAGGTTTCTAGGACCCACTGGATCCTTCTACATTGCTATTCTCACATGGTTCTCTCATCTAGAGTCCCAATAGGATGTCCTCCCCTCGGTCCCAATTTCCTGGTAAGGGAAGGCTTTCATGGGACATGTCCATTGGGCTAGTATGCAGATATAAGTGAGTATATACCATTTGAGTCTTTCTGCTTCTGGGTTAACTCACTCATTATGATCATTTCTAGTGCTTTCTCAGAAAACTGGGAATAGGGCTTCCTCAGGACTCAGCTATTCCACTCCCTGGAATATACCCAGAAGATGCTCCAGCACACAACAACAAACTTTGCTCAACCATGTTCATAGCAGCCTTATTCATAATAGCCAGAACATGGAAACAGCCTAAGTGTCCCTCAGTAGAAGAATGGATAAATAAACTGTGGTACCTATACACTATGGAATACTACTCAGCTATTAAAAACAAGGAATTCCCAAAATTTGTGG
The DNA here is from genome assembly GCA_907169655.1 of Acomys percivali. Classification (NCBI taxonomy): domain Eukaryota; kingdom Metazoa; phylum Chordata; class Mammalia; order Rodentia; family Muridae; genus Acomys; species Acomys percivali. The sequence continues at coordinate 36,612,305 of OU015748.1, read as the reverse complement.
ATAAATAAATAAATTTTAAAAATTCCACTGATGCTATATTATATTATAGGCTTATATAAGCACATAAAAATCTGTATTAAAGTATTACCAAACTAAAAACTCCTATTGTTACAAACTAATAATTTTATTAAATTTTACATTAATATTGAACATAATATTGTTAGTTTATCATTGTAAACCAAAAGTGCTTTCTAAGTTATCAACGAATTTTACTCATTCTAATTTATTACAATTTCTTTCCTTAAAAACAAATGTTCATTTCTTTTTGCAGCAAATTTGTCATTCATATACTCAGATTTTAAGAAATATCTGAAGACATCCTTATAGGGGCTCTTTTTTATTTCAACTATATTAAAAGATGAGCACTTTTAATGAAGCAAATTGTGCTTTCTCTACTCTGTCTTTCCTAGAAAAGATTAACATACATAATGTTGATAAACATTCTCTTGATAAACTTTTTCTTTTCTGTTATTCATAAAGTAAAAATATTGCAGGAAGAATACAAACCTTTAATAGATTTTATAATTATGTAACTATATTCTATTTTCTAATTGTTTTTAAAACTTAAATACAAAAAAATAAAGTCAAGGTAAAATTAAATTATTGCATAGAATACCAAGTGTCTTAAAAAGACAGTTAATTCAATAAATATTTACAAAATTTAAGTGAACATTGTGGATTAAATGGTAGAATCAGAAAATTGGCAATGATCCCTTATTAATTTGTCAGCAATTACCTAGCAGAAGAAAATAAGCAGAGAAACACATCAACTAATAATATTAATAGTATTAGGTAAAAACCAGCAAATTTATTTTGGAAGATATACAAAAAATATATAATGATAGTATAGACACTATTAAATGTTTTATTAGTTTTCTATTACATAAGCAAAGAGAAATATTGGGACTTTCAGAATCTCAGTGTTAGAGCATGGTAGAGCTCTTAGCTAAAAGAAAAAAATATTACTGGTGAGGGTTGTAATAAAATAAAGCAATTGAAAATTTTATGACATATAGGAAATGAGAAAAACATCCATTTAAAAATTCTATTAAATTTCTATAAGAACAGTGTGATTCCACAACACGTAAGTCATAGACATTTCAACCCTCTTCTTCAGAACAGCATGGTGGAAACTCTATTTTGAGTAGATGCTGTGAAGAAAATAAGGCTTTTCTTCACGAAATTCAAGGTTTAGTTGTAATTTTCTTTTGAGATACGGCAGATAGGGGTATATCTCATATCCTTATCTGTTTCATACAGTGAAAGCTAGATTCTAGGATACTATGACAGAGCAGAATAGATTGCCTTTTCTTATATAATACACAGCAGGGTAGACAAAGTCCTGAAGATATAAACAAGCAAAAGTATGAATAATAGCCCTATCATCAAAATCTGAAGAGTGAAATTAAACTAAGTACGGAGAGTTGTTTCAGGATATGTTCTATCAGCAACCAAATGACAACCAGGAGTCTGGGGAGATAGTTCAGTAGGTAAAGTACTGGCAATTGAAATGATGATCAGCGTTTGAAGCCTAGCACCAATGTAAAAACCCATTGAAAGTGTAATCCCTGTGCTGGGGATCAGACACAGAAGATCCCTCAAGACTTCTGGAAAGGTAGGGCTGCCCAGCTATAATCAGCTAGTTCAGTGACAGATCCTGAACATAAGGTGGACAGCAATAGAGGATGAAACTGATTTGACCTTCTAGCCTTCGCATACAAATGAACACTCATGCATACGTGTGCACCGACAGATTTCTGCACACAAAATCACACTCATACAATACACATAGGACAAATATGATGATATCAATAGTTGTGAAAATACCTGAAAGATGTTTAGATTTTTAAACAAAAATATATGCAACATATAAAGAATACAATGCTGTATCATTTTTAATTACTATTGCTCTATGGTACAGCTTAAAATCAGAGATGGTGATAACTCGGGAAGTATTTTGCTTGTTTGGTTTTGTGGAGGATCATTTAGCTATTCTTCGATCTTATCATTTTTGTTTTGTTTTTTTTCCACATGAATCTAACTATTGTCCTTTCAATATTTGTATAGAATTGTGTTGGAAATATGATGGGGATTGCAATGAATCTGTAGATTGCTTTTGGTAAGATGGCCATTTATACTATGTTAATCCTACTGATCTATGAGCATGAAAAAACTTCAAAAAACACAGATGTAAATCCACAAACTTATGAACACCTGTTTTTTTTTGGGGGGGTAAAGAATCCAGAAAACACAATTGGAAAAAGAAAGCATCTTCAACAAATAATGCTGATGTATCTGGATGTCTGCATGTGGAAGCATGCATATAGACCCATATCTACCATCCTGAACAAAACTCAACTCCCAGTGGATAACAACTTCAACATAAAATCAGATAGACTGAACTTTATATAACAGAAAGCAGGGAATATCCTTGAGCTCCTAGCACAGGTAACACGTTCCTAACAAATAGATCAGGCACTAAGGCCAACAATTAATAAATGGAACATCATGAAACTGAAAAGCTACTCTAAGGCAAAGAGACATCAACAATAGAAAAAAACGGAAGTTTACCAAATGGGATAAGATTTTAATGAACTCCACATCTGACAGAGGGCTAATATCTGAAATACATAAAGGACCAAAGAAAGTAGACATCAACAATTCAAATGAAAAATAGGTTACAGATGTAAAAACAGAATTCTTAACAGAAGAACCTAAAATAGCTGAGAAATACACTATGTTCGACATCCTTAGGCATCAAGGACATGCAAGTCAAAACTACTTTGAGATTCCATCTTATACATGTCAGAATGGCTAAGATCAAAACACAAGTGACAGCACATAGTGGCAAATATGTATAGCAAGGGAAACTCTATTGCTGGTGGAAGTACAAACTTTTATAGCCATTATATAAATCAATATGGCAATTCTCAGAAAACCAGAAATTGATCTACCTCAAGACCCAGATCTACCACTCTTGAGCATACATCCAATGATGCTCTAACCTACCACAAAGAAACTTGCTCAACTATGTTCATGGCAGCTTTATTCATAATAGCCAGAAACTGCAAACAACCAAGATGTCCCTTAGCCAAAACATGTATTAAAAAAAAATGAGGGACATTTGCATATTGGGTTACTATTCAGCTGTTTAAAAAATGGCATTAAGAAATTTGCAGATAAATGGATGGGAACAAGAAAAATAATTCTCCAGAGTGGTGTAATCTAGGCCCAGAAGGAAATAAAACATGGACTCACTTATGAGTGAATATGAACTGTTAAGGATAATGATACTATAATCCACAGGCCCAGAGAGTCAAAATAACAAGAAGAGTTCAAGCAGAATTGCATGGACAGCCCTAGGAAACAGAAACAGTATAGATTTTGTGGATAGACTGTGGACAGGTAGGAATGGGAGTGGACAGGCAAGTGGGGAAGGATGAAGTAAGGGGACACAGGAATTGGGGCATTTGGAAGTGACTTGGAAAACTAGTGTAGTGAAAACTCCCTGATATCTATGAGAGTGACCTTAACAAAGACTCTTAGTAGTATGGGGATATGCAGCTTCAACTACCAATCTTCTGTAACCAGGGAAGGCTTCCTTCCTGGAACTGGGACGTTAATCCAGCTATAAAACTCTTTACCCACCATTTGTCATGCTTGAAAGAGATTCTGGGGTAATGGTGACACAGACCTTGTGGAAGTGGCCTACCAATAACTGGTCCAACTTGAGGTCCTCTCCATGAGAGGAATCGCATGCTTGATACTGACTGGAATCCCAGGAACTGCAGCCTGGGAAGCCTGGAAACCTAGATCAGAATCAACCATGACTGGGGAAAAGAGTCAATGAAAGGAGTTCTAATAGTATTCTGCTATATTCATAGATCAGTGCTTAGCTCAATATCAGAAAAGCACCATGCAGCAACTGATGGAAGCCAAATGTGGGTTTCTTCCTTGGAGAAAGTTCCATCTGTGTTTTCAAATGCTAATTTTATTGCCTTGAGATTTGTTTACTGCCCTAGCATGGGTATGTTATAAATGTCGAACTATCTCATGTAACCATGTGATGATAAAGAATGTTACCCAATTTTTCCTGGTTGGCTAAATTAAGATACTGAGGCCTATGGATAGGTAGAAGAGATGGAGGTGGAGTTTTAGGTGCCTGGGATTCCGTTTAAGGGAGGAGAAAGCAGCAGAGGCAAGGAGTGGAGGGAGGAAGGGAGGGAGGGAGGGAGGGAGGGAGGGAGGGAGGGAGGGAGGGAGAGGGGGAGAGAGAGAGAGAGAGAGAGAGAGAGAGAGAGAGAGAGAGAGAGAGAGAGAGGGAGAGAGGAGTCATTGTAAGGCAAAACAGCTGTGACAACTTTGCTGTAGGAACAGACTGATGGAACAAAAGCCATCTCAGGAGTCATCAAATTGGAAAATGAGAGTTTTTATGTGGGTTTAAAAGGTCCTAGGGTTAGAGTAGCTCAGAATCTTTTCAGCGTAGAGCTTACAGCTTAAAAATAAATGTTTCTCTGTGTCAGTCATTGGGAAACTAACTGGTTGAAGAAAACTACTGCCTTAATAATTTACTGTATGGATAATATAGAAAGAATAATTCATCTTTCTACCACAGTGAAACAGCAGGGGGAACCCTGAGAACCCTGTCGAAGAGAGATAGGAAGGATAGTAGGAACAAGAAGATTGAGAAAACCATGAGAACACATCCCACAGAATCAACTAAGCCGGGCTCATAGGGGCTCACAGAGATTAAAGTGGCAATCACAGAGGCTGCATGGGTCTGCATCATATCCTCTGCAGGTACATTGTAGATGTATAGCTTGTTCTTGTGGAAGTCCTAACAATGAGAGTACAGAGTATTGCTACCCTTTTGCCTGTTCTTGGCTCTCTCTCTCCTACTTGATTGCCTTGTCCAGCCTTCATATGAAGTTTTGTTCCTAGTCTTATTGTAACTTGTTATACAGTGTTTGATTGATATTCCTGGGAGGTTGGCTCTTTTCTGAAGGTAAAGGGAGGAAGAGTGGACCTGTGGGACAGGGGACTATGAGGGTGGTCCTGGCAGGAGTGTTGAGAGGAGAGTCTTTAGTTGGGCTATGCTGAAGAACAAAAGAGCTTATAATGCTGTTTTGACTTAAGGTCACAGTAGTAGATAATGACTTTATTGGGCAAAAATCACAAAACACCATTTTATTTGTTATAAATTGATAAAAAAAAAACAAGTTATGTATAGAGTTTATATCTCTTCCAAAAGAAATAATTATAATAAATTGTAAAAAGGAAAAAGGAGAAAATCTGAAATTGAACAACAAAATAAACTGAGAAAAAGAAATAACTAGACCTGTTCTTCTGAAGTCTGAACAAAGATGACAAAGAATCATGGGAGTCAAGATTTCTGTAGCCTCATTATCCACTCATCCAGTCCAATGAGACTAAACACAATCACAAGCAATTAGGCTAAATCCCCTTGAGACAGACAGCAAAGGGAAAAAATGCTCTAAGGGTTTGAACAAATTTTAGACTAAGAGTCAAGAATACTTCCCAGAGTGGATGGAGTCTTATTTGTCCATGTCCAACTAACACGAATGTTGAAAAATCTTGAAAGGTAATTATGGTATATTAACTCAGAATCTTTGAATTATTTCTCATTTCTAGAAGTGAAAAGTGCTTAAGCTGCTCCATCAAATTGTACTCTACTTCAACTGGTAATATTTCCTATGGACAGAGGAGCTACTGTCTCAGGCTTCTCAGCAGCTGCGATGATTCACCTACAGGTGTTACAGCAGGCAGGGAGAATAAAATACAATTGGCTGAGGTAAGAATACAACTTGGTTCATCACGATCTTACTGTAATGGGACAAGACCAAGGCTTCTGGAGCCCAACCCAGGTCATTTTACTTTAGCCATATTTACGCACAGCACAATTTTGGAAAACAGTTAACTCAGTCCACAGTGCACAACCATTTGAGACATGTTTACATTGAGAATATTTAAAAAGCACATCTGGCTTCTTTCACAAGAAAGAGTACTGTTGACTAAGAGATAGTGCCCCATGACTTAGGGTCTATAGAACTTGACTGAGGTAAATATAATGCCTGTGGGTGTCAGAACTGCCTGGTCCTCAGATAAAATAGAAGTCACTTAGGCTATTGTAAAGCACAAGTGACATCATTCATAAGAGTAGGTTTCATGGTTAAAAGCAATATTCAAGACTTAGGAGGACAGGTTCTAGATAAGTGAATTCTGGGAGATATGGACACAGTCTGCCTCAACATACAGCAGAGGATCACCTGGTTGCAAATCTACATTGTTCTTGGCATTTCCGGAAAAGCACCTACACACCTCATTCCACTGAAGAGTTAGTTGAGTGTTTAAACTTTCCTGGCTTCTCCAGTGTTTATCTGTGTATACAAAACCCTTTTATTCCTCTCTGAGCAGGTTATCCTTTGTTCAGGACATTCCAGTCTCAAGATATTATACAATGATGTGTGGTAACAGTAACAGAAATGTTTGAAGACAAAGTTGAATAAGCTATACAGCAAGAAACTCCTGGCAAATTTGTAAATCAGAACTTAATTCATATTTGTCATGAATCAAATAACAAATTTTAAAGTGGGAGGAAAATAGTTATTAAGAAATTCTGCTGCTATTTAGTTTATTGACATACCTAGATGAGTTCCAGAAGACAGTGATAAAAGGGAAAAAAACTACTGGATAAATTATTAGATTGTTCTTTAAGTTAATGAAAAGTACTAAATGATAAACCACATGCTTAATTAATATTGAATAGAAAACTGCAGAAATACACACTGTGTTAGTAAATTTTCTGTCCTTGCAATGAAATATCTGAGGAAAACAACTCAAAGGAAAAAAGAAAAAGATAATTTTGTGTCATAATTTTAGTTCATGGATGGCTCTATTCATTGCATTTACCCCTGCTTAGAGACAAAAATAAAATTTCATGGCATTAGAACATAGTGGTTCTGGAGTTGTTCTGCTAGGCTTGCATCTCTTGTTGTACTTGTTTCAATGAGTTCTTACCTTCTTATCACCCAGTCAGATGGGAACACACAGTAGGATAGCATATTGACGGAAATTCAGCACTCCCATGATTCAATTATCCCCCCAAGGCCCTACATTTCTATGTAGGAAATCAATCCAACATCAATTTTTGGGAAATAATATCCAAACAATAATTCATATCAGAGTATCACTTAATAAAAAAAAGACAGATGAGATAAAAATGAGGACTGGAGAACGGCTCAGCAGTTAAACGCATTTGCTGTCCTTGCAGGATAAGTGAGGTTAATCCTCAGCATGAATTGCAGTGCTTTTGAACCACTTGTCACTTCAGGTAGAGGTCATCCATATCCCTCTGCTGATCTATGCTAACACCTCCAAGCATATACTACACAAAAATACATACAGCACACCCACGACACAAAAATTAAGTTAATATTTTAGAGGGGAAATAGAAATCTGGAAAAACAAAGAGAGCATAATTCATCACCTACAATAAACAGCTACAAATTTTAAGAGGTCCTATTCCTCGTATCGTATGAAGAAGTGCAGATACGGAGAGCCCGTTGTACCCATGCAAAGGGTTGGCGACGAATCTACAACCTTTAATTTATTAAACCAGTGTAATTTCTTACAATAATCTATAAACATTCATCCTTTTTCTACAGATGGTTGTAGTCTTAATACCTCATCAAGAAAAATTGCCATATAAAGACAAGCTGGACATGGTGGCACACGATTTTAATCCGAGCACTTGGGATGCAGAGGCAGGTTCTGTGAGTTTGAGGCCAGCCTGGTCTACAAAGCCAGTCCAGGACAGCCAAAGCTACACAGGCAAACACTGTCCTAAAAAACAAAACAAACAAACAAAAACCAAAAACCAAACCAAACCAAACAACAACAAAAAAAAGACCTCTACAGAAGCCAAAACTAGTTTTTTGTTTTTTTTTTTTTTTTTTTTTTTTTTTTATCTCAGTCTTAAGAGATACATCTACAAAATAAGCTCCACATCTAAGGCTCAGGGATAAACAGCAGTAAGAAAGATTCCAAAAGCCAGAGGATTAGGGAATCTGCTGTGAGTTATATTGCCAAATAATATCAAAAGCTCCACTCATAAAGTGTCACAAACACCACTGCCCAAACATGAGCTGAACAAAGATGACACCAATGAACGTGCCAAACCGCACAGGGAAAAGCACAAGAAAGCTCAACCCTATGCAAAACAAAACAAAACAAAATCTATATACAACTATGGAAAGATGAGATTGGGAGTGGTCTTCTTACTTGTTGTTCAATAACAAATAGTAAGCCCTAATCATATATACACAAGTAACATTATTTGGACTGAACAAGTTATATTAAGGAATATATGTATATACATATATGCATGCAATAGCATTGTTAAAAAATAATGACTTTTTGAATTTGAAGGAGAGTGGGAAGATGTGTGTTCAAGGGATTAGTGTGAAGAGAGGAAAAAAGAAATGTAATTATATACAATTTTGTAAAAGAAAAATACCAGTAAGTGTAAAATAACTTACAGAAGGAGTTTTAATTCATTACAATAAGACTTACATTGGAAGAAGCATAGAAGATAGCCTTCAAGGAAAAGCATGAATACACAGAAATTCAAATGTACACGAGAAAACAAAAAAACATAGCAAAAGGATATTAATGTCATTATGAGATCTCTAACTTCATATTGCTCATAAGACATAGGTTATAATGCTGGCCTGATAACATGTAGATAGAAATATTTTACTTCAAATAACAGAAAAATAAGTACATTTGGAAGAAAGGAAATGATACAAGATGGTGACTTTAAATTCAGAAGGAAAGAAAGAAACAGATGTATAAATGAAAAATAATAAGTTTAAAGCAAGAATCATTATAAATATAAACTTGAATTACCTTTGCTTGTCTTAATTTAAAAGAAACAAACATCTCAAACTGTTATAGGGATGAAACTATTAAGACATAGAAAGAAACTGTGGGAAGAGAGACAAGGGCTCTAAAGAAAGATGATCATAATGAGTGAGTTAACCCAGAAGCAGAAAGACTCAAATGGTATATACTCACTTATATCCGCATACTAGCCCAATGGGCATATCTCATGAAAGCCTTCCCTTACCAGGAAACTGGGACCGAGGGGAGGACATCCTATTGGGACTCTAGATGAGAGAACAATGGGAGAATAGCAATGTAGAAGGATCCAGTGGGTTCTAGAAACCTACAAGTAGAACATTATGATAGGCTGATTTGGGTCATGGGGTCCCACTCAAATTAAGGCCCTAGCCAAGGACAATACAGGCGGTAAAATTTAAACCCCTACCCTGATCTAGCCCATGGACAGAACAGTCTCCACACTTGAGTGGAGAGAGGGATTTGACTTTCTCAAGTACTCTGGTGCCTCACATTTGACTATGTCCCCTGGAGGGGGAGACCTAGTGGCACTCAGAGGAAGGACAGCAGGTCACAGAGAAGAGACTTGATACCCTATGAGCATATACAGAGGGAGGTAATCCCTCTGAGGAACAGTCATAGGGGAGGGGAATAAGGGGAAAATGAGAGGGAGGGGAGAATGGGAGGATACAAGGGATGGGATAACCATAGAGAAGTAACAAGAATAAATTAATTAAAAATAAAAAAAATTAAAAAAAAAGAAAGATAAACAGGAAAAACAAATTTATGGCATAAAAGAATGGGGAATGGAAATTTGTGGAAAGGATAAGAACCAGAAAGTATGTTAAAGAAGGTATGGAGAGAGGCTATTTGCAAAGTGTAAAACAAATAAACATAATGATATATATGCACATGAATATATACGTGTAACAGTGTATATATCATGATATGTACAACTATATATATGTAATGATATATGTTTGAAACTGTCATGATGAAGCACATTACATTGTATTCTCACTAAAATTTATTAATAAAACATTTTAATATGTATTGTTAGGCAATACAGAAGATGTAGAAGTTTAGGATGGTTATAATAGACAACAATATAAATAACTAAATTTTCACCTAAAATGTCTGTACTGGCACATGCTATTTATATTTTAACAAAATTACAAGTAGTTTACAAAGTGAAATATCTAACATCAAAAACAAGCTACTAATGGACTTATTTGTAAATGTAATAATATATATGCTAAAATAATAATAGAATAAGAGGGGGATAGAAGCATTTATAACATTTACTACCTCATTAGAATTAACTTAGTATAAACTATAAGTACATTGTATTAAACTAGAATATAAATGGAAAATCATAGAGCAACCACAAATTATAGAAGTCAAAATGTTACCAAAAATAATTAATTATAATATTACATAAGAAAATATCCACTTAGTGAAACTAAAGCCGGCTAGACGAATGCACACTAAATAAAAAAGAGATGTAATTAAACTATATAAATAATAAAATCTCCTGTAATATTATTAAAAGCAAAGAAGACCACACTAATATTAAAAGCACCAGGCATATTCTTGTTGGATGAGAAACATGTTGCATACAAATAGGTAAAGGTATAAACAAAAACAACAAAGATGATTTTTCATGCAAAAATCACTTGTCAGAAAAAGTAGTGAGAGTGCTAAATCAGAGTAACTATGACTTAAAAACCTAGAGTTAATTCAAAGATAATTCAGATGGTTAATGGGATTTTATAATACAATGTTAAACTATCAAGACAATATATATATATATACATATATATATATATATACACTTAAATATGCCCTGAAAATTTAGTTCAGAGGTGGAATATGTTAAGAAAGAAGTAAGGGGAGACATAGACAATTCAACGGCAAGTGTTGTCATCACAAACTTTTCATATTTTATGAGGTAAAAATATCATTCCCGGGGATGACGCCCCTAAATCTGTTATCCAATTCCATGTAGTTTCTGAAATACTACACATACAAGTAACACTAAACAAATTGAGCAGGCATATATAAGATATTAAGCCCCCAAGACAGAAAGCATTTTTATTTCAAAAGCATATGAGACATATATAAGATACAAAGTGTTGTAGAGAATGGATGAGCATTGATAATAGGATCAAATAATACAAAATATGATCTCTAAACAGTGTCATAAAATCTCCAGATACAGAACTAGTGATTTTTTTTTTCACAAATAAGTAGAATGAAATCAACAAATTCCTGAGTGTGAATCAATAAAATAAGAAAACACCAGAGATAACAGAAAACAAACTGAGCTTAATTTTAAAGAATAAAGTTATAATGCAACTATTTATTGAAATGTAGTTAAATCAGTACTTAACAGGAAATGCATAGATACCTGATATTATTTTAGTTGCCTTTGAGAGGGTCTTGAAAGGCTTCCTGTGTTGAAATTAAATCCCTCTTCTAGGGTATTAATGAGCTATACAGTTAATCTGACCATGGCACCTACAGGCACAGTTTTTTGTCAAATAGCAAGAATTACTGTAATGTAAATCCTCATGGATTTTTAAGACATGGGAAGTAAACCATAAATATACATACACACATGCACAGATGAAAGTGCACACACACACACACACACACACACACACACACACACACACACACACAGTCTCTTGCTATGAAACCCTAATCTACTTCAAGAATCTGCCAGAAAGAAGCCTGCCTAGGAATCTAACCTAAAATAAAGCTTTCATTTTGACATGCTTGATATGTAGAACTGCATTGGTAGCACCAGAAAATGGGAAAATGCAATATTTCTCTTTTATAGATTGAAGTGCCCAACCAATAATATACCCTTTCATCCTCTAACTCAATGGGAACAAAAGGAAGAGTGTAATGGCAATAATAAAGAAAAAGAAGCTACGTGAGAGTCAGGGAAGGCATACAGAAGGGATTCAAGGGAAAGAGCTAGGAGGGATTGGAAAGCTGGGGAAAGTAATGTAATTCTATTTCGATTAAAATTAAATGAAAAAAATAATCAGAAATATAGACAATCCAAAAATTTGGTGGAAATGAAACATTATTAAATCTGTAAACAAAACTAGCAAAAAATTCTATTAAACTTAGCAGGAAGCTGAGATTGGTGGTACAGGCCTGTATTCTTAGCACTTGAAGGTGTAGCTGAAATACAGCAGGAAAACAAGGGTGGCATGAGTAACTTTTTGGAGGTGTAAAAACAAAAATAAAAAATATGCTGAGGATATAGATCAGAGTAAGAACATCTACCTAACATGGATGAGGATATGGGTTTAGACCCTGGAACAGCATGAATAAATTTAAAATATATAAATACATAAGTAACTTTAATTACAGAAATTGAAGTTTAAAAAAACACTAATATGAACTATGTGCCAATCTGAAATTATATAAAGCAATTAAACATAAATAATATGAGATATTATCAATTAATATGTTGCATAGATATTTAAATAGAACATTTCCATAAAACGTTGAAATTGATGCATTTAGAAGTAAATATTTTAAATATATTATAAGCTATTATCATTTAAATGAATGCAGAATAACATCCAGTATTTAATCATACACTGCTATAAAAAGTTTAAAAATAAGTATAAGGGAATTTCCTTTAATCCAACAGTGATTGTTGTTACATTATAACATTGAAAGGCTGAAAGCTGTTTTTTAATATTCCCACTTGCATTAACCTTTATATCTGTACCAAACTTCTTAAGGAGTATACAAAAGTCATAATTAAATCAGTGAAAGAACTTATAACATATGCAAGACACAAGAATGTAAAAAACATGGCATTTGTAAACTGTTCCTGATTACTTTTTATATAAAATAGTCTGGGAATACAGCAAATATTAATGTATATCTCAAAAATTTTCAGACTATTCCAAATGTTCTCAATACAAAAATAATAAACACCTGAATTGCAGGCATATTAGTTTAACAAATGTTGAAACTGTGTTCCATAAATACATAAAGCTGAAATTTGTCAATTTATAATTCAAAAGCAAAACTTCAGGCATCAGCAGTGGTTCTATACATTAAAAATGGATTAAATTAGAGTAAGGATTTATTTATCTACACAGTCAGTGAGATATTAAAGTTAGGATACTGTCAATTCATTAGACAAAGAAATATTAAATATGTACAAAAATATGCAGAACAGCTGAAAACAGTTAATAAAATCCCAAATAAATTGTAATATATAAAGAAATTCCTAATTATACCAGAGAGCAATATGTTTCCTATCAATGAAGGGAATCTAAAATTTACATGGCATTTCAAAAAGAACCTGATTATTAAGGCTGATGTTAAAATAGAAGGGCAGAGTTGGAAGTCTCACATTTCTTATTTTGAAAATGTTAAACTAAATTCCAAAACCTGAGAAAAGTGAAGTAGTATAGTGCTAGTGAGACAAACTGAGAACCTAAAAACCATTATATGTGTACATATGTGTGTGTGTGTGTTTGTGTGTGTGTGTGTGTGTGTGTGTGTGTGTGTGTGTGTGTAGTTTATGGATTCTTTATAACAATGCCAAGATTCTTATTTATAATAAACAGTACTAATGCAATGATACATATGTATATACAAACAGTATTTTCAGGAAGATTCTTGATAGCATGCACTAAGTTTAGGATAAAAAAAAATAGATTGTACCCATAATTAGAAAAGAAAAACCATATACCCATTATAAAACAGAAATAAATGTTTGTAATATTGAGTTAGGCAATGATTGATTGGTAAAATACCTTAAGATAAACAAAGTTACCAAATTAAATAATAGATAAATTGCCTTATTACACATGCCCATTTATCCATGATTCAAGTCATATTCCCAGGAAACTAAAAATGAAGTAGAGAATCAAAGAAAACATTTTCATTACATTTATGATAAAGGACTTGTATTACATCCCATCATAAACATTATAGGGTAATAATTAAAGAAAATAACCCAAACAAAAATGAGTTACAGACATAAATATTTGCTAAGGAAGGAAGTTTGTGCAAATAGTAAAAAAAAATGTTCATGAAATGATGTTAAACATAATTAGCTGACAGGAAAATGAAATTTCCAAACCAAGAGAATGTAATGAAATCAAAATAAAACAAAAAGAATGCGAATAAAACAAACAACAACAAAAAAAACCCTTTCCTTTTGGATCAGGGAGTTATGTGGAATAAGAGGCAGAAAGGTTCTAGAAGGAAGAGGAGAAGATAGCAAGGAAACCGTTTCTTCCAAATACCACAGGACCATCACATCTGATCTCACAGAAACCGTGGCAGTATGCACACGCTCAAACCAGAGTCCCATCTAAGAGTTTAAAGTGGACCTGAGCACCCTTCCCTAACTTACAAGCTATCTTGCAACTGACATCTCCTTGAAACAGAGAAACTCATTTTCTCCAACATAGTCTTATCGGATATGGAGCATAATGGTTATCTCTATGCCCAACAATAGATGGCAAACAGAAAATGGACTTGCCTGTCCCTTGTGCACTACATAGGGGAATGGAGGATTGAAAGAGCAAGAGTTACCAAGGACACCACAAGAAAACCTATGATATCAACTAACTCCCACAAGGACTCACAGAGACTTAACAATCAACCAGAGAGCATCCATGGGATAGACAGATTTAACTTTCAAAAGATATGTAATATATGTACAGCTCGGTCCTCATGTGACACCTCTAACAGCAGGACCAGGGGTTGTCTCTCACTCTGTTGCCTGCCTTTCCCCTAACTGGATGGCTTGTCTATCCTTCATAGAAGAGATGCCTAGTCTTAATTGATTGGCAGGTTTATATCCATGAGAGGTCTCCATGCTTCTGAGAAGTAAGGGAGGCGGGATAAAGACAGGAAAAGGAGGTGAGAGGGAGGGACCGAGAAGAGAGGAGGGAAGGAAAGTGTCTACTCGAATGTACAATAAATAAATAAACTAATTAATAAAAATATTTTTATTTAAAAATAAAAATAAACTCCATGGTACCATTGTAGAATTTTTGTCTCATATTGTTTCTTTGGGCATTTTTATTGTCTTGATGAACATTTGCTAGTTTTTTATGGTGTTCTATTTTGTGTTTTTACTCATTTTGTTTTGTATTTGTATGTAATTGGAACATCTATATAATTTTTAATATATTAATTGAAGATATGTAACAAATAGACTTTTAATAATGGAGGCAGTCGAGGTAACCAACATTAAAAGGCAGATTATGCTTTTCACTTTATAAAGATAGGAATGCGGAGTAGGGAGACTCATGACATTGTTTTTTTTTTAATTGCACTAAAATTTTTTTACAGTTTTTTTACACATAAATACTATAAACTACATACAACAAAAAGAACCAAGAAATAATCAGGAAATACAAAAATGTTATATTCATAGTGTTTTGGCTATTTGTATTTGGCAACCTTGAAAAATATCTTTCCTATCATGATGAGTCTAAAGTTTTGAATGTAAATCAATATCTATCATATCTAATCTCTATCAACTTAAAAAAATCTATCTAGACCAACGCATAACTTAACCCCTAAACAACTAAGCTTAATTGTAAAACTAAACAATCGGGTCTCCAACCCCATCAGAAACTTGAAATCGATTTAATTACCTGAGTAACAAGAGGTGCACATTAGCAGCTTCCAAAATGAAAAGAAAAAAATGACATAGACAGTTACCTGCCTGATCAGTCAACCAAAACTCTAACATTTAAGCACCAAACACTTTATGAACAATTGTGAACTTACCTGTTACCACACTTTTTAAGTAATGCTTTTGATTGTTTATGTTTTATGATTCATTGGTTTTTAAATGTATATACAAAGTAGTGGGTGTTGTTTTTTATATTTTATTAATTTATTCATATTATATCTCAATTGTTATCCCATCCCTTGTATCCTCCCACTCCTCCCTCCATCTCTCCCATTTTCCCCTTACTCTCCTCCCCTATGACTGTGACTGAGGGGGATTTCCTCCACCTGTATATGCTCATAGGGTATCAAGTCTCTTCTTGGTAGCCTGCTATGCTTCCTCTGAGTGCCACCAGGTCTCCCCCTCCAGGGGACATGGTCAAATATGAGGCACCAGAGTTTGTGTGAAAGTCAGACCCCACTCTCCACTCAACTGTGGAGAATGTCCTGTTCTTATGCAACTCTCACACAAAGTTTATTGTTCCTTTCCCTTATTCCTTTTGCCCACACTTGTAAACCCACACTCCTTGATTTATCTGACCCAATCTCCAGTAGCCTTTATTTGGTTCTCATGTTATATTTATTTTTAGCATACTATGGCCAAATGAGCTCATCATTCTCATGGCATGTTTATCCCATTATCACTTTAGCCTGGGGGTGATTGTGGATGCCTCTAATCCAAACTTTGGAGAGGATGAGGCAAAACAGTTACTACTAGTTCCTTACATATCAGCGAGACAATGACACCCAGTCTCAACGAAAATAAATTGATCCTTCTGGACTGGAGAGATGCTCTTTCTGTGATGGCTAATCTTTATTGTTTATGTGACAACATAGACATTCAACTAAGATGCAAGCATCTGGGCACACCTGTGACAGATTTTCTTGAATGAACCATTTGAGATCAGAAGATTCACCCTAACCTGGGTTACCCGTTCTGGGAGCAACCTATGTAAAATGATGTAAAAGAAGAAAACTTTTGCAATTTTCCTGCCTTTCTCACTTTTGCTTGCAAACTCATCTATTCTGCTATTGAAGCATTCTTCAATTGGCTTTAGAACCCACTCCTAGAAGATTCCAAGATAGACTAAAGACCAATGGAGACATCTAGATGGTAAAGTATCTTTCATTCACCAAATATAATGATCATCTTGGAGGCTAACGGCTGAATAAGCTCACCCCTTCTAGCCAAACTGGTTGAACTCTAGCTGTTCTGGCTCGAAAGTCCTCTCCAAGCTACCTGATTCAAACTGGATTCTCTCAACTTCTTCTGAATTGCTTTGCTTCTGAAGTCCACAACCTGAACTGCACCAAACTGCAGGAATACAACTATATTTAACTGCACTCATCTGAACTACACCAACCTGTCCTGTACTATACCGAACTCTACTGTACTGACTTCTCTACTGAACTCTCAACTGTACTATCTTCTCTGTTGTCTTTCTCTCTATTCTCTGTACTCTATTACTCTGCCCTTAAGTAGATTCTCTTTCCTGTCTGTCCTTCTGAGAGTTGGGTGTATCCTAACTCTCACTCATTCTGTCAAATCTTTCTGTGATTCATCCCTTGTCTGCCTCTCAATTAGATGTCACTATCAAACATGGGTGCTTCCACCTAAAAACTAGATTTACCATCATTGGGATTAAGTATATATACTAAGTGTGTATTCAAGGCAGAGGGACTGAATGCACATCATTGAAGCTGGATCATACAGACCTAGATGGTCTGTAGATGTGATCCCTTGTCAAAGAAGCTATGTTGCTGGATTAAAATTCCTCCAGGTGCAGAATTATAGACTGAAAAACTATCAGATACTTGGCTTTTTTATCTGAAGACATTCATTGTTGGATTAGTCAAACCACAAACTAATATATATATATATATATATATATATATATATATATAATTTATATACATATATATAATTTATATACATATATATATCATTTATATGACATTTTATAGCTAATTTGTATTTAATAGTGAAAACTTTTTTCAAAATACATAGAAAAATAATATTGTATGACACTGAACTGAAAGTACCTCAAAATGAGTTATTATTTTATCATGATTTGTGGTGGCTTGAATAAAAATGGCCTACATAGGCTCATATATTTAAATGCTTAGGGAGTGGCATTATTGTTAGAGTAGATGTGGCATTGTAAGAGGAAGTATGTCACTGAACATGAACTTTGGACTTTCAGAAGCCCAAACCAGGCCCAGCAGCTCTGACATTTCTAGCAACCTGCATATGTGGTTGTAAAACTCTCAGCTACTACGTCTGCCTGTCTGCCTGTCTGCCTGTCTGCCTGTCTGCCTGTCTGCCTGTCTGCCTGTCTGCCTGTCTGCCTGTCTGCCTGTCTGCCTGTCTGCCTGTCTGCTTGTCTGCCTGTCTGCCTGTCTGTCTGCCACCATACTTCTTGCCATGATGACAATGAACTAAAACTCTGAAACTATAAACAAGCACCAAATAAAATCTTTCTTTTTATAAGAGTTGTCATGATGCCTCTTCTAGGCAATAGAACACTGATTAAGACATATTTAAATAATCAATAGTAGATTCCTAGGCAGAAAAAGGAATATGAACATTTTTCATGTTTGCCAAGTTAGACAGTAATTGTCATGTATTTAACTTTGGGGAATAAAGGGGCATTGCTCTGAGATTTTATAATAGATATCTCAGTAATATTTTACACAAATGTATATATATATACATATATATATGTATATATATATACACACAGAGAAAATATGTATATAGTTATAGATATAGATATGGGTATATATGTGCAAATATATATCATATTTCATTAATTATAGATCTCAAAACAATCTCACCAATCTCCACAGCTAATACAATACTTATTTATCATAATCTACTTCTTAGAAATAATATTAATTGTACCATGTAGTCTCTAAACTTACTATTGTGAATAGAGAAAATGTTGTGAGGAGGTTCATCTTCATATTTACTGTTTCAGAATATAACATGCATATCTCTTCAAAAGTTTTATGATTCTGCAAAAGACATTTCTTTAAATCTTACTGGAAGGGAAGTTAAGAAACCTGGGACATACATAATATAACATCAAGTATCTCCTCCATTATGAAGCTTCTGGAACTGAACAGTCTCTTTGTGTAGGGTTCTTCGTGAGGTCGTTTTTTTCAACTTTCTAGTATGTATATGCCTATTATTATGTGATTTCACAGCTCTTTGCAGCAAACAGGGAAATGGTGTTTCCATTCTTTAAATCTAGACCGTTTCTCTGCCTGACTTTGCTCAGAAAATTTTGGGATAAAGTAATCTTAGTACTGATTCTGACCCAAGGCTCAAGGAGTTCTTCACTGTCCACCTCTACTACATGAGCAGCCTCTTCAGAGACTGCTGGATAACGTGGGGCTTGTGCCTTCCGGATGTGAGCACAAAGCCAACTAATCTGTAGACTCACAAAGGAAGGGTCCCTCCAAAGTCCAATATCAGACTGACTGGTAGGTTACTTCAGATTATCTAAAACCAGAGAGATAGATTTTATTTAGGTAGGTATATGAAGAAATTAAATGACAACATTTTATTCATTCTGATGCTTAAGAAAGGAAAGAACTTTGTTCTCTGCCTTTTTTACAGATGTTTTTAAGAACAGTTTAGTGTAAATTATCCTTTTGCACTTACAGATGTGTAAAAAGCTTTTAAATGACAGGCACATAGCTAGTTTTCAAATACAGGAATGATTTTCTTAAGGATTTAAGAGTCAAGTATCTGAAAGACAATAAAAAAGAAGACAGTGAACTTATCCCTTGGTCCCCATGTGACACTGAAGGGTCTCTATCTTCTAAAACTTCCTTTTAAATCCAACTTGTAAAATATACCCCAGGACATCAGAACAAGAAAAGCCTGCTCTTTTTGGAGAAAAACATTTAGTCAAAACTCCTCCTGCTAGGTGAATTAGCACTTCAGGATAATGATAGTGGCTACCCTTCTGTTCCATTCTTGAGTAATTGAGGTTTAGACTATGCCCAAAGTGTGCTGTTAACTTATCAGCCTCTTGCACAAAATGGGAAGATGTTATTTTGTCTTTGCTAATTTTCAGTGGCTTGACTATGAGAGTTTAGTGCCCCCTTTTTTTAATTTTGTGAAAGGGAATTTTTGTATTAGCTGGATAGGTAAATATTTTTTCCTCAATGCTAATCAGTTATTTATATAAGTCTAAACTCAAAATCAGGAATAAATAGTACTCTTTTAATATGAATATTGTATTACTTTGAACAGAATAAACTCTAAGTGCTAAATTCTGTAAAAATTCATTATTCTGAAGCAGAATCCCCTACACACTCAGAGACCCCACACACATACCCACATACATTCTTATCCTTCTTACTGATCAGAAAATATAATGCACTCTAATGTACCAATCATCTATCTGAAAAAGTGAACAGTTTACTATATATTTTGTATTATTAGTACCTCAAATAATTTCTTCTTGTAATTTTCAAACACATTCAGCAGTTCTAATTCTACTCACCTGTGTACACATTTGATAAACACACTTATAAAATACACAGTCAAATATTCACTAAATTTTGAAATAATAACAGTACATATCAAAGTAAAGCTGAATGTTAATTAAGTATCCTTGTGCAAAAATTCTTAATAATATATTCATTTCTCTTTCTATTTATTTATGTCTGACTTAACAGACACTAGAATGTGATTTAAAATTATATGAGTTATTAAATGTAAAAAAATAGGAAACATTTTCAGATTGCCTTTACAACATTTATCACTGTGAGATCTAAATTTAAATATGACATGCTGATTTCAATTTCCTTTCCTGTGTCATTTTTCATTTCTTAATTATTTTTAAACCAAGGGAAGTAATTGAATAAAATTAATGCAATATTAAGTTCATTATGCAAAAATGTACTTTCTCAGATTTGGGAAATGTGTCATATTGCTTTAATAGATTTTCATAGTATATATGTATAAAATCATACCCTTTTTGAACATAATACTAATTCTTTCATATAAAAGAATGGAAATAATTAAATGAATAAAATAGCTAAGCAAATTAACAATATATTGGCATTTTTAATAATTCAAATTTATTTTATATAGTTTCATCATGTGCAAACAAATGTTTTAATACTTTATTAATTCATGAATTACATACTTAAAGAATATAAAGGCAATAAATGTTGCTGGCTTATGCAGGGTAAGAGGTATTTGTTTATGCTTGTAGAATAATATATAGTATAATAGAATAAAATTATGTTTGGAAAAAATGAGGTAAGTGCTTTTCTAATTTTTTTTTTGTGAAATCTCATATATTAAAGATTAGTGTGGTACTGTTGACATAACCCATCCATGCGTGGCATTGAATGGGCACTCCTCTGTAAATGTCTCTCTTTCATCCTCAGATAGGGATAGATCAGAGTTGTACCCAAGCTTTACTAAAAGAGGGCTTGAGATGAGCCTAGATCACTTCTATTTAAATATCCCTAGGCCTAGGCTAGGGATATTGCTCCATACCTCAAATTACTTCTTGTAATTTTCAAACAAATACAATGGAATTTCATTTACTCACATGTCTACACATTTGGATAGACACATTTTTAAAACATTCACTAAAATTTGAATTTATAACAATACATAACCAAAGTAAAAGTGAATGTTAAATAAATATCAATGTGCAAAAAACTTAATATTATATATATATATGTCCTTCAGTGTTAACAGACACTGGAATGTGATTCAAAATTGCATGAATTATTAAGTGGAAAAACTCTAACTGAGCTAGAGAAAGGATACTCACAACTCTCATGAGAAGAGACAGGAAAGAGAAGCTACTTAAGAGCAGTGCAGAAAGAGAGACTGACACACACACACACACACACACACACATGCACACACACACACACACAGAGAGAGAGAGAAAGAGAGAGAGAGAAAGAGAGAGAGAGAGAGAGAGAGAGAGAGAGAGAGAGAGAGAGAGAGAGTATTTGTGGATATAGTACAATATGAAGGTAGAGAGTACTAAAAAGCCTGAAAGCTTCTAGCCTCCATGCAATCTAATTTCTGTATGCCGGGACATTAAAGGCTTCATCTTCTTGCCTCAGTTTGCCAAGCTAGACCTAGATAGTTTTCAGCCTCAGAGACTTACCATTGAATAAACTCATCCTTTCTCGTTCTTTCTGAACTATGGCTAGATAGTTTAATTCAGGTGTTCTGGCTCAAAACTCCTCTCCAAGCTGACTGATTCAAATTGGCTTCTCTCAGGTTCTCACCCAATTACTCTGCTTGAAAAACTACCTCTGAGGTCCAGGAACTGAACTGCACCAAACTGCCTACAACAAACTCAAAAGAACAGAAAGGCACTGTCCTGTATTCCTGTATCCCCCGTCCTGTATGGTCTCCACAAAATAGCTTGCTCTCTCTCTCTCTCTCTCTCTCTCTCTCTCTCTCTCTCTCTCTCTCTCTCTCTCTCTCTCTCCCTTGCTTAAGTAGCTTCTCTTTACTGTCTGTTCTCCTGAGAGTTAGGTATATCTTATCTCTTACTCATTTTGTTAATTTTTTCTCTGATTCCTTATTTTTTTTTTTTTTGGCCCTACAATTATATATCATTGTTTTGGGTTAAAGGTGTATACTAAATTCCAGCCAGAGGCATTAAGTATGTTTATTCCAGACAAAGAGATTGAAAGTGTGTACTAAGGGAATGCCTATATTCCAGCCAGATCACACAGACCTAGGTCTTTGGATATCATCTCATGCCAGAGCAGCCATGTTGATGAATAAAAGTTCCCCTACAATCTTCCTATCTCTAGCTCCTGAGTCCTGGCGTTTGACATTTTGAATACCACCAAGCCTGCTGTGTTTTGCCCTTGCTCTGGTTAGGTATTTCTGTGTATGTCCCCACTTCTTCCTTAGAGAATACTAATGGATATCCTATGGCATTGTAAATTGGAAAGATGCTTTTTAATTCTTTATTTTGATTTTATAAGGGGTTACACTTAAGAGATTTCCTTGAGGCTATGAAGAGATTTTAAACTGCATTGAAACTAAAAGAATTTGAAAGTTGAACTAAGTTAATTTTTATAATATGTTCTGGATGAATGTTTGTGGAGGCCGGGTAATGTAGTGTGGTGGTTTGGATGCAAATGTCCTGTATAATCTCATGTATTTGAAAAGTTGGTCACCAGTTTTGGAGAGATTAGAAGGTATGTCCTTATTTGAAGAGGTATTTCACTGGGAACAGGCTTTGAGACTTTAATAGAAATTTAGCCACTAAACAACAGTTTACTAATGGTTTTTCTACCTTTTCACACCAACCAAACAATTTTAAATAAACTAAAACAAATGGGGTGTAAATTTTCAATATATTTTGAAGTTAATAGTAAAAATAATCAAATAACTTTTCTTACTGTGGCCACAACCCAGAGATTTTGAACACAAAGTCAATAAATGCTCATCTTTCCAGACAGTATCAGGACAATCAATCTATACACAAACAATAATCACAGGAAAACTGGTGGAAAGTGAAAAAACAAACACAAAAAAAATGAAACAAACACAATAACAACAAACAAACCTTGGGTCTTTAGTCATTCTGTAAATCATTCCTGATTTACTCCCTAGATGATAATGGGAATAGAAATAAATATACACGGAGTGAATGGTAGCATATTCATGAAAGCTTCAATGGAATACAAATAAAATTTTACTCTCAATATATTAGTGAAATGAAGCAATTACTATAATGACAACTTGCAGCAGATAGTAGATATTAGAATGGTAGGTTGCTAAAGGTTGAAGATAGATAAAGGGACAGTGTCATCAAAAATAATCTCAGGTCAAATGTAATCATTTAAAAACTTACTAAAAGTTATCTGTCTCTGTCTCTGTCTCTCTGTCTCTATCTCTGCCTCTGTCTCTCTGTCCCTGTCTCTCTTTTTCTCTCTGTGTCTGTGTCTCTCTCTCTCTGTCTCTCTCTGTCTCTCTGTCTCTGTCTCTGTCTCTCTCTCTCTCTCTCTCTCTCTCTCTCTCTCTCTCTCTCTCTCTCTCTC
>OU015748.1:36556274-36575808 GCA_907169655.1 Acomys percivali | reverse complement strand
CACACACACACACACACACACACACACACACACACACACACACACACGCATACACACACACGTATCTAAATATTTGTATAACCTGCTCAGTCTGTCTAATGTTACCTCTATGTATCTGTTTTTAAGGCTGACAAGTTGATATTGGATAATCAATTGATAAGATCTTTCTTACGGAAGATTATTTCATCTGCTCTCAGCACTCCTTAGCTGTCCAAAGGCAGACTGGGCTTTCCTGCATCTGTGTTTTCATGTCTGTTGCCATTGTTCTTCTTCAACTCATGTGTAAGCAGTCATGAGAGTGACACTTTTTGGTATAGATTATGAAGTTACTTGGAAAGACAATCTTAAAGCAAACTCTGTTTCTCTAGCTCTTACAATCTTTCTCCTCTCTACTCTTCTGCACAAATATCTGAGCCTTAGGTGTAAGACTTGCATTGTAAACGTATCCTTTGGAACTGTGTTTCACAATTCTGCATCTCTAAAGATCCAAGACTTTACTTGCCCTTGGTAGTTGCCTACATTTGCAGTACCAGGACAATTTCCCTCTTGCTCAGAGTTTCTTAAGTCCAACTCAATGGCTGTTGAATACTGTTAAAATATATATGCCTCCACTACACAATTAGGGTAATGGTGCTATACTTACTAGTTTTGTGTTGACTTGACCAAAGCTAGAGTTTTCTGAAATGAGGAAATCTCATTTGATAAAATATAAACATAATATCTGGCTGTAGGGCAATATTTTCTGTTTAAAATTTATTTAATCATGTTACAACAGTCTTTTCCTAACAGTCTTTCCTTCCCTCTCTCCCTCCATCCCTACTTTCCTCCATCACTCACTCACTCACTCACTCACTCACTCCTCACTTACTCACTCACTCACTCTTCCCTCTATCCCCCTTCTCCGACTCCTCAGAAAAGGGGACCCTCTCCTACCAAAAAAAAAAAACCCCAACACATCAAGTTGCATCAGGACTGAGCACATCAGGACCTACATGAATCATGAGCTGTCCATCAGCTACATCTATGTAGAGGACCTAGGTCCAGTCCATGTATGGTCCTTGATTGGTGCTTCAGACTCTACAGCCCCCTCTGGTTCCTGGTTAGTTGGCTCTGATGTTCTTCTTGTGTCTCTCTAGTTACCTCTAGGATGTTTTAACCATCCCCACTTTTCCACTAGACTTCCTTATGCTTAGCCCAATGTTTGTCTGTATCAACATCTCTTTCAAAACACTGCTGGGTGGAGCCCCTCAAAAGACAAGTCTGATAGGCTCCTGTCTGCAAGCATAGCAGAGTATCTTTAATAGTGTCGGAGGTTGTGTCTCTCCCATGGGGTGGGTCTCAGGTTGGGCCAGGCATTGTTTGGACACTCCCTCAATCTCTGCTCTGTCTTTATCTATGCACGTCTTGTAGTTTTTGTGGGTTGATTGGTGTACCCCTCTCTCCACTAGAAGTCCTGTCTATATGCTCCACCATACAACAATAACATTTGTCCAACTATGTCCAAAGTAGACTTATTTGTAATAGCCAGAAACTGGGGAAAAAGACAAGATGTGTCTTAACCAAAGAGTGGATAAAGAAAATGCCATACATTTACATAATGGAATACTACTACTCAGCTATTTAAAACAAGCAAATCATAGAAGTGACAGGCAACTGAACAGAACTAGAAAAGATCATCCTGAGTAAAGTAACCCAGATCCAGCCAGATATGGTATGTACTCACTCATAAGTGAATACTAGCCATATAGCACAGAATAACCATACAACAACTCACAGACCCAAAGCAGTTAAGTAACAAAGAGGTCCCAAGGGAGGATGCTTTATTCTCACTCAGAAGAGGAAATGACGTAGATAGTGAAAGTGGACTAAGAAAGGAAACAGGATAGGAGAGGGAATGAGGAGGGAAATGAAGATGGAAATCAGATGTAGGGACACCAGAGGGCTTGGAGAGAGAAGAGAAACCAGGACAAAGGTATCGCTGACACAAGATGGTGACCCAAAACAGGGTAGGCTCCTTGGAGGATATGGAATGACTCTAGCTAAGACTCCTAGTAGCAGGGGTCATGAATACTGAAGAAGCCACCTCCCAGCCAGGTAGGGCATTTATTTAATTACAAACTAATAGGAATGGATCCAGCCCTTTGTGGGCAGTACCATGCCTAGGCTGATGGTCATGACTTTATAAAATGCTAAAAAAGCCAGTAAACACTAACTCTCCATGGCTTCTGCATCAGATTTTGCCTCCAGGCTCCAGTTACGCTTCAGGTTTCTGTCCTCATTATTTTCAGTGATGGACTATAATGGGGAAGGGGAGGCCAAATAAACCCTTTCTTTCACAACTTGTGTTTGGTCATGGTGTTTCCTCAGAGCAATAATAAGGTGACATTCTGAAAAACCGCTGTGGTTCATAGGCATTGTAACTCAGTAGAGCTGTTGGTTGTTTCTATTCTTTGGAGGAATGCATGGCACCTGTGATGGTTTTAGTGAGGATGCCCTCCGGAGACTCATGTATTTGAATGTTTAGCTTACCAGTTAAGTCTGGGGAGACTTGATCCCTCCAGTTCATCTTTCTCACACCATCTTCAATCAAGTTCCCTCTATCCATCCACCTCTGATGTCTGTTTTACTTCTGATCCTGATTAAGAGTCAAACCTTCACATTTTACCTTCTTTGGGTCTGTTATTTGTAGCATGGCTATTCTGTGTGTTATGGCTAATATCCACTTATAGTGACTACATAGCATGCATGTCTTCCTGATTCTGGATTACCTCACTCAGGATGATCTTTTCTAGCTCTATCCATTTCCTTGCAAAGTACATGATATTATATTTATTAATAGCTGAGTAAATGTATCACATTTTCTTTACCCATTCTTCAGTTGAGGATATTTTCAGTCTAGGTTGTTTTCAGTTTCTGGCTATTACAAACAAAGCTGATATGAACAGAGTTGACCAAATGTCCTTGTGCTATGGTGGAGCATCTTTTGTGTATATGCCCAGGAGTGGTTCAACTGGGTCTTGAGATAGAACTATTAGTAATTTCCTGATTAATGACCAGATTGATTTCCAGAGTGGTTGTACTAGTTTGCATTCCCACCAACATTGGAGGAGTGTTCCCCTTTCTCTACATACTTGCCAGCATTTGCTGTCACTTGAGTTTTAATCTTAGCCATTCTGACAGATGTAAGATGAAATCTCAGCCATTTTGATTTCAATTTCTTGATGATGAAGGACATTTAACACGTCTTTAAGTACTTCCTGGGCATTAGAGATTCCTTTGTTGAGAATTCTCTGTTTAAGTTTCTATCACATTTTTTTAAATTGGATTATTGGGTTTGTTGTTGTCTACTTTCTTGAGCTCATGATAAATTTTGCATATTAGCTCTTTGTTGGATATAGGGTTGGTAAAGATCTTTTCCCAGTCTGTAGGCTGATGTTTTCTTCTATTGACAGTGTCCTTTGCCATATAGAAGCTTTTCAGTTTCATGAGGTCCCATTTATTAATTGTTGATCTTATAACATGAGCTGTTGTTTTTCTGTTTAGGAAGTTATCTCCTATATGAATGCACACAAGGCTATTCTCCATATCTCTTTTATTTCTTTTGATGTATCTGGATTTATGTTCAGGTCTTTGATCCACTTGTACTTGAATTTTGTGCAGAGTGATAAATATGGATCTGTTTGCATTCATCTACATGGACACATCCTGTTAGACCAGCCAAGTTTTTTCAAAATGCTTTCTTTTCCCATTGTATAATTTTGCCTTCTTTATTAAAAAAATTAGGTGTCTATAGTTATATGGGTTTTCATCTGGGTGTTCAATTATATTCCATTGATCAACCTGTCTGTTTTATGCCAATACCATGTGGTTTTTATTACTATGACTCTGTAGTACAGCTTGACATCAGGGATGTTGATACCTCCAGATTCTTTTATTGTACAGAATAGTTTTAGCTGTCCTAGTTTTTCTGGTTTTCCATATGGACTTTAGAGTTGTTCTTTCCAGGTCTGTAAAAATTTGAAATGGAATTTTGATGGAAATTGCACTGAATCTGTAATTGCTTTCGCTAAGAAAGCCAATTTCATCTTCTGATAGCTTCTGCAGTATCTTCCTTCAGTGACTTGATGTTCTTGTGACACAAGTCTTTCACTTGCTTAGTTAGTGTTACATCAAGATATTACTTGGGGCTATTGTGAAGGGTGTTGTTTCCCCAATTTCATTATTAGCCTGTTAATCGTTTGTTTAAAGAAGAACTACTGGGTACATTTATGGTTTTGTTTTTAGTTTAGTTTATGTCCAGGCACTTTACTGAAGGTGCTTATCAGCTGTTGGAGTTGTCTTGTAAAACTTTTTGGTCACTTATCTATACTATCATATCATCTGTAAATAATGATACTTGGATTTTTTTTCCATTTCATATTACCTTGACCTCCTTTAGTTGTCTAATTGTTCTAGCTAGAATTTCAGAGACATTGAATAGATACACAGAAAGTTAACAACCTTCTCTTGCCCCTGACTTTAGTGAAATTGCTTTGCATTTCTCTACATTTAATTTGATATTGGCTACCAGCTTACTATATATTGTCTATATTGTGTTTAGATATGTACTTGGTATCCCTGCTATCCCTAAGACTTTTTAACATAAATGTAGGTAAGTTGGATTTTGTCAAAGGCTTTTTCAGCCTTGAAATGTTCGTGTTTTCTTTCTTTCAGTTTGTTTATATGGTGGGTTATATTGATGCATTTTCATATTTTGAACCATACGTTCATTCCTGGGAAGAAGCCAACTTTATCGTAGTGGATAATATTTTTTATGTGTTCTTGGATTAAGTTTGTTAGTATTTTATTGAGTATTTTTGAATCAATATTCATAAAGGAAATTGGCATGAAGGTCTCTTTCTTTGTAGAATATTTGTGTGGTTAAGGTATCAGGATGCCTTTCTGCTCAGAGAATGAGTTTGGTGACATTTCTTCTTTTTTTTTTTAAATTTCTTATTTTATTTTATTTTATTAATTTATTCTTGTTACATCTCTATGGTTATCCCATCCCTTGTATCCTCATATTCTCCCCTCCATCCCATTTTCCCCTTATTCCCCTCCCCTATGACTGTTCCTGAGAGGGATTACCTCCCCCTGTATATGCTCATAGGGTATCAAGTCTCTTCTCAGTGACCTGCTGTCCTTCCTCTGAGTACCACTAGGTCTCCCCCTCCAGGGGACATAGTCAAATGTGAGGCACCAGAGTACATGAGAAAGTCATATCCCACTCTCCACTCAAATGTAGAGACTGTCCTGTCCATTGGCTAGATCTGGGTAGGGGTTTAAATTTTACCGCCTGTATTGTCCTTGGCTAGTGCCTTAGTTTGAGTGGGACCCTTTGGCCCAAATCTGCCTATCATAATGTTCTACTTGTAGGTTTCTAGGACCCACTGGGTAATTCTACATTGCTATTCTCACATGGTTCTCTCATCTAGAGTCCCAATAGGATGTCCTCCCCTCTGTCCCAGTTTCCTGGTAAGGGAAGGCTTTCATAGGACATGCCCATTGGGCTAGTATGCAGATATAAGTGAGTATATACCATTTGAGTCTTTCTGCTTCTGGGTTAACTCACTCATTATGATCATCTCTAGCTCAATCCATTTATCCACAAATTTCAGGAATTCCTTGTTTTTAATAGCTGAGTAGTATTCCATAGTGTATATGTACCACAGTTTCTTTATCCATTCTTCTACTGAGGGACATTTAGGCTGTTTCCATGATCTGGCTATTATGAATAAGGCTGCTATGAACATGGTTGACCAAATTTTCTTGTTGTGTGCTGGTGCATCTTCTAGGTATATTCCAAGGAGTGGAATAGCTGGGTCTTGAGGAAGCCCTATTCCCAGTTTTCTGAGATAGCACCAGATAGATTTCCAAAGTGGTTGTACTACTTTGCATTCCCACCAGCAATGAAGGAGTGTTCCTCTCTCCCCACATCCTCTCCAGCATGTGGTGTCGCTTGAGTTTTTGATCTTAGCCTTTCTGATGGGTGTAAGAAGGAATCTCAGAGTTGTTTTGATTTGCATTTCCCTGATGACTAAGGAGGTTGAGCATTTCTTTAAGTGTTTCTCAGCCATTTGATATTCTTCTGTTGAGAATTCTCTGTTTAGTTCCAAGCCCCATTTCTCAATTGGGTTATTTGGTTTGGTGGTGTTTAATTTCTTGAGTTCTTTATATATTTTGGATATTAGACCTTTGTCAGATGTAGGGTTGGTGAATATCTTTTCCCAGTGTAGGCTGTCGCTTTGTTCTCTTGACAGTGTCTCCAGCCTTACAGAAGCTTCTCAGCCTTATGAGGTCCCAATTATTAATTGTTGACATTAAGGCCTAGGCTGTTGGTGTTCTGTTCAGGAAGCTGTCTCCTGTGCCAATATGTTCCAGGCTCTTCCCCACTTTTTCTTCTAACTGACTTAGTGTCTCTGGTTTTATGTTGAGGTCTTTAATCCACTTGGATTTGAGTTTTGTGCAAGGTGATAAATATGGGTCCAGTTGCATTTTTTTACACATAGACATCCAGTTAGACCAGCACCATTTGTTGAAGATGCTATCCTTTTTCCATTGAATGGATTTGGCTTCTTTGTCAAATATCAAGTGACCATATGTGTGTGGATTCATATCTGGGTCTTCAACTCGATTCCACTGATCAACCAGCCTGTTGCTGTGCCAGTACCATGCTGTCTTAATTACTATTGCTTTATAGTACAGTTTGAGATCCGGTATGGAGATTCCTCCGGAGCACTTTTTATTGTACAAGATCGTTTTTGCTATTCTGGGCTTTTTGTTTTTCCATATGAAGTTCAGAATTGAACTTTCAATGTCTTTAAAAAATTGTGTAGGTATTTTGATAGGGATTTCATTGAATCTGTAGATTGCTTTTGGTAGGATGGCCATTTTTACTATGTTAATTCTCCCAATCCATGAGCAAGGACGATCCTTCCATCTTCTCATGTCATCTTCAATCTCCTTCTTCAGAGTTTTGAAATTTTTTTCAAACAAGTCCTTCACTTGCTTAGTTAGAGTAACTCCTAGATATTTTGTATTGCTTGTGGCTAATGTGAAGGGTATGGCTTTCCTAATTTCTTCCTCTGCAAGCTTGTCATTTTTGTATAGGAAGGCTACAGACTTTTTGGAGTTAATTTTGTATCCAGCCAAATTGCTGAAAGTGTTTATCAGCTGTAGCAGTTCTCTGGTGGAATTTTGAGGTGAACCGCAGCTGAGCTGATCCGGCACCCTTGGTGGACCTGAGCGCTCTGCCCAGCCTGCATCACAGCAGGTGCACCGCGGCTGCACTGATCTGGCGCCCTCGGTGGATCTGAGTGCTCTGTCCAGCCTGTGTCACAGCAGGTGAACTGCGGCTGCGCTGATCTGGCACTTTCATTGGACCTGAGCACTCCGCCCAGCCTATGTCACAGCAGATGAACTGCGGCTGCGCTAAGCTGGTGCCTTCAGTGGACCTGAGAGCTCTGCCCAGCCTGTGTCACAGCTGGTGAACTGCGGCTGTGCTGAGATGGTGCCTAGGGTGGACCTGAGTGCTCCGCCCAGCCTGCGTCACAGCAGGGGAGCTGTGGCTGAGCTGAGCTGTTGCCTTGGGCAGAATTGCTTGCTGTGCTGAGCCAGTGTCTCCACAGCACTGCGCACTGAGCTGTACCCGGGACTCTGGGGCTGAACTGTCCACCGAGTCCAGTTTGGGTCACAAGGCACCACGCGACCCAAATCCTGTCCAGTGTCCCCTCTCCCACAGCAACTCCCACCAGCCACCACACTAACCACCTCTACCAGAAGGCTCTGAGCTGCAAACATCAGTCGCTGCTGCTGGTGCCGCCGGTGCCGCTTGTGCCGCCACTGGTCTGATCCGAGAAAATCCGCACTCCTCCCGTGTGCAGGGGCACGCAGGTCCTCTGCACCCTGGTCCTTCCGAACCGTGGAGCACTCCTGCAGCCGTTGTGTCAGGACCTTGGTGCTCCTGGCTCAGAAATCTGTGCAATTCCCTGAATTGTTCACTGGAGCTTCCAAACATGGTCCACACTGCTCGCCGCCATCTTGGATTCATCACGTTTCTTCTTTTCAAACTTGGACTACAGGTATTAGCTCTTCTTTGAAACTATGATAGAATTCTGGACTAAAAGCATCTGCACTGACCTATTGGTTTGTTTGTTTGGTTGATTTTGGTTGGGGGAATTTTAATGACTGATTATTCCCTTAGGGTTTATAGGATGATTTACATTGTTTAGCTGATCTTGATTGAACCTTGTTAACTGGTATCTATCAAGAAAATAATCCATTTCATTTATATTTTACATTTTTGTGCAGTACAGGTTTTTGAAGTAAGACCTAATGATTCTTCGCATTTCTTTAGTGTCTTTTTTTATGTCTCCCTTTGCATTTATGATTTTGTTATTCAGACAATGTGAGAATCCTCATAACTTACAAAACTAAACAAAGCAATATCCTATCAGTTTTTCACAAGTAACACTCATTTTCTCACCATTGTTGCTAAAGTAAAATTTTCAAAACTGAGGTGTCTGGGTAAGAATGATCAAATCTCTTATTTAAAACATGATTCCAACATAGCCTTCTCATACTAGAAAACTGGTTTGTAAAAGTTTGGGAATATGCAGATATTTTATGAAAAAGTCTATTAGAGAGGGATCTTACAGAAAAAATGTATATAAGTTCCACACAATTTTAAAACTTCGAAGTGTCTTGATAAAGCATAGTTTAAAGACTCCTCCACGTTAAAGTTCACACTTTTTTCCTGATAAAATCCATTTTAATGTCAGTCAAGTCTTGTTTGTTTTTCAATACAATGGTTTTAAAAATTTCAAGTCATTAAGCCATGCAATTTTTATATGATGTGACATTCTTATAAACAATTCCAAAATGTACATAGTTAATTTGAATGCTCTAAAATGTGCCAATAACTAACAGTATGAATGTCTGAAAAAGTAATAAGGAAGCATACTGTGAACTTTCTACCAAAAAACATTTATTATATATTAGATGGTAAGTAAATACACATATAGTTAAAATGAAATATTTCTAACTAGCCTGACAATGATCTCTTTAAGGATAAAAGGCCATATAATAAATACTGTAAGACTACAAACAAGAAGCTCTCTTATTACTTGTTGGCTAAGGTTGTCCAAGAGACTCCCAAAATATTATAGGCTATTGCTAGTTTTCTTGGTTGCCTGATAGAGATAGTAGGTAAGACCATATTGATAAAGAAACCATATACTTCAAAAACAGACCCAAGAGGTCCTTAAGCCAGAACTAACCTATAATCCTCTTCTCTGAGGAGTTATTTTCATAATGCATTGTCTTAGCTACTATTCTATTTCTATAAAGACAAACCAGGTAAAGGAAGTTCTCCTAAAGGTAAGCATCTAACTGGGAGCTTGTTCACAGTCTTAGATGGATAGGCCTTGATTGTCATGGCAAGAATCAGACAGGTGTGGCATTGAAGCAACAGCTGAGAACTCTACATCTTGATCCATAGACCATAGAGAGAGTGAGGAAGAGGGTGAAGAGAGGGAGGGAAAAGAGAAAGGAGAAACAGAGAGAGAGAGAGTGTGTGTGTATGTGTGTGTGTGTGTGTGTGTGTGTGTGAGAGAGAGAGGGGGGGGGGCTGGGAGAGAGAGGGAGAGACTGAGCCTTGGCCTATCATGGGATTTTGAAAACTGAAAGCCTACCCCAACAAGACCACACTTTCTTAAGGGCTGCACCTACTATAAACAAGCCACAACTCCTAATCCTTCCCTGTCATTTACAGTAACTGATGACTAAGCTTTTGTTTGAGCCTTTGGGAGCCATTTTCATTCAAATCATCACATTCCATTACCTACCCCTACCTACCAGCTTATAGGCATATAATAATTCAAAATGGATTCAGTCTAACTTCAAAAGTCCCAATGATCTTTTACAGTCTCAGGACAATTTAAAAGTCCAAAATCTAAGTCTCTTCTGATACTCAAGTAAATCACTTATCTGTCAGTAAATCACCATAAAATCATAAAAATAGATCACATACGTCCAACATACAATGACACAGAGTATACATTATTATTCCAAAAGGGACAAAAAGGGGACATAGTATGGAAATACTGGACCAAAATAAGAGTAATGTCAAGCAGGGCAAATTCTGAAATTTACAATTCCGTGTCCGATGCTTAAGTGCTTATTGGATGCTTGTTCCTCCAGTTTTGGTAAAGACAACACTCTTCTCTTTTGGGTTGTTTCCACACTTTATCTTCAATGATTCCTTCCAGTTTTGGTAAAGACAACACTCTTCTCTTTTGGGTTGTTTCCACACGATGTCTTCAACGATTCTTGGCAGATATTCCAGGTTCCTGGCATTTTCAACGTCTTGGGGTTTCCAATGCAGTGGAGGTTTCCTATTCTCATCTTTTCGCACAATGGTCTCTCAAGGCCTGACTGTATACCTTCACTTGCCATACCTCAGACCTTCTCAGCTTTCCCTCTACAGTCTCTTCTCTGTGTATTTCTTGACTCTAAATCCAGAACCACATGGAGGAAAATGCCAAATTTGGCTGCTTGCTGTGCTGGAATGTGATCCCCTCTTTGATTTAAATCTGTGTAAGATTTCTTTTTTAATGGTTTTCTTTGTTATTTCAGCTTTCCTTCAATTCTGTCCACAAGTTGGAAATTAATTTGGCTGATGTCTTGCCCTGAGGTCACTACTGTTTTTATTCCATTTTGAATCAGGCCTGTCTTTAAACTTGACATCTCTGGAAGCATAACACTTGGCTCCTACATAATATTTTCTGGTTCTCCATTTCTACTGAAATGTACATTCTGTATTTTATTTTGCCTGATTTTATTGCTGTTTTTAATTGTACTTCTGTATGAGAGTGATAACTAATCACCACATGCCACAATCAATAGTAGGTTATCTTGGAATATCCTCTGCGGGATATCCCTAGGTGCCAGAAGAGTCCAATCAATTGGCAAGATCATACATCTGAGAAAAGCAGCAGGTGATTTCCTGAAAACCACCAGACAGCCTGAGACCATACTCACCAATCTGACAAGGGGTCCTGCAGGAATATCCAACTTCCTGCCCAGGGCTCTTCCTACACCATGGAGAATTCCAGCAGACACCAAGAACTCCTGCCAATGTCAGAGACAATCAGATGGATAAAGGCCAGTTTAAAAAGACAACCAACCAAAGCCAGAGCAACATGGCTTCTCCAGAACCCAGTTTTCCTGCAACAAGCAGTCCTGGATCCCCTAACACAATGAAAATACAAGAAAATGACATTAAATCGATATTGATGGAGATGATAACATCATTGAAAGATGAAATGAAAAAAAAAAAAAAACCTTAAGTAAATACAGGAAGATACAATCCAACACATTAAGGCAACTAGAGAGGAAATGAATAAATCACCCAAAGAAATAGAGGAAAATCTAACTAAAAATGGAAGGAATTGAACGAATAATTTAAAGAAATACCGGGAAAAATGGTGAAGGAAATTAACAAAATGGTTTAAGCTCTGAAGATGGGAACTGAGACAACAAAGAAAGCACAAACTGAGGATATCCTGGATATGGAGTGCTTAGGGAAGTACAGAGGTTAGCGCTGAGAACAGAGCACAAGAGATGAAGGAAAGAATCTCAGGGGTAGAAAATACTATCAAAGAAATAGGTGCATTGTCAAAAAAAAAATGAATCTAAAATGTGCTTGGCTCAAAATATCCAAGAAATCAAGGACACCATGAGAAGATGAAACCTAAGAATAATAGGAATAGAAAAAAAATAAAAGATTTCAAGACCCAGAAAATAATTTTCTTTTTTTTTTCCTTTTTTTTTTCGATGCTTTTTTTTTTTAATTTTATTATTTTATTTTGGTTTAATTATATTTTGCTGATTTAATGCTGCTTACAGTATTTGACTCGGTAGTACAAAACATCTTTATCAATCAATCAACATCTGTAGTTGTTATATTATCAGCAATTCTATCAGAAGGAACAGTTTTTAAGAAGTCTGGTTTTAATGATACTTGAAATTTTAAAAATTAACTATAAATATATATTTTGTATATTTATACTGTTATACATAAAACTCTCAATGATCATAGAAATTTTCAACAATATCATAGAAAAAATTTCCTCAATCTAAGGAAACAGATGCCTATAAACATACAAAAGGACGACAGAACACCAAATGGGTTAGACCAGAAAAGAAAATTCTTCCACAACATAATGATCAAAGCAGCAAACATATGGAACAAAGAAAAAATATTAAAAGCTATAGAAGGAAAAGGGCAAGTAACATACAAAGGCAACCTATCAGAATAACACATGAATTCTCAGCAGAGAGAATTCTTATGTACCAGATGGGCCTGGAAAGACATCTTGGAAAACCTAAGAGACCACAGATGCCAATCCAAACTACTATACCAAGAAAACCTTTCAATCACCATCGTTGGAGAAATCAAGATATTCCACGACAAAATCAAATTTAAACAGTATCTACACACAAACCTAACCCTACAGAAGATATCATAAAGATTGCTCCCACCCAATGAGGTTTCTGAGGAGTGGGCAGGATGGAAGGAAAGAGATCTCAGAAGAGAAAACAGAAATCAGTGTGTGTTGGTGGGTGATGAGGAGATTTGTGAGAAGAGCCAGAAACCTAGGAAAAGGGAAACTCCAAGGAATCTGAGGATGACCCTAGCTAAGATTCCTAGCAACAGGGCTCTGGAACCTGAAATGACCATCTCTTTTAACCAAGCAGGACTTCTAGTGGAGAAATGGGGGTAACTCACCCACAAAACCCTCAACCCCAAATGTGTACTGCCCATAAGAGGTGCAAGAATAAAGATGGGAGCAGAGATTGAGGAAATGGACAAGCAATGACTGACCCAACTTCAGGCCCATTCCATGCGAGAGAGCTAATTAATGATATTCTTTTTTTACATATCGAAAGGAGCCTAGCATAGCTGTCCTCTGAGAGGCTTCAGCCAGCAGCTGATGGAAACAGATGCAGAGACCCACAGTCAAACCTAAGGCAGAGCTCATAAAACCTTGTGGAAGAGAGGAAAGAAAGATTGAAGGAGCTAGAGAGGTCAAAGACACTGCAAAAAGACCTACATAATCAAATTGCCTGGGATAATAGGGGCTTACAGACCTTTAACCACCAAGCAAAGAGGGACAGATCTAGGCTCCCTACACATATGTAACAGATGTGCAGCTTGGTCTTCATGTTGGTCCCCTAACAGATGGAGCAGAGTCTGTCTCTGATTTTTTTTTTTTTTTTTTTTTGCTTGGGTATGTTGCCTGACTTTGTTTCCACTAAGTCAGTGCCTTGTCTAGCCTCAATAGGACAAGGTACGCCTTGTTCTGCTGCAACGTGGTATGCTAAAGAAGCTTGATGTCTATGAGCGGCCTCTCCTTCTCTGAGAAAAAAGGCTGGAAAGGGACACATTGGGGTACGAGGCAGTGGGGTACGAGGGATGTGAAGGAAGGACTAGGAGGAGAGGAAGGTGGGGAAGCTGAGATAGGGAATTTAAAAAAAAATAACAAAATTAGTGAACTAAAATTCTATTTCAGAGCCAAGCAGCAACGACTTGAATACCAGAGTCAGGGAGGCAGAGGTAAGCAGATCACTGTGAGTTCAAGGCCAGCCTAGTTATTAACAAAGTGAGTCCAGGACAGCCTTAGCTACACAAATAAACCCTGTCTCAAAAAAGCAAAAAGTAAACAAAGAAACAAACAAACAAAAAATCCAAAATATATTTCAGGATTCTAGTTTTTATTATAGGATAATTGGATATGATTAATGGTATTTTATTTTATCAGTCCATTAAATCAATCCCTTTAACAGTGGTTCTCAACCTTTCTAACGCTGTGGCCTTTTAATACAGTTCCTGATGTTGTGGTGACTTCCAATGATAAATTTATTTTTGTTGTTTCTTTATTATCTAATTTTGCTATTGTAGATATCTCTGTTTCCCAATGGCCTTCAGTGACTCCTTTGAAAGAGTCAGTTGAACCCCAAGGGGTTGAAACGCACAGGTTGAGAACAGATCCTTTAGAAAAATTATATATTTCTTGTTGCACTAAGGTGTGGTAATGGGACTTTCTTTGGTTAATAAAAGTATGAGAGGTATCTGTCACAGAAGTTCTCAAAGCTATCATAAAATTTGTGAGTTGTTGTTTTTAGAGAAAAACGTACCTAGTCTGATTGGAACATACAGCAAGCATTTTGGAGAACTCTAATGGTAGTATGCAACTTGACTACTGAATCTAAATACTTTGCTTTTTTGTCTATATTGTTCCTGATTTTACAAATGAACATTTGGTTTTTTTCCAATGTATACTCTTTCCTTTATTCTTTATATTTTCTGGAAATTTTTTTTTTAATTTTGTGTCAGGATTACCTTGTTTTTAATAGCTGAGTAGCATTCCATAGTATAAATGTACCCCAGTTTCTTTATCCATTCTTAGACTCAGGGACATCTAAGTTGTTTCCAGATTCTGGCTATTACGAATAGGGCTGCTATGAACATGGTTAATCATATGTCCTTGTTGTGTTCAGGAGCAAATTTTGGGTATATTCCAAGGAGTGGAATAGCTGGGTCTTGAGGTAGTCCTATTTCCAGTTTTCTGAGAAAGCACCAGATTGATATCCAAAGTGGTTGTACAAGTTTGCATTCCCACCAGCAATGAAGGAGTGTCCCCCTTTCTCCACATCCTTGTCAGCATGTGCTGTCAGTTGAGTTTTTGATCTTAGTCATTCTGATGGGTGTAAAATGGAATCTCAGAGTCATTTTGATTTCCATTTCTCTGATGACTGAGGATGTTGAGCATTTCTTTAAGTGTTTCTCAGCCATTCAATATTCCTTTCTAGAAAATTCTCTGGTTAATTCTGAGCCCCTACTTAATTGGGTTATTTGGTTTGGTGGTATTTAATTTCTTTAGCTCTTTATATATTTTGATGGCACTCAGAGGAAGGGTAGGCAGGCTACCAGGATGAGACCTGATAGGCTGTGATCATATGGTGGGGGAGGAGGTCCCCTTCTAGACCTAGGGGAGGGAAATAGAGTGAACGAGGAAGGAAGGGGGAATGGGAAAATACAAGTGAGGGGATAACAATTGATATGTAATCTGAATAAAGTACTTAAAAAAAAATTTGTGTGCCTGATGCCAGTTTACACAGAACAATAATTAGATATAAGCTTGTCAAACTTTCTCAAAAGCTTTTTTGAAGGGGTAAATACTGATGTTAGAATAGAAAATCTGTGTTAGGGTTAAAAATATGTATACAAAGCTAATGGATGGAAATATGAAGTGTATTTTGCCCACTAGCGATTCATAAAAAAATATTCTGTTAAGCGTATACTATCTTGTTTTAAAAAATAAAATAAATGTTTGTAAAAGCACTTAATTTTTCTGCCTATACTATTGCTATATTTCTGCAAAAAAAGTGGGATGGGATTGTCTAGAATATTCTATTTATGAACATAAGTGACCATGATTGTTTACCTCATGTTGGTAAACATGAAGATGATAAAAGTGATGATGAGAGGATGAAGTGAGGTGCTGGCATCAGTTTTCAGTTCATGGTATATCAAGCACTAGGTGATTTGTCTGCTGGAAGCTTTATGATGGGATACAATTACATTCTAAATAATATAATGCAGACACTTGCTGGAATCAGTCCCTAGGAAACTGACTTAGAATTCCTATACTTAATAGCTCTTAATCATCCTCTTTGCATTTTCCTGTGAAATAGATTGGAAATTTCAATTTCCCTAATGCTAACATTTCTGATGGCATGGGACTTCAGATTGAAGTTCCTTTGTTAGAAGATCATATTTTATGTCTCATGAGTGCAGGCAAACCTATAACTGGAAAATGTAAAAATAGATGGTCTCTATCGTAAAATATCCAAAAACTAGAGGCAATCATCTTCATTACAGAGATGCGCTATTAAATTATAAATTGGTATAAATTAATTTATCTCAACATTAAAGTATTGTATTACAATATAAGTCTCCAATAATATTCATATACTGTAGATCATAGTACATAATACTGCCCAAAGAAACTGATTTGAGCTTGTCTTCTCAAAAATCAGCTCCACTTAAATCAGGCCTGAGTGAATCTGGATACAGCTGAAATGTGTTCTGGTCACACTGCTAAAGAAACAGGAAAAATATTGCTGTGGAATCACCCATCTTTGATTTACTTCCTTGTTCAGTTTAGCTTTACAATCTGAGTTTAAATCCAGTTAAAATTTTTCTTAATTGCGTTTAAAAATCACTAATCCAATCTCAAACTGGGAGTGCTATATTTACAAGTTTTATTATTATAGGTAAGATTTTGTATGAAGCATTCCTTAACTTTTGAAAAAAACACCAACTAAGATAATATTTGTCCAGTGTATTTCTCTTTCTGAGTAAATTATCTGTGAAAACAGAATATTATGTAAGAGAGTTGGCATTTTTCTTTTCTTATTCTTTCTTTCAGTTCTGGGGAGGGAAAGTTAATTTTAAAAATAAATACACACAAGTATTTGAAAGCCTTTAAGACATATAAATTGGGAAATGCAAATATAATATTTGCCAAAGCAAAAAGTGAGTTACTTTTGCTCCTTGTTGTATTTCATGGATTTAGGGTTCCCGTGGCTTCCCATCCATCATGCTCATGACAGGCATTCAGAGCAGAAATACTGGAGGAGGATTGCTTGTCGGAGAAAACACATTCTACTGAAGGCCTTTATTTCTGCCTCACTGACACTGTTCATCTAAACATGCAATGAATGACCAAGTAAGCTGGACTTATCTTTTTTCTTTTGTTGTCAATGTCAGAACCCTTTAACCTGGCCTGTTTGCTTGGTGGCTTTTCCTTCTCCTGAGTTATCCAACCAGTGACTCCTAGTGGTCAGTGGGGAAATAACACAATATCACTAAATACCCTTCTTAAGCCTTTTAATAAAATTTAAATCAGGATCTTTGGCTAATACTGTCTTGATTACACACTTTCCTCTTGATGATGTTAAGTATAATATCTACATATGTCACTGACAGAAAGTTTTGTAAACATTCTGTCCACTGTGATCACATATGAATTTTTAATTACTATTAAATTAAATTTCAATAACCAGAAAGTTCTATCACACAGCACTACATTTTAAGACAAATATTGTATTATATTATATACAATAAATGTATATATTACTATGAAATGTATTAATATCCTAAATATCTTATACATTATGTGCAAAACAATCTATAAAATCTACATAATATGTACATTGTCTAAGCTTCAATAGAAAAATATATAAAGATATTATGATATTTTCAGTGTCATATCTTCTTTAATATCTTTAGTATTAATGTCAAGTAAATGAGAAAAAACTATTTTAATTATAATGGGTTATAATGAAATTCTTTTTTTGTTTGTTTGTTTGTTTTTTTTGGGACAGGGTCTCTCTGTGTAGCCTTGGCTGTCCTGGACTCTCTTTGTAGACCAGGCTGGCCTCGAACTCACAGCGATCCACCTGACTCTGCCTCCCGAGTGCTGGGATTAAAGGCGTGCGCCACTACCACCCCGCTATAATGAAATTCTTAATGACAAAAGATGATTCCAATTGTTGGCTATTTCAGATCAAAATGCCACATCTCCTCTGGAATACACCAGGAAAAAAAATCAACTCATAGGCAAAAAAATAAAGTTTCACAGTTATATCTTTAAAATTTGTTATACTTATTTTTTCTCTTTTTAATTTATATATTAACTTTACATCCTTATTTTATCCCATTCTCTCCTCTCCTCCTGGTCCCATTCTCACACCTTCTTTTCCTATCTCACCTCCTCTTTTCCTCAGAAAAGGGAACCCACATCCCCCACCAAAATACCATAGCACATCAGGACTGAACTCATCTTTATCCAATGAGGCTAGGGAAGGAAATCCCATCAGAGTGAAGTGATCAAAAGCAGGCAACAGAGTCCACATCATACCAGAACAAGCTCAACTTACTAGGAAAATCAAACTGCCCATCAGTTAGATATGTGTAGGGGGCCTAAGTCTAGTCCATGCATGATGTTTGGTTTCTACTTCAGTTTCTGTATGTCCCTATGCTTCTAGGCAGGTTGACTCTGTTGGCCTTCTTGTGGCTCTCTTCTCCCCTTGTTTCTATCCTTACTCCTATCATAGACTCTTCTACAGGACTTTCTGAGCTCTGCCTAATGCTTGTCTGAGAGTGTCAGCACATGATTAGATCAGCTCCTATAAAAAACTTGAAAATATGTTTCAATACAAATAGTAATAATGTTGAACTATACTAATGTTTTGATATATATGCCCTCTTAGTAAGAATGAGATACATAGATCCCTGCAACAATTTCTTTAGTAAAGGCAACACCAATAACCAACAGATGATGAAAATTTTGAAAAACTATGCTAAAATAATGTTTCTAAAAAATATACCTAAATGTTTGACAGAGTGATCGAAAGATGACCATCATGTAGTGAGTTGGCTATCATAAATACCTTTATATATTGACTATGAAGTGCACTTAGATCCTTGAGTATCGCCACTGTTTTCAATTTGACATGCTGTCAAATTATCTTATAAACATTTATGTCTACACCTTGGACCCTGGCTCTCAACTTTATTCTTATACAGTCCTGCCCCCCCTTTTTTTTTACAATGGATATGAGTCAATGGAGAAAAAAACTGATCAAATTACTGAGAAGAGACTGAGTGTTTAACAGTCATGAGACAACTTTATAACTCCCCATCCCATGGTGAGGCTAAAATAATGTTACGGAAGAGGCAATGGAAAGAATATAAGTGATGGTAAAAAGTGCTGTGATTTACTGTCTTCTAGACATGATGTGACTATTGCAGTCATGAACTTCTATACCAGATCAAACCACTCAATACTTCCACATAAATGAGAGTTACTCTACAGGACCCATTCCTTATTGTGGAACTGTTGGCAACTGATAGGTGTTGACAGAAGGAGAATCATTCTTCTCTGAAGGTGTGACCACTGATAAGTTTACCATGCCCCACTCATGCATACTGAGCATCACTGATTAGACTTTGTGAGTTACAATTAATAAACAGAAGGAAGTTAGAAGGGGAAGATGTTGGAAGGGTACAGGGGGAACTGGAAAGGAGAAATGCAGAATGACTATGATCGTATTTCATTGTATACAAAATTCTCAATAAAACAATTCACATAGTTAGAAATAAAACGTTCCCTCAAATATCCAATTTAAATCACATTTGTCATCATCAGTGTTAGGTCTCAAACTCGGACAATGGCTAATTGAGTTGCCTATTTAACATATCAAAGTGTATCTTAATACCAGGTTCTCCAAGCATCCCTGTTTCAGGGTAAGGCTAGCATACCCCAACCCCTACTTTGAACTCTCCATCTTATGGCCTGGGTTGCCATTCCCTCAGATACTTTTCCCTGTATAATCCAGCCATTTTGGCTACAATCTTTTTTTT
>OU015748.1:36509449-36556264 GCA_907169655.1 Acomys percivali | reverse complement strand
CTTCCTCTTCCTCTTTCTCTCTGCCATTTGTTTCTGATGGCTCCTGGTATCCATACTGCTTTATAACTATTTCTCTCTTATCTATTTTTTCTAAGTGTCTTTCTGGGCTCTGGCCTTCTACTCTCTCCATATGGGCACCTCTTTCTGCTAAAGACACTTACTCTGTGTCTCTCTGGCTCTTGCAGCCTGCTATGCCTCTGGCCTGCTACACTCACCTAGGAGCTACAATCCAGAGAATCAGCATCTTGTATTTATACAACATTCATGCTTACATACATCTGCAAGCACTAGACCTAAGCATACTTCTGTTATCATTATTTCTGAGTGATCCAGGAAAGAACAGCAAGAAGAATAACTTTTATAATTGGTTCAACTTTCAAAATTGTATTCTCCCAGGGAAATATAGAATTCTACTTGGTATTATCACCTATGACAATATCTCACTTGACTAATATTTAAAAGTCATTGTCTTCACTGAGAATCAATCTAATAATTACCTTCTAATTATGATGAGAATGTCAGCCCATTTCAACTTCAAATTGTTACATATTAATTGCTAATGGATCAGAACTTTATTAGTCGACATTTCCATATTCAAGACTGAAAGTTTACTTCTTCTCTCTCTGGAGATTCAATGACCCAGAGCAGGGCAGCTCACATTCAATAATAGCCTATCATAGACACAAAGATGCAA
Organism: Acomys percivali; assembly: GCA_907169655.1. Lineage (NCBI taxonomy): Eukaryota > Metazoa > Chordata > Mammalia > Rodentia > Muridae > Acomys > Acomys percivali. Next base: position 36,555,570 of record OU015748.1, on the reverse strand, counting down.
CAATTAAAACTTCTCTACTGACTTGGGGAAGGACTAAGAAATATCTCAGCTTAACAAACCCATGGGGGATGGAACATGGCTTTTGGAGCATGTATCTTACCCTAAATTTCCCTTCTAAAATATCTCATTTTATTTCCTTTGAAAAGGACTAAGACACAAGCATAGCCTTGGTAATATATTGCCTGTTAATTGCCATGTTTTCTTTACTGTGTACCTATCCTGTTTAAAAGGAATGCATATTTTCCTCAAAAAATATATTTACTTTAAAAACAGTTGATATTTATGTATGCATTATCTCTTATGTAGTTGGTAAATTTATTAAACTTTTTCATGTTGTGATTTACTTTCCACATTATTTTTTCTGTTTATTTTTTTATTCACTTTACATCTTGGTCATAGTCCCATCTCTCCTATACTCCCAGTCCCATCCTCCCTCCCTCTCTCCACCCTTCCCTTCCCCTATTCCTCAGAAGATGGTATCCCTCCTTCCAATCCATGCTACCTCATCAAGTTGCAAGAAGTTTCCCTATTCTTAATGTTGGTCTATTAATGTTTGGGGTCATTGGAGAAGTAAATAAAAAGACATGCATGTAAAACAAACCTATCGGTGGGAAGGAATAAATAGTTCTAAAAAATTGGACAAATTTTGACTCATGCTCCCACAAATAGAAAATAATATCAGGTTCTTGAAGCATTCTTCCATCCCTATCTGTTTCAGGATATGGCTAGCATACCCCACCCCCTACTTTGAACTCTCCATTATGGCCTGGACTGCCATTCCTGGCTATACATTTTACAAAATCTAAATAATTGCATTCATAAATTGGCAGTTTCTAAATAAATGGCTCTGTTTTACTTAGCCAATCACAATGTTATTTCAGAGAAATTATAATCACTACATATCCATTGTTGTGACCAAACTACAAAAAAAAACCATGAATGTACCCAGAAGCAGACATTTCCTCAAAACAGTTAAAGTAAAAGAAACCTCAGGAGAAAAAAAAAAAAAGCTAAATACTTTGTAATTTACATTTCTCAGTGGAAACTAATATTATGTTTACATTATACCACAGATAATATAATTAGCAGAATAATTGAGCTAAATGAATCATGGATAAAAAATCTGATGATCAGAGGGCACCATGCTGATAATATAGGACTTGTCTGCTTTCTTCTTTTTTTTTCATTGTACGATCAGATTTCTTTTGCTTATTAGTAGGTAAGCTTTGGTCTCTATTTCTAAGGTTTCTCTCAATAACCAATACTTTGATAACATAATACACTATTTTGTGAATGATGAGCCTTGAATTAATTTACTATTTCAAAGAAGAATGTGCAATGTGGACAACTGTTTCTAATAAATTTATTTACAACTAACTAATGTGTAATTTGTTGCTTGTCAAAACATTAGAATTGTGTTCTTCTTCCATGTAAAAGATAATTAGCTAAAATTTTCTCTATGAAGTGAAAAAAACTGCTAAATTAGAACTCAATAATCTATATTTAGTCTCTGAATTTAAAAATGAATTAAAGAAGTCTTCTGTTCAAATAAAATAAAATATTTCAGCATAATAACTTCATGTCTGGTTGAATTATTTTTGATTTCATGATAATCAGTGTAAACACAGCTTTAAAAACTTGTTTGGAATCTATTAAGTAAAGAAACATACTAAAATTTTCTAAAAATTCTTAATATTTGTGTATTTCCATTATAACTTGAATCATGGTGTTTTGGCATGGTGTTCATGTACAATTTTAATATAATGAAAAACTGAATTTAGTATAATGAAAAAACATACTTTCCCACCATACCATAAAAAGCTGTTCATGTTCCTTAATTCTATAGAACTTCTGACTGTTTATTAAGTATCTCCTTGCCCAAAGGCAACTTGGAGTAACAGAAATATTGAAAGTAATTAAATTCCAGATCACTTTAGAACAACTGAAAAAAAATGACAGATTTGAATTACTGACATCAATTTGAATTTATTAAATATCCAAAGAGATATAAGTACTATCCTAATACTCTATTTTTTTCTAGAAATAATTTCTACATGGGCAAGGTTTGAGACACACACTTTAAATCCCAGTAGTACAGATTTAAAACACAGGGAGAACACTGTGAGTTCAATTCCACATTGTCCTACATAGTGAGTTCCAGTACAAGCTAAGCTACACAGTAAGTCTCTCTCTCTCTCTCTCTCTCTCTCTCTCTCTCTCTCTCTCTCTCTCTCTCTCTCACACACACACACACACACACACACACACACACACACACACACACAGAGTTCTACTCAGATGAACTAGAAGCTTCTTCCTTGCTGATTAGCTTTCAAAGTGATGGAAGGTGTTCTTCATGCTGCTCAGAGTAAAAAGTCATGAGCAATTTTATCCAGCTGTGAATCTTACAAGCTACCATACCAATCTTCAGAACAGATATGCTCACTTTGATAGTTGTGACATGGCTATTTGGGGGTTAACTAGCCACTTTCTGATTAGATTTGAGGCTGATTCCATAGGAGGGATTTGATACGTGGTAGTGTAAAGCTATTCAAAAGCCCATGGCTGGAGAATTCATAGGCCTCAGTAGAAAAGACATTACTGTTACTTTGCTAAACGGACATTTATCTAACTGCCTAGATAAACTTTTAAATATCAGTGGAAAATGACAAAGAAACTGAGAAGAAACAGAGGTGATTGTGTCATTTGTTTCCCTGGTATTATCCATACTGAATCATTGATATTTAGTAAATACACTAGATTAGTTCTGTGGTGAAGGTTTTATTCTAATTATTGTTTGGGATGCTTGGTGGGTTCAAGAATTGGCTCTTAAAGGAGTTACTTGCACCTCTGTGTTAGTTATGGTACTATTAACAATAGAAGATATTCAGAAAGAAGATGAATAAAAAAGGTAGTACATTGACAAAATGGAAAATTATATGCCCATAAAGAAAAATGAAAGTATTCTTTGAAGCAATATGAATGTATTTGAAGGACAACTTGCTAAAGGATATTAACCAGACACAGGGGAAAAAAAAACAACCATCCAATTGTGTATGTAGAAGCTAAAAATTCTTGAACTGGAAGTAAAATATAACTATTAACAACAAACGGGGTGATAAATAGTAAGTATGAAAGAGAAAATGGAATTTAGCAGTGCATCTATTATGCATACAGGTAAACATCACACTGAACCCAAGTAAAATGTTCAATTGATACATGATAGCAGAAAGTAAATTAAAAGACAAGCAATAGATGCTTCAGCCAGACAACTAAGATTTTCATTGCCTATTGTTGAAGAAAGCCAAAACACAAGGAGTGCCTCAGTAACAAGGAAAGTCAGTTATAGAGGAGGCTTTATGCATACTCAAAATTCAAGACTTTGTACAACAGCCTGCCTTATGTTGTTTTGGAAGGCTCTTCTATATATTTGTAATATTTATTGTTAAATGTTAATGTTTGAATATGAAACATCCCCAAAGGAGTCTGTAAAGACAGCTCATTTAGTAAAGCGTTTTTCATGCTAGCATGAGGACTTACATTTTACACAAAGGACTTGTGTAAAAAAAGCCTAGTATGCTGTAACATACTTGTAACTCATTACAATACAGATATTTCTGTAAAGGTTGCTGGCCATCTATCTTGTCATAGACAAGGCCCCAGGACAGTGAGAAAACCCTTCTCAAAAATATTGTGGATAGCACATGAGAAGGAAGACACTCAAGTCTGCCCTTTGGTATACACAGATATGTGCAGACACACCTGGCAGAAGCAAAGGGAGATTTTCAAGCAAATACAAGTAGAAATGCTCCCCATAGGCTCATGTAAATACTTTGACTTCAATTGGTGATGCTGTTTGAGAGACAGTAGGACCTTTATGAGGTGGGTCTCTAATAGTAGCATAGACCTGAAAGACTGCTGTCCAGCTTGCTCTGGCCCTAGGATATTTCTGATACCAAAATGTGAACAAACTTATTGATACTCCCAGGAATAAGGAACAAGAAGCCAATGTCAAGCCTTTTCCTTTACGAAAGAGAGAGAGAGAGAGAGAGAGAGAGAGAGAGAGAGAGAGAGAGAGACAGAGAGAGAGACAGAGAGAGAGAGACAGAGACAGAGACAGAGACAGAGACACAGAGACAGAGAGAGACAGAGAGACAGAGAGACAGAGAGAACTATAAACTGTAAGCCAGAAAACAATCGTTCTCACATTATGCTGTTTCCTTCAGGTGTTTTATCACAATGATTGGAAAAGTATCAACTATATTAAAATAATTTCACAAACTTGATTATTTTAGGAAAAGATGCTTGACCCATGAAGAAGAAACACTGAAGCTGCATCTGATGCAGAAAGGTTTTAGCCTTTCTGGCTGTGGGAAGGGAGAGGAGCCCAAGTGACAGAGAGGAACAGACATCTAAGATCACACTATTTGGGTGATCATGATAAATAGAAAAGTATCTCAATAACATTGATAATGATGCACATTGCATAGTGTAAGCCTCAATGAGAAGATGGACACTGAGGAAAGAAGGGGAAAGATTGGTTGTCTCTAAGTTCTGATAAAGTATATGGTGAGCCAGTCACTTCTTAGAAGGAAAGCAGTCTCCACTACAAGGACAAGCAGAAAGAAAAGGAAGCAAATGTCCCCATTCAATACTGTAGCATGAAATTTCAATATAGAATAAAACGTATATGGCAGTGTTTGTACTATGGCATTCAATGAATGCTGCAATACAAAGTGAAGAGAACAATTTCACTCTTGTGAATGGAAGGTGTTCAATCTACACAAGAGTCATAGTTGCTGCTACCTCTTCCTAGAATTTTCACACAGCTAAATTTCAATCAGGATGACAGTATTACCAAATAAATACAGGGTCACTGTGTATTCTCTCTTTCTATCTCACAGAGACTCTCTATGCTCCAGTTTTAAAAAAGGAAAAATAATTACCATACCATCTAATATTTGAGCCAAATTTTTAATATACTGAGGACTATAACAAAAGACAATACAAAACAAAATCACTAATGATGAAATTAATATGAACTAGAATTAGAGGGATTACAAATGGGGGCGATCCAAAATGATGGTGCCTATTGAGCATACTACTGGATCAGCAGAATGCAGTGATTCCAAAACAACCAATAGGCCCTGGCTGTGGGCCCCAACATGCTAGTGTTTGTGTTTCCAAGGAGTGTAGACTCAATTTTCTTAACCAAAATATTTTATTAACAACTTATTGACCGAACCTACGTCAATTATAACCCGATTAACCAAAACAGTAGGAAATGAAGATTTTGACACCACAATAAAACCTTAAGGATATCAGTCCTGAGGAACAATTCTCTTGTCAGGAGATACAAGATTTCTTCCACTGGAACCGGGAGTAACCAGACCCCAAAGCCTCAGCAGGAGCAGGAGCTCTGAAGCCTTCCTTCGAGTGGTTTTCTCTAGGAGCATCTTGAAGGGCAGCGATGAACAGCCAATTCTATCCCAAGTCTCCAATCCCCCCACCCTGCCGACAGTTCTGGGCTCATTTATATATCTCCTCCCAGAGTCTGTTCACGGGATCTTTTTCATCTGGTAGCAATTAAGCTCCTGCACGAGGTGGTTGCTCTTCTAGTGAATTAACATCACCTGTTCCCGCACTTGGGATCCTAAAGAACAGGGTTATCTTTTTCAAAGGAGAGAAGAAACAGTGAGAGAAACAGAGGGTCCAACCCCAGGTCACCCAGCTTATCCTGGAAAAAGACCTGGGTTCCCCAGGAGTATGGCTTAAAAGCCTCTATCTACCCTTATACTCTCACCTCATGGGTAGATACTTTCTGGATACTGAGGTACACAGATCCAACCTCAGTCCCCCTGTCTCCAGGATACAGGGTGAGAGCTCCAGCTACTGTTCCAAAGAGCAAATACATCTGCCAAAGGAGAACAACTGTACCTCTGAGCTCAAGGATTCTCCAAGATGGCACCACCCAGCCAAGACAGTGTCTGATCACAATGTCTGGGCAGGGGAAACTCATTAATATTGGATCAAGAGACCTGAAGCAAGGATGGCTGACTCTGAGACTTCTCTTGATGAGTGGTGGCCCTACAGGCTCCTGGGGTGCCCAATTGTTCCTAAGGTTCATACATCAGAGTAGAGCCACGGAAAATTCCCAAAGAACCAACTACGAGTCATAGACCACATCCAACAACCTAAGGAAAGCTCCTTCAGGAACTTCCATCTTCCTGCCCAGGGCTGTTGCCATTGAGCACCTCATCAGAGTATAGTCTCAGGCCAGTAGGAGCTTATTAATGTCAGAGCAAAAGAGCCAGTGGTAAGGAAGCTGACTTCAGGACTGCCCTTGGCAAGAGGAGGGCCCCCAGACTGCTAAGGAGCCCAGTCATTCCTGAGCATCATAAATCTGAGAGCCACAGGCAGTTCTCTGAGAACCACCCACCAATCAGATACCTTACTCAACAATCTGAGGAGGGCTTCTACAGGAACATCCATTCCCCCTGTCCAAGGCTCTTCTTACACTTCAGAGAACTCCAGTGGGCACCAGGAATGACTAGCCAATGCTAGAGACAACCAGATGGCTAAAGGCCAGCATAAAAGCACAAGCAACAAAAGAAGCCACAATATGGGGTCTCTAGAAACCAGTTACCCACTGGCAAACAGCCCTGACTACCATAACAAAACTGAAACACAGGAAAAGGATGTTAAAGATATGCTAATGAAGATTATGACAGCCTTTAAAAAGGAAGCCCTTAAAAAATATAAGGATCCCCAGCCAACAGATTGAGACTTTAAAAGAGGAAATGAATAAATCACTCAATAAAATATAGGAAAATACAAACATACAGGTGAAGGAAATCAGTAAAATGGTTCACGATCTGAAAATGGAAAAGGAAGCAATAAAGAAAGGAAAAACTCAGGAAACTATGGAAACGGAAAATTAGGGAAAAAAACAGGAAATGCAGAGGTAAGCATCATCAAAAGAATACAAGAGATGGAAGAAAGAATTTCAGATGTATAAGATACGAGCCAGGAAATCGATATATCATCAAAGAAAATGTAAAATCTAAAACATTCCTGACACAAAACATCCACATAATTAAGGATATCATGAAAACATGAAATGTAAAGATAATAGGGATAGAAGAAAGACGAATCCTGCCTCCGATTTGGGCCAAGGGGTCCTGCTCAAACTAAGGCACCAGCCAAGGACATTACAGACAGTAAACTTTATTTTTTTTCCTTTTTTAAAATTAATTTATTCATATTACATCTCAATTGTTAGCCCATCCCTTGTATCCTCCCTTTCTTTCCTCCCTCCCGCTTCCCCCTCTTCTCCCTTCCCCTATGTCTGTGACTGAGGGGGACCTCCTCCCCCTGTATATGCTCCTAGGGTATCAAGTCTTTTCTTGGTGACTTATTATCTTTCCTCTGAGTGCCACCAGGCCTTCCCATCCAAGGGACATGGTCCGATATGGGGCACCAGAGTTTGTGAAAGTCAGATCCCCTTCTCCACTTAACGGTGGAGAATGTCCTGTCCATCGGCTAGACTGGGTAGGGGTTCGAAGTTTACTGCCTATATTTTCTTTGGCTGATGCCATAGTTTGAGGAGGACTCCAGGGCCCAGACCCGCCTGTAGTTTTCCAGGACCCTCTGGATCCTTCAATTTCCTCATTCTCCCAGGCTTCTACCCCTAAAATCTCAATAGGATTTTCTCCCCTCTGACCCACTTTCTTGGTAGGTAAGGTTTTTCATGGGGGAGTACCCCTTGGACTAGTGTCTCGATATAAGTGAGTATATACCATTTGACTCTTTTTGCTTCTGGGTGAACTCACTCATTATGATAATTTCTAGTTCAATCCTTTTGTCCACAAATTTCGGAAATTCCTTGTTTTTAATAGCTGAGTAGTATTCCATAGTGTAAATATACCACAGTTTCTTTATCGATTCTTCTACTGAGGGACACGTAGGTTGTTTCCATGTTCTGGCTATTATGAATAAGGCTGCTATGAACATGGTTGAGCATATGTCCCTGTTGTGTGGTAGTGCATCCTCTGGGTATATTCCAAGGAGTGGAATAGCTGGGTCTTGAGGAAGCCCTATTCCCATTTTTCTGAGAAAGCGCCAGATAGATTTCCAAAGTGGTTGTACTAGTTTGCATTCCCACCAACAATGAAGGAGTGTTCCTCTCTCTCCACATCCTCGCCAGCATGTGGTGTCAGTTGAATTATTGATCTTAGCCATTCTGATGGGTGTAAGATGGAATCTCAGTGTCGTTTTGATTTGCATTTCTCTGATGACTAAGGAGGTCGAGCATTTCTTTAAGTGTTTCTCTACCATTTGATACTCCTTAGTTGAGAATTCTCTGTTTAGTTACAGACAGTAAACTTTAAACCCCTACCCAGATCTAGCCAACAGTCAGAACAGTCTCCACACTTGAGTGGAGAGTGGAATATGACTTTCTCACGTACTCTGGTGCCTCACATTTGACCATGTCCCCTGGAGGGAGAGACCTGGTGGCACTCAGAGGAAGGACAGCAGGTTACCAAGAAGAGACTTGATACCCTATGAGCATATACAGGGGGAGGTAATCCGCCTCAGGAACAGTCATAGGGAAGGGGAATAAGGGGATAATGGGAGGGAGGGAAAAATGGGAGGATACAAGGGATGGGATAACCATTGAGATGTAACAAGAATAAATTAATAAAAAAAATTTAAAAATAAACGAATCGTGCCTCCAAGATCAAGAAAATATATTCAACAAAATCATAGAAGAAAAATTCCCCAATCTAAATAAAGAAATGCCTATAAGCATACAAGAGGCCTATAGAATATAAAATAGATTAGACCAGAAAAGAAAATATTCCCACAATATAATAATCAAAACAATCATAGTACAGAACAAAAAATATTAAAAGCTACAATAGGAAAAAGCCAAGTAATATATAATTGCAAACCTATCAGTATAACACCTGAATTTTCAACAGACCGTAAAAGCCACAAGAGCCTGGGAAGATATCTTGTAAACCCTAAGAGACCACAGATGCCAATGTAGACTTTTGCACCAAGCAAAACTCTCAATCACCATAGATGGAGAAAACAAGGTATCCCATGACTAAACCAAATATAAACAATATCTGTGAACAAACACTGCCCTACAGAAGATAACAGAAGAAAGTGTCCTTGCAAAGATGTTAACCTTAGCCAAAAATCATAGGGTATAAATAGCCTCACTTAAGCAAAACAAAAAGAACACAAGAGTATAAATATATAAACACGACCAACATCAAAATCAAAGGAACTAGCAGTCACTGGTCATTGATATCTCTCAACTCAGTGGAATCAAGTCTCCAATAAAAAGACACAGACAATCAAGCTTTATGCAAAACAGGATCTATGATTTTGCTGTATACAAGAAAGATACCTCAGGTACAAAGATAGCCATTACATGAGAGTACAAGTCTGGGAAAAGGTTTTCCAAGTAAATGAATGCAAGAGGTAAGCTGGAGTAGCCATTATAATATCTAATAAAATAGACTTTCAACCAAATGTAATCAAAAGAAATGAGGAAGGACACTTCATATTCATTAAAGGAAAATCTACTAAGATGGCATCTCAATTATGGACATATATGCTCAAAATGCAAGGGTACCTACATTTATAAAAGAAACATTGATAAAGATTAAACCATACATCAATCACCACAATAGTGGGAAAGTTCAATACCTCACTCTTAACAAATGACAGGTAGCAAAACAGAAACTAAACAGAGAAATAATGACAATAAGAGATGTCATGAATAAAATGGATATAACAGATATCTACAGAACCTTTTGCCCAAACACAAAAGAATATACCATACTTTCTTCTCAGTACTTCACAGAACCTTCTCAAATATTGAACACATAGTTGGCCACAAAGCAAACTTCAACAGATAAAAGAAGATTGAAATAATCCCTTGCATCTTATCAGATAACCATGGATTAGAGCATGAACTCAACAACAACAGAGAGTCTACAAAATTGTTGAAACTAAATAACTCCCTACTTAATGATCTCTGAGTCTAAATAAAAAAAGAAATTAAAGACTTCCTATAATTTAGTGAAAATAGAGGTACAACCTACCAAAACTTATGTGACACAATGAAAGCAGTGCTAAGAGCACTAAGCACCTTCATTTAAAAAAATTGGAGAGATCCCATACTAGCAATTTAACAGCACACCTGAAAGCTCTAGAACAAAAAGAAGCAAACACACCAAAGAGGAGTAGATGACAGGAAATCATCAATTAAAAGAATCAAGAAAATCAAGAGCTGGTTCTTTGAGAAAATCAACAAGATAGACAAACCCTTAGTGAAAATAACAAAAAGGCAGAGGGAGAGTATTCAAATAAACAAATTAAGAAATGAAAAGGGAGAAATAATTAGAGACACCTAGGAGAAACAAAGAATCATTAGGTTGTACTTCAAAAGCCTATAAGACACAAAATTTGCCAATCTAAATGAAATGGATAATTTTCTTGATAGATACCAATTGTAAAAATTGAATCAAGATCGTGTAAACAAATTAAATTGTCCCATATCTCCTAAGGAAATAGAAATAGTCATCAAGAGTCCCCCCCAAATGAAAAATGCCCAGGGACAGATGTATTTAGCACAGAATTCAAACAGACGTTGAAAAAAGAGGTATAACAATACCAAGCTACACTAAAAGATAGAAATAGAAGAAACTTTACAGAACACATTCTATGAGGTTACAGTTACCTTGATATCTAAAACACACAAAGACCCAACAAAGAAAGAGAATTTCAGAGCAATTTTCACTTTGAACATTGATGCAAAAATGCTCAATAAAATACTCACAAACTGAATCCAAGAACACATCAAAAATAATATCCACCATAACTAAGTAGGCTTCACCCCAGGCATGCAGAAGTGGTTCAATATATGGAAATGTGTCTATGTAATCAACTATATAAACAAACTGAAAGAAAGAAAATACATAATCATCTCCTTAGATGCAAAGAAAAAAAAAGAATTTGCCAAATCAAACCCCCTTTTGATGTTTAAAGTCTTGGATAGATCAAGGAAATGAAGAGCATACCTCAACATAGTGAAGGCAATATACAGCAAGCGTATAGCCAACATCGAACTAAATGGAGAGAAACTAAAACAAATTCCACTGAAATCAGGGACAAGAAAAGTCTGTTTAACCCTTCCATATCTCTTCAACATAGTACTTGAAATCCTAGCTAGAGCAATAAGACAACTAAAGGAGATAAAGGGGATACAATTTGGAAAGGAAGAAGTCAAAGTATCACTATTCAAGGATGACATGATAGTATACATAAGTGACTCCAAAAAAAATCTACCACGGAAATCCTAGTGATAAACACCTTCATCAAAGTGCCTGGATACAAAATTAACTCAAATAACATCACTAGCCCTCCTATATACAAAAAACAAATGGGCTAAGAAAGAAATTAGGGAAGCAACACACTGCACAATAGCTACACAAAAAATCCTATGAAGTATCTAGGGGTAAGTCTAACCAAGCAAGTGAAACACTTGTATGGAAAAAAAACAAGTCTCTGAAGAAAGAAGTTGAGGAATTTGTCAAAATTGAAGTTGACAGAACTGAGATTACTACATTTTACATCTATCAGAATGGCTGATATTAAAACAACAACAAACAAACGAACAAAAAAGCACAACAAAACAAAACCCCAATAGATAGCATATAAGAGAGAGACTGTGGAGACAGGGAACACTCCTCTTCTAGAACTTTGCAGATCAGATGGTAAAGAATAGGTAGGGTTAACATAGTAAAAATAGCCACATTACCAGAAGCAATCTACAGATTTAATTCAATTCCCATAAAAATACCAACACAATACTTTACAGACTTTGAAAGAACAATTCTCAACTTCATGTGGAAAAAGAAAACAGTCCAGAATATTTAAGATAATACTGTATAATAAAAGATCTTCTGGAGGTGTCTCCATCACTCATGTCAAGCTGTACTATAAAGCAAAAGTAATAAAATCTGCATGGTACTAACAAAGAAATAGACATTTGGATCAATTGAAACTATTTGACCACCCACAAATACACCCACCCACCTATGGACACTTGATTGTTGAGAAAGACTCCAAAACAATATAATGGAAAAAAGACAGCATCTTCAACAAATGGTGCTAGTCTAACTGGATGTCCACATATGGAAAATGCAATCAATCCATATGTATCATCCTGCACAAAACTAAAGTCAATGTGGGTCAAGGACATTATCATGAAACCAGAAGCACTAAATCTATTAGAAGAGAAAGTTGGGAAGAACTTTGAACTCATTGGCACAGGAGACAGAACAGTACAGAGCAGTAACAGTGCAGGCTCTAAGATCAATAAATAATAAGTGGGACCTCATGAAACTGAAATTCTTCTATAAAACAAAGAGCACCACCAATAAATCAGAATGACAGTCTACAGACTGAGCAATGATATTCAGTAACCATACATCTGACAGAAGGTTAGTATCCATTATATATAAAGAACTCAAAAAATTAAACACAGGCAAACCAAATAATCCAATTAAGAAATAGTATACAGAGGAAATCAGAGAATTCTCAATGAAAGGATATTAAATAGCTGAGATGCACCTAAGAAATGCTCAACATCCTTAGCCACAAGGGAGATGCAAATTGAAACAACTCTGAGATTCTATCTTACACCCATCAGAAAGGCTAAGATAAATATCTCAAGTGACACAACACACTGGTGAGGATATGGAGAAAGGGGAACACTCCTCCATTTCTAGTAGGAGTGCAGACTAGTACAATCACTTTGGAAATCAATATGGAGCTTTGTCAGAAAATTGGAAACAGCTCTATCTGAAGAACCCAGCTATACCTCTCCTGGGCAAATACCCAAATAATGTTCTAATATACAAGAACATTTGCTCAATTATGTTTATAATGACATTGTTCATAATAGCAGAAACAGAACAATTCAGCTGTTCTTAAATTAAAGAATGGATTAAAAAATTGTGGTCCATCTACACAATGGAATAATATTCAGCTATCAAAAACAAGGACATTTTGAAATTTGCAGTCAAATGGATGGATCTGGAGAAGATCATCATGAGGGATGTAACACCGACCCAGAATGATGCACATGGTATATACTCACTTATAAGCAGATATTAGCCATATAATACAGGGTAACCATGTTACAATTCACAGACCCACAGATGCTAAGTAGTAAAGAAGACCCTAGGGAGGATGCCTAATTTTCATTCAGAAGTGCAAATAGAATAGACACTGAGAGCTGTTTGATAGAGGAAACAGGACTGGAGCCTACCATAGTTGCCCTTTGAAAGATTCTACCCAGCAGGGGATCAATGCCGAAGGTAGTCTTGCAGCCAGTCTTTGGGCAGTGTGAATTGGAGGGGGAGGCTAGAAGGACTCGGAGGGGACAGGAGCTCCACAAAGAGGCCAACAGAACCATCAAATCTTGACACAGGGGTGTAGCAGAACCGATGCATCAAACAGGTCCATGCATGAAGAGAACCTAAGTCCCCAATTCAGTCTCCTATTAAAGGGTTCCCTATAAATAGGTCCACTATTAAAGGAATCTGGGGCTGTCCCTGCCATGAACTTTGTTGCTATAGTTGAACACTTCCTCTTGGTGGGGTGCCTTTCCATACAACAGAGGAAGAGGATACTGGCAGTCCTGATGAGACTTAACAGGTTGAGGGCAGTTGGTAGGGGAGAAGGGCTCCCCCTCTTGGAGGACAAGGGGAGGGGAATAGAAGCTAGGAGTGAGGGAGTGTGGACCAGGAGGAAATGAGGGAGGAGAGTATGTAAAGCAAATATATAAATATATATATATGTAAGATATTTTTAAATTTAATAAAAATTACATAAAAATTAAACCAAAAATGAACTAGAATTAGACATTTTATAGTATGTTTTAGATTTTTTTGATGGTTTCTTAAAAGTATATATAGACCAAAGGTGTACCAACCAACCTTAAGAGAAAATGAACTTCTGTGTGGCTTTTAAAACAACTATAGACTTTGCAAAAAGGTAGGCAAGCATCAACGAACAATTGTTTCAATTTTGTGAAGTGAAATTGAGGAATATCCAGTAGAAAGACTATTCATTTTAATGTATCTCCATATAGCCAGTAAAACTAGTGTTTTTTTTTTTTTAATGTATTCAACAGGAGAAAAATAGAAAATCCATGCTTCACAGTGAATCTCAGATAGAAACCACTGTATTTACTTATTTTTAGATATTATATACATATTTATTTTGTGATGCTGGTGGAACCCAGAACTCCTAACCCTGACCAAATCTCATGGCAATATCTAGTCTCTCTGTTGTTTGCACTGATTTCATTTTTAATAATTTGGGGTGCTTATTTGTGTGTGTTTATTTTTTGTCGTTGAGTCTCATAATGACCTTGAGCACAGTATGAACCCCAGGTTGGTGTCGAACTCCCATGTTCCTGTATACATCCTGAGTACTGTGATAATAGATGACACATGGTGAGGTAAGAACAAATTTTATCCTGTAATTCATTTGTTTTTATTTGATTGTTTAATTTTTATTTTCACATATACATTTATATTATTATTAATATATACAATAAACTGCCTATAGCAAGAATAACCATGACATTCAGGAATTATATAAATGTTACATTCTGTGTGCTTTGCCTATTTGTATTTTCCTTCTCTTGGTGTGTCTAAAATTCAGCATGTGTATCAATCTGCATCACATCCCATAAGTCATTTGTAATAAAGGCCAATTCTAGACAAAGTACCAATTATCTGTGTCCTGATAATTGCCTCATGACCCTTATTGGAGAAGTAATAACGTTTTCTTTGGTATGTATATAGATTATATCTGTACCCAAAAAATGACCAGAATATCCCAAAAGGTGATGGATCTTATCAATTACTACCATCTGAGCAAATTCAACAATATTAGGAAAGAAGTAAATACTGCCAAGAAATACAAAAGGTTGTATGGTGGCAGTCAGAGTTAAAACAGCTTCTTCAGGGACAGTCTCAGGTAGAGGTGATACTGGGATACAGCTACAAAGTAAGACATGAAAATATTGTAGGAAGTGTGTACTGTAGCTATAAATAAGTAAATACAATAAAATAATGCAATAGTGTAAAGGAAAATGCAATCTTTTGAAAGCGTATTTATCAAATATCATACCTATGAATTCAATTTCTATTAGCATAGCTAAAATATATCCATTTGGTAATAGATCAACAGAATGTTATCCAGGAATTGCTGTCATCACTAAAACTCTACCACTGACACTTATGGGTGATTATAAATAAATAGAAAATGTCGTATATCTATACTTAGCATTCATGTTACCCATCTGTATTCAATGCTTGATTTGGGGCAGAACCTACATATGATATAGAGTTATAGACACAAAAGAGTTATAATGAGGAGAAATCTAAAGAAAGAAATCAGTAATAAAAGTTAATGGGATCTTACCAAAATTAAAAGAGCATTAACTTTTTCTTATACTCAAATATATGCATCTTAGTTTCTGTTGCTGTGATGAAACACCATGACAGGAAGGGGTTTATCTGGTTTACACTTCCACATCTTAGTCTATCATTGGAGCAAGTCAAGACATGAGCTCAAACAGGGTAGCAGTTTGGAGGCAGGAGATAATACAGAGGACATGAAGGAGTGCTGCTTACTGGTTTGCTCCTCATGCCATGCTCAGCCTGTTTTCTTATAGCACCTAGGATTACCAGCCCATAGATAGCCTCACCCACCACTGCCTGGGTCCTCCCACATTAATTACTAATTAAGAAATTTTCCTACAGGTTTACCTGCAGCCTGATATTACATGAGCATTTTTTTCAATTGAGACAGCTTTCTTTCAGATGACTCTGGTTTGGGTCAAGTTGACATAAAGCTAACTAGCGCTATATGGATCAGAGGTAAATTATTATGATAATAGAATAGCCTGTTATGAATGTATATGAATAATAATGTAAAATTATATAAATAATAATAGCATACACATCATTTATTATTCTATTCCATTTGATCCATTTCTTCATAAAAAGTTGAATCATATTATAAATATGTATTTATAATCTTTCTATCTTTCTAAGATTTTTAAGTCCTGAAGATTAGGCAGCAAAGCTGTTTTGGACTAAGTATCTTCCAATGAATATTAATTAAGCAAAATAAATATTATCTTCAATAAGAAATCAAATTCTCATGAAAAGGAAATCATGGGAAAGAAATTGAGAAATGTTATCCATAAAGGTCTCATCAGAAATAAGGAACTAAAAGGTGACTAGAGGGACTCAAACATGAGTACCTGAATTTTGATCCCCCAACACAAACTATACCCAGCTAAATCTAGTGAACTTACATAATCCCAGGCTCCTATGGTAAGATAAGACTCAGAGATAGCAGAATTCCAGGAAACTTGCAGATCTATTAGATCACTTGACACAGTAAAACACAAACAGCAAAAAGACACTTCAAAATGAGGTTGAAGGAAACCTGTCAACACTCAAGGTTGTCCACTGATCTCCACATGTTCACTATGGTGCATGTGCTTGTACAGCCGCATCCATAAACACATACCGCATATTATGCACACGGCAATTAAAACAAAGTTTCTTCTGTTCTCGTGATATCAATGCCCAATGTAAATGCAAAAGCAAGCTAGTAAATTTAGACAGAAAAGAATATTCTATTTCTATATTAAAGCCACAGACACTTAAACTGTTTCAATATTGAAGCAAAGCTTAGACTAAAGGATGGAGGATAAACTGGAAAAAGGAAAACTGGAATTAAAAGAAAAAAATATGCCCTAACTGGTGAGATCACCTCTGGAAAGTCCATGTTGACTGAACTGTTATCATGACATAATTTTTAAGTTAAATGAGCGGATATTAGAGACAATCAACCGCTATCTGCTGTAAATTTTTGTGAGATAAATACTTAAGGCACAAGGCAGAATTAGATTATAAATAGAGAAGTAAAATAATTTTGAACTATAAAAAACTAGAAAGGCAAATAATGCATATTTTATTCTCTAACATAAAATTCACATTAAGACTAAACCATACAGGCAAATTACAAAATGATAAATTCAAAAATTATGAGTCAACTGAATTACTTTCTTCATAATTAAATCTTCATACAATCATCTATCTACCAATAAATCCCAACTGATGAATAGAAAAACATGAGAATTTCACAAATAAGTGCCAGTATGCAATAAATACAAACAAATATTCATGTGAGTGAGTAAAAACTACAATCTGTAACCATGACACACATGGCTATTACATTTTTAATGATGTATTTATCAATATGAAAAAATTAACTCAAATTCATTAATACCATATAAATGCTGACAGAACAAAATGTTTTAAAGAACTTGATTATAAATGCAATTCAACTTTGAGTTTTGTTGTGTATATTAATGATTTTTTATTTCTTTCTAGTTTCCAACATATACTTTTTTCATGTTTTAGTATGCCACAGCCATGAAGTTATTCCATTTCCTAATTTTTATTTATTTTTATGGTGAGAGTAAAATATTATGTAGATCATAAGAGTATGTAGATCCCTGTAAACTTGGCCAGCAAACCATGGCTATCACACTCAAAAGCCCCAGAGGAGAATTCACTACTATTATGTTAATAAATCATCATTATTTTAAACTGCCTTCTAAGTCCTTTTCCTTACAATCTCAGATTAGTGTAGTCTTTTCACCATTTAACAGAAAAGCTTTTTTGTTGCACTGGGCATTGATCAACATGCAGAGAATAAGTGACTATATCGTGCTAAAATCCAGGATAGCTCTTACATTATCCTATCTTCAAGGCTCAGGGAACATCACAGAAGAGAAGATGGAAAGATGTTAATTGATTGAGAGCTTCAGGATGATAGCTGGATGATAGGACAAGGTGATTGCACTCTCGCACTCGTAGCAGTTGTGTTTATCTACATAAGATATGCATAAAACCAACTCAGGAAACATCCCACCATGGATAGGAGAAGATCACGTGAAACCTCAGCCTGAGCTGAGGAGCAATTGAAAGCTGATGGCTACATGGAAAGGGAGAGCCATTCTTCTTTAATAATGTAGATATGGATATGTTTCCAATGCTCCATTGGATTGCACCTTTCTGCCCATATGAGCAACTCTAATTAGAAAAGAAAAAGGCATAAGAAAGGTAAGGAGGAGAAGGAGGAAGAGGAGGAGGGGAAAGCAAAGCTGAGATGGGCACATGTTGTGGGTGTTCAGTAAGAGTTGGAGAGATGAAGTACATGATGCCTTGAATGAGAAAAACATTCCATTGGCTTAGGTACTTGAACACTTGGTGCACAGTTTTTTGATGGTATTTTGGGAGATTTTGGAGCATGTCTCTGAAGGCAAACTTTAAATCATATAGCCTCTCTTTACTTCTAGCTTGTTCTCTCTACTTCAGACTTACAGTGGAAGATATGATTTCTTGACTACCTGGTTCTGCAACTGTACCTCCAAGCCATCATGGACTCTTAGACTTCTGGAACTTAAATAAAAATAACCCTTCAACATATTGGTTTGGCCACAGTGTTTAATCACAGTAACAGAAAAGTAATACAAATAAGGGCACAGATATTTTAAAAACATTCTAAGTAACTATAAAATAATGTAGAACTTTCATTTATCATATTATTTTTCCTTATAAATATAAAATATACCTGCAGCATTAATTGTGTACTATCAAATTTTATAAAACATAGTGGGGAATTTCTTGGTCTAAAATATATAAAGAAGAATATAAATTACAGTATAATTTATAATGTTTATGGATAATATAAAAATAAATTGAGTCCTTAGTATTTATTTAAATGGCGTGTTTTTTTCCCAGTGTAACAAAATTGAAAATACCTTCATTTAGATTTTAGCCCTATCCATGAGGCTGTTACCTGAGATTTAAAGTTTAGCCAACCAAAACCAATCTTAGGTTACAATATAATTAGAATGTCAAATCAAATACATTTACTTGTTTTGGCTTCACTTGAAGATCCAAAGTACAGCAATACCAAGAACTTAGTTAAGATGATGGATGTCTATAAATGAATTGACTTTACTTTTAACGACCTTCTTACTTGTTGTAGAATAGCACAAAGCAAGCACTTCCTTTTTCTTCATAAATGGAGAAAATTCATTTCTATGAGCAGCTTGTGAGTTCGTTCTATCTTATATTAGTGGTGACAGAATCATGAGAATGAAGTTTCTCTGCTGTAACATTGGATTTCATTAGTACCTCAGCTGGAGAACTGGACAGAAAAATTCTGAGGTTAAGTATCTCTAATACATATATTTGAGAGAAAGAGTCGGCTTTTTATGAAGAGTATAGGGAATTGTTGATGATGAAACGGTGTAAGAAATGCCTTAGCATGGAGAGAGACATAGCACTTCAAATGCTCAAAACAGTGAGAACTGCAGGCTTGGGAATGTACTGCAACACAATAGAACAAGCCTAACCCGCAGACAGGCATGCATTGAGGTGCAGAAAGCCTCAGAAGCTAATAGAAAGTTTCACTGCACCATTGGCTATCTTTCAGACCAACAAAATCAATCCTCTTAAGAACAGAAATAACTTTAAGGGGGAGGTTATAATTACATGGGTGGGTAACTCAAACTACAAATCCTACAGACTCACTAGTCCCTCTGTGATGTGTATTATATGTACACCACACAGTGGTTTACCTCCCAAATACAAAAGGGAGTGCAGAAAAGGAAGACAAAATTCAACACTTCAAATATTCAGTTCATCACTGTCTTCATATCTGGCAAATCACTAGGGTTCTTTAGACAGCATTAAACACTTTGATATTAGGAGGTGACAAAGGCGCAATATGTCTTTGCAGACTCCATTTAATATGGTAATGAGAAATATATTGCTAGGGATAACATCTGTGAAGTAATAGAAAAGGCCACAAAGTGGCTAAAAATAATGACAGAAAGGAGATTTATTCTTAGCCTAAAATGTTGAGGTTATTATGAATCAGTCTTCAGTTTTTTCTCTATACAGAATTAAAATTATAGCTGATGCAGAAAGATAGATGAGGACTAAATTGGACAATTATTACTTGCTGTGGACAAAACAATGTAGTCATCCAAGCAGCCTGCTAATATTGTATAATAATAATGTGTTGTTTTCTTTTGTAGTTTAAAATTGGCTATAACAGCTCAATAATGGCTGTATTACTTGAAAAAAGAAACAAATATTAACCTCAAGTTTTATTTTTCTGAAACATGCTATAGACTTAAAAATAAGAATTTTAGATTAAGGTAATATAGAATTAAATAATATTTTATTTCTAGTTAATTATATATTATAGAAAAGAAAGCAATGGATTCGTGTTCAATATTAACTTCCTCTTATTTTATCACCAATTTGCACAATCTTTCCTTTCTCCATAAATTTCAAATCATTTAGATGTGTATTTGTATATAAATCATTTTTCTTGAATTGGTTTTAATATTTTAAATATGAAATATGGTAATTATAAAAAACAAATACAATAATATTGTATAAGTAATATATTAATAATGATTAATAAATAAACTAAATATATTTAGTGTATATGTTTTTGGATACATCTCATTTATATAGATACCCTTAGAGTCCAGAAGAGGGTGTGAGATATCTTGGTGCTGAAGTTATGGGCTGTGAGCCACCTGACATGGATACTGAGAACCAAACTCAGCTTCTGTGCAAGATCAGCAATTACTCTTTACTACTGAGACATTTCTTCACCTCTCTATTGTTTTAAAGATTTACTTTATTGTTTACCTATGTGTATGTTTGAGTATATAGGTGTGCACATGTATACAGGGTGCCTACAGTAGCAGAAGAAGGCACCTAATCGCCTTGACCGGTAGTTAGAGGAACATCCATTCAACATGGGTGCTGGGATTTGATCTCTGGTCTTCTGCAAGGTCAGCAAGGGCTTTTAACCACTGACCCGTTAATTCAACCTCTCTTTATAAGGCTGTAATATTTAATCTCACTTGAACCTTCTAATAAGACTTGTCAGATAAGTCAGCAGAGCTTTTTCTCTACAGGCATGAAGACGTGAATTCAGATAGCCTGCATATAGGTAAAGGTTTAGTGTGACCATACACACCTGTAACCACAGTGCAAGGGACAGAAAAGTAGGAAAGGATCACCACCTAGTTAAGTTCCTGGTTCAGGAAGAGACCATGTTCCAAGGGAATAAGGCAAGGCAGAGCATTCTAGGGCATGGTATAAGATATTCAAGGCATCCCCCTCTTGCCTAAACAGAAGTGAATACCAGTATGCACAAACACTGGTACATGTGTATACACCATACGTGTATGTGCATGCGCGTACACACACACACACACACACACACACACACACACTTTTAAAATCTATGATAAAAATCACCAAATAATGTATTTGTGATTAAATCTCATTTTCTTTTGTTGTTTTACTTTTTTGATCCACATAAAGTACTTAACACTCCCCCTCTCTTAGCATCTTTTTTTTTTTTTAAGCAGTGTTTATACAGTGGACACTCCTCTTAACATTTCTCTGAGCCTGCTATGAGATATGGATATGTTTAATCCAGTCAGCTCATCTGTTTTTCCACCTGCTTTCTAAATATAGGTGTGTCCATTCAAATTCTTTAATCCACAAACACTACTATAGCACCTTCATCCCCTAACACAATTCCCATGTGATTTCTCACCCATTCATGTGATTATCTTATATAATGAATACTGCAACCATCACAGGGCTCAGAGAAAACCCAGTGTTTTACCCTCCCAACGTGTGTTTCTGTTTATAGTAAATCTACTGCCCCATTCTCAGTTGCTTCAATTCCACCTGACTTAGTGAACCAGTCCTTTCTTTTAACTCCAGTCTTAATACTTTGGCTTTCCCCATATCATGTTTCTCTCCTAAATTTTACAATAAAACCTTAAACACTCCATAAATTCCAACCTTCTTTTTTGTGTTTGTTACCATTTTCACCTTAAGGTTCATAGCTCAGAAGAAATATACATTAACTTACAGTTGTCTGTTGCTCACACTCAGTGCCAACTTGACACATTAGGAAAAGAAAACCTTTAGCTTTTATGAAAACACTTAATCCTGAGGCAGTAGGGTGGAGCTTCCCACCACTTCCAATGCCTAGTGTTAGAAAATCACAACACTAGCACCCTAGAATATCATGCCAGGGCACCGTGTGCTCTAACCAGTATATTAAATTTTTCTTCTGGCCTTTATTTTCAGAAGAATCATTCACTTTGCATATATATCATACGGAAATTTTCTCAAGGTTTCTGGTTGAAGGCTGAATCCATTAATACTGCTAAGGAAGCCTCTGTGGAAGATTAATAAGATTAAGTCCTTCCTTGCCCATCTTTCTGTAGCCCCTCTTTTATATATGATTTATAGTCTTGATAAAATGAGAGCATTAAAATTTACATAATATTTCTGTCTGCTAAGCCTAAGTTCCTAACTGGGACCTCTTCAAAGATCATGTTATCTTTGATTCTAATTTCTCATTGCTTCTTGGCAAGAAATATTCAATAAATATTTCTAATTATGTAAAACCCTGAGTCAGTACTAGTATTATGGCTATAGTGAGACTAATGGGATATATAATTTTAAAGACATTGATATTATTAATATCCCACAGTACTGTGCCGCCTGTTAGTTTTGCTGCTCACACTTCTACTTTGTAGCCCTGCCTGCCTGTCACCGTAGAGAAGTAACAAGTTCCTGAGTGATTGTGGTGAGACATACTGCCAAGGATGCCACACTGTTAAGGAAGCTCACTAGGCATGTGGGCTGTCTAGGAAGTGATTTGGTATTTGCAAGGTCTTATACCATGATGCAACCCCAAACTACTTCCAGCCTCTGTCATGCTGGCAGGAGCCATTGATTTGGAGAAGTTCAGTAGGCATGAAAGATCTTTGGAGGTGATCTGGTGTTTGCAAGGTCTGTATCATGATGTACCCCAGAATTGTTTCCAACCTCTGACTACCCTGCCAATTGTGCTTTGCTGAATCTCTCTAAAATCTGGCATTAGAGCCAGGCATGGTGGCGTATGCCTTTGATCCTAGCACCCATGGAGGCAGAGCCAGGTGGATCACTGTGAGTCTAAGGCCATCTTGGTCTACATAGTGAGTCCAGGACAGCCAGGACTATATTCATGGCCTGCCCTGTCTACAAAGCGAGACCAGGACAGCCAAGATTACACAGAGAAATCCTATCTCAAAAGCCAAAAAGTAAAAACATCTGGTATTGGTGTGAACTTTTGCTTTCTGGGTATTGACCAGCTCTGATTGAGCAAATTTCCTATAAGATTTTATTGAAGATGCACTGTTTGTTATTTGGATGAATTAATCCCTGATTATAGAATTCCTGATTTGATTCAAATAGTTTTAAAAGTTAAAGTTAGTTTATGGCTGCAATAATTATCTTTGTGGACCTCCAGATGCCTCACTATGTATAGACTTATAGCCGACTTGTGGCTTCAGATAAGCCTCCACTCCAGAGGGCACTACAAATCCTGTTATTTCACCATAAATATAGGCAAGTTTGTTTAAACTTCACATGAACCAAAGTGGAATGAAGCTACCTTGAGATGTCTGAATTTACTCTGTTTATTAGAATGAAAGACAGATAACAATTATTGTCCTGAGCTCATAATGAACTAAAAGATAGCTGTATAATGTATAAATAGGTCAGTCCTAATTGATAAGTCATGTACTCTTATAAGTTTCAGACCCTATTAAGCTTAGACCCTGCCAATTTTCGTCATTCAGAACTTACTGTGAATTTATGTAATGGATACATAGATAAGAAATGCTTAGCTTTAAAACATGTAACCTGTTATATTTTAGAATTCATCTCTTTTTGTGATTTATGTACTCTTGACTATGAGGTAATTGCCTTTTCTCAGAAGTATAAGTATTATCATCAACAATAAATTGCATTGAGATTGGGAAACCTGACTTCACTTGAAGTCGAGATGTCAAATTTCATCCACCTTTTCTCTTGAATGTATGTGTGTGAGTGGTCTATTTTCCATCTCTCTCTTACTTCTTATTTCTCTGTAGATTCGCAAATAAGTTAGCGGACTCAGGGCCATCAGCCTTCTATGGCTAGTAAGCCTAAGTTTACACCAACTTATTGGAGATCTCAGCAAAGAGGCCTATCTACGGATCAAAGAGCTTCCTTTTATGACCCCTATGCAGTTTCTGGCTAAAGCCGCTTTTACAGCCTCAGCTATAGGAAATTTGTGGTCAGTTTAAATTCTCCTCCTAGGCCTCAGTACAGCCAGTCCCTAGAGAAGGAAGCTTGGGCTCCTTTTCCCCTTCTCTTCTTTCTCTCTCAATCATGATCGGTTGCCTGAGTCATCACCTCTGGTGACCCAAGAGATGGAGCAAACTGGAAAGGCATCTGCATCCAGCACCAGAGTCCCGACCCTGGACCTCTTTCAAGCACCAGCCGGGCGTGAACAACACACAGTACTCAGTACCTCTCACTGCCTCCGTCGGTCCACGTCTGACAAGAAAGAGTAATGGCGACAGTAGCACAGGCCTAATAAAACACAAACTAATTTTAACAGCTTGCATGCACATTATGATCTTTAAGAATATTATATGCTTGGAATTTAAAAGAAAATATGCTTCTGTTACAAGATGTCAGAAAAAAAATGAAAAAATTTCATCTAGTTGTTAGTCAGTCTTTTTTATTTGAAACATATTCTATGATGCTGTGAGATGGCTCAGTCCTAGAACACACAATCTAGGAAACAATTCTCTTCAAGTTGTCCTCTGACTTTCATATGCTGGCTCATTTGGTGCACTTATGGCCATGTCTGAAATTCCATGTGCAGACATGCATGCATATGCACACACACACACACATACACACACACACACACACACACACACACAGAGAGAGAGAGAGAGAGAGAGAGAGAGAGAGAGAGAGATGCACACAGAGAAATGAATATAATTTTAAATTTTAAATAAAATTCTTTGTTATTGTCTACATTGTCTACAAATAGAATTTTTTTTCAAAAATTAATATATTGCACTGTTCACTAACTGGTAATTCAGATGTCTTCACAGAAAGAAAAGAACAGTCTTTCTAGTGATTGGAATACCATACAGCATCTCTGCTCAGTTTTAGCTTTTCTCTTGCTACTGTTTTCAAGGTGAATTGTGCTTTACTTCTGTAATTGTTCTGTATTCCAGCACGGGATCCTGAGGTGTGGGAAAATGCCACTGTAGGGAAGGGTAGCTGTCTCCTTGCATTGTGAGTCCACATTTACTCCATCGATGTCCATCATGCTGTCATCTCACAAAGACAAGACAGCTTAAGGTCTTCCTGGTTCAATTTTTATGTAAGAAAAATGTATTATGCAAAATGTAGAATTGGCAGCCATGAGGTAAATGCAGCTAAATGTCAGCTGGCAAAATCATGAGAACTTGCACATGGGAAACTGTATATTGTTTTACTTTATGGTAGAATATTAAGTGAAAGAACAGTTTCAGAGAAATGGAGCACAAATCTGACTACAGGAGAATGTCTGAGAGGCAAGCTTCTTTGAAAAAAATGTGTTTTTTATAAAACTTTTCCATTGCTTTATTTAGACAAGCTTGTCCATATTTTATATCAAAACACAAGATAATTATTATCATCATATTCAAGCATATTTATTTGTGTAAAAAGCATAAATTTTTCACAAAAAGGAAATGACAATCACGGTTAAAAGTTAATAGGACAAGCATTTCTTCTTTCTTGTAAGCAATAGGAAAAAGGGCGGGAAAAAGTTGTCATGATGGGGGTGCTTGTCTCAGGTGTGTGGAGCCTGGGGTCAGTCCATAGTACTGAAAACAATTTTATCTCCAAAAATAAGAAACTATAAGAAGAAATAGACATTTTAAGTAATTACTAAAATTCTAAATTCATTACAGATTTATGTAATGATTAAAATTTAGAAATGCCATCACACACATAGTATTATATAAAATAGCTCATATAATTTCCATTCTTTGTTTTTACATAAAATTGGTTCTGTTATTTCTTTTTTTTTAATTTCATTAATTTATTCTTGTTACATCTCAATGGTTATCCCATCCCTTGTATCCTCCCATTCTTCCCTCCCTCCTATTTTCCCCTTATTCCCCTCCCCTATGACTGTTCCTGAGAGGGATTACCTCCCCCTGTATATGTTCATAGGGTATCAAGTCTCTTCTTGGTGACCTGCAGTCCTTCCTCTGAGTGCCACCAGGTCTCCCCCTCCAGGGGACATAGTCAAATGTGAGGCACCAGAGTACATGAGAAAGTCAAATCCCTCTCTCCACTCAAGTGTGGAGACTGTTCTGACCATTGGCTAGATCTGGGTAGGGGTTTAAAGTTTACCTCCTGTATTGTCCTTGGCTGTTGCCTTAGTTTGAGCAGGACCCCTTGGCCCAAATCTGCCTATCATAATGTTCTACTTGTAGGTTTCTAGGACCCACTGGATCCTTCTACTTTGCTATTCTCACATGGTTCTCTCATCTAGAGTCCTAATAGGATGTCCTCCCCTCTGTCCCTTATCTTGTCTTCATTTCTTATTTTTTATATACTAGCAATGTGTAGTCAGCTATATATTTAAATTTTACAATACATTTTGCTGCCTGGATGAATAGTTCTTTATTATTTTTCTTATATAACATTGCTTTGTTGGTTTTATACATATTTTTAAAAGTAAGACTTTTATCAATTAAAAAATTGACTCTTTATTCACCTGTTTTAATTGTTGACCCAGAGGCTTACTGCCTCTGTCTGCGAGCCTAGGCCTAGTCCTGAAAGCTTCTAGCCGCTGTCCAATCTAATCTAGCCCTAGAATGTGTTCAGCCTTGAGACTTACTGCTTCTTAAACTCACCCTCTATGATTCTTTCTGAGTTCATAGCTGGCTGGTTCGACTCAGCTGTTCTGGCTCAAACTCCTCTCCCAACTAACTTATTCAAGCTCACTTTCCTCTCGGCCTCTGAATTGGCCTCAAACTAACCCCAGCAATCTTTTCTAATCTCCTGCTTCCTTCTCATTCTCTGGCTCATTCTGTCTTCACCTGTGTCTAGTTTGTTCTCAAATTCACCCTCTCTTTGTAAAACTCTCCCTGTAAAACTGCCTCGTCTACCCGATTCTCTGAATTTCCTCAAGTAACTACCCTTTCCTCTCTCCTATCATGAGAATTGGGTGTATCTTATTCTGTCAAATCTTCTCTGATTTGTTACTTTTTCTGCAACTCAGCTAAGCATCACTTTCGAACATGGGTACTTATTTCTACAAACTGACTTTATCTTCATTGTTTGAGATTAAAGTCATGTACCACCACGCATAGACCTAAGCTTTTATTTACCTGATACTTGTACTATACTAGGCTGGCCTTGAACTCAGATCTGCTTTCCTCTGTCTCTTGAATTAAAGGTCTGTTTTTATCCTAGCTGGATCACACAGACCTAGAATGTCTTTAGATGTGACCTCATGCCAGAACAGCGGTGTTCTGAATTAAAATTTCTGTATAACTTCCCTCTTTCTTTTTTTTTGACATTTTTTATTAATTTATTCATATTACATCTCAATTGTTAGCCCATCCCTTGTATCCTCCCTTTCTTTCCTCCCTCCCGCTTCCCCCTCTACTCCTTTCCCCTATGTCTGTGACTGAGGGGGACCTCCTCCCCCTGTATATGCTCCTAGGGTATCGAGTTAAGCTAATAATTGTACACAATTTAACTTTTACAATAGAAACAATTATGAATCCCACAAACTTAACAGTCAGAATACCCTTATGAAGATCCACTCAGCCACTGATGAGATGATTCTCTATAATTGCAGTCCAGATCATCTGTCCTTCAACAACAATCCATTTCAGGATCAAGAATTTCCAGTCTGCTGGTTTGATGAACTAGCTTGTCCCTCTTCAGCTGGTTTGTTAAGTTGTCTCCATGCAGGGGGACCTGCTTTCTGTGTCATCTGCATGGCTGATTGCTGTCTTTCTGCATCTCTTCCTTGAGTCATGTTCTTTATTTGGGAACTTCTCTTGTTTTGTTTTGTTTTGTTTTGTTTTTGTTCTTGTTTTTGTTTTTGAGACAGAATTTGTCTGGGTAACATTCACTGTCCTGTATTCCCTTTGTAGACCAGGCTGGCCTTGAATTTAGAGATCCACCTGTCTCTGCCCCCCTGAGTGCTGGGATTAAATATATGCACCACCACACTCAGTTTATAATCTAGTGTCGTTCAGCTGATCTTATTCATCCTTTCTGTTTATCCAGGGACAACTAAATCTTTATGAATTCATGCATAAACTATACATCTAGGCACTCTCGTTCCATGGCCAGCTCCATGCCAGTGATCTAGGCTCTACTCCAAGCAAGTTAGGCTTCTTACCCATTGTCAATGAGTTGTCTACCTTGATCCTCAATTTAATTAGGCATAATAACTTCACGACTAAACATTTTCTTTTCTCCTAGTTCTTCTGTCTCTTGTCTCTGAAGCCTTTCTATTAAGGTAGCTATTCCTCTCTTGTTGTACAGCTATTTCTTCAACCTGTTTTAGGGATGAAAAATAATCTTTAGATTGCAATTGACAGTAGAGAGGAGTTTTCCCCTGTGGTCATAATTGTAATGAATACTACACTGGCTTTTTTCAAACGATGTTTCTATCCCTTCAATGCATACCCATGTTCTCAAGGAGACTGAAATGGAGTTTCCCATTTTTAATGCATGAAAAGTCTGTCTATATAATTAAAATTGTCTTTGGAGGTGGCTTACTGTGGTCCAGTGTCTCAGAGGCTCCTGAGTCTTTTCTTTTTCCTCTGGGGTCTAGGATCCCATTGCTCTGAGGTCTTCTGAATCTCTCTGGGCATCCATCTCAACTCAAAGAGTGAGGTTTTGCACCACAATCTTGACAATAACAGACACCATGCACATTCCATATTCTAAAATGTGAAATATTTCAGTATTGCACATATGCTACCCATGTCCCTCTATATATTTAAAATTTGTAATACATTTACTTATAAAACACACCACAATGTTAGTGTTGGATAAAAATATTTTTAGACTTGAGTATGGTTTAGAGAATAAGGAAAGATGTTTGTACATATATAGTAAGACATTATCTTAAGCAATATATTGCCAACCTTCATTTGTTTGCATTTAAAGTTTGGGAACACATGGACTCAGAATACAGAATGTTCTTTCTTAATCAGTGCTGCCGCATAGCTGCCAACATGTAATTTTTTCCAAATGGAAAGACATGGAAAAGGAATTGTGGCTTTACCTACTCTCCACGAATGACTTCTATCCTTTTTACACATCAAAGCCCTTACTCTCCCCTAAACTTTCAAACTCTGATCTATTATAGCCCCTGAAAGAAAATGAAAAGATAATCTCCAACTTGAAATTTGAGCCTTTAGGGAAGATCTTTGGTGAAGATATCTGTTTTATGACTGAGTGCTCAAAAGTGTCTTGCTTACTGAACATTCTCTAGTTGTGAGTCTCTATGTTAGTTTTCATCTGAAGAAATCTCCCTGATGAGGGTTGAGTAAGTTACTGATCTATGAGAATGACAAAACATAATTATATATCTCATTTTATTGCTATGTTCTTTTAGCAGAAAAATAGTAGTATGTTTCCCTAGGCCTTTTGCTTATATAATCTCATATTCTTAGCTGCTTTAGTACTGTCATGTGTACTTTTCATCTCATAAATGCACCAAATATGAAATTAAAAAGTAGTTGTTTACTCTTTTAACATTTGTGCCACTATTGTACCAGTATCTCTTGCAGGCAGGTCACTGTGAAAATTTACAGGGTTTATAGTTGAGTGATATTGACTGTTATCATTCTCCTCCTATAAGGTGAAAGGTACCTTTCAGGACCATGAACACTACTTAGGAAAGATTGAAGTTCTAGTTAAGCAACAGCTTGACTTCCATAACTTCTATGATATAAATAAATTATATCTTCAGCAATAGAGCCTTCCTGTCAGGTTGTGAAGAGTAACCAATAATCTTGGCTTGTGGTGTTTGTGGATTTCCATGGGTCTTCTTTGGCCAGTAACTCAATAAAATGCAACCAATTCCTTAAATAGAAATTTTAGCTAAGTTGGAACATTGTATTCTCTACTAATGATGGTTCCATTTAGATTCTTTTCATGTGTATATATACTTTAGGAAACTTCTGCAGAGGTAGTTTTTCAAATGGATTTTAGTATTCATTATCTCTCACCTTAGTCCCCATTTTCCTTTCTATCCAATACCTATCCCTATTAAGTCCTCCTATTCTAGCTTTTTCTTTGTCCTCTCATAACAATAGATTATATTTCACCTCTATTAGATAATTCTTTACTTCCTCAACTTTCTTGCTAGGTACCTAACTTCTATGGTTATTCATATTATAGCACAATATTGGAAGATCAAAAGCTAACATTCTCATATAAGAGAAAATATACAATATTGGTCTTTAAGTTCTAAGTAATTTTTTTCAGGATGATTGTTTTCAACTCTGCAATTTACATAAAATTTTCATATGTATTAGCATCTGAATAATATGTCATCATGTACACTACATTTTATTAAACATTTATCCATTGATATATTTCTTTGCTATTTCCAACTTCTGACCAATATGAATAGAGTAGCAATTAATGTGATGAGCAAGTATCTCAGTAGTAAGTTGTAAAAAGTACATTCAATAGGTGCCCAATAGTGTTACATCTTCTTGAAGAACCATCACACTAATTTTTAAAACATTTTATTAATATATTCATATTACATCTGAATTGTTATCCCATCCCTTGTATCCTCCCATTCCTCCCTCCCTCCCACTTTCCCCCTACTCTCTTCCACTATGACTGTGACTGAGGGGGACCTCCTCCCCCTGTATATGCTCATAGCATATCAAGTCTCTTGGTGGCCTGCTATCCTTCCTCTGAGTGCCACCAGCATCACACTGATTTCTCATTCTGATTGTACAAGTTTCTACTTTCCCAGCAGTGAATTTCTGTCCTCCTTTTAACTTTTATGCTTTGCTATCTTGAGTTGTCATTTCTTTGGTTAATCTTGGCCATTCTTTCTTTGGTAAGATAAAATTTCAAAGTATTTTAATATGAGTTTTGCAGGTTGCCAAACATGTTGAATATTTTTAAGTGTTTCCCAGGGCTACCTGTTTTCCAGATGTTCAGTTATTTTAACAATATATATAGTTTGATGATAAAAATTATGTATATATATATAACCACATATATAAATGGTAAAGATATTTTCTCCTTTTATAGGCTGCAGCTTTACCCACATGATAGTTTATTTTGCTTTTCAGTGTGACAAAGACCCATTTATTAATTGTTGGTATTAGTGCTTGTGCTATCA
The DNA here is from genome assembly GCA_907169655.1 of Acomys percivali. NCBI lineage: Eukaryota > Metazoa > Chordata > Mammalia > Rodentia > Muridae > Acomys > Acomys percivali. Next base: position 36,524,097 of record OU015748.1, on the reverse strand, counting down.
GTGTCCTCTTCAGAAGGATTTTCCTATAACTATGAGCTGATGAATATTCCTCACTTTCTCCTCTATCAGATTCATGGTATCTCCTCTTATGTTGAGGACCTTGACATGTTGGAGCTGAGTTTTGTTCAGAGCAATAGTTTTGCATCTGTTTGCATTCTTATACATGCAGCCAGCAAGTTTGAATTTGTAGAAGATGCTGTCTTTTTTCCCAGTGTATACTTTTGGTTTCTTTCTTTCTTTCTTTCTTTCTTTTTTTTTTTTTTCAGGCTCTTCTCGTTTGTTAGAACTGAAAACGCAAGGGAGATGATTGTGATTCTTAACCTTCTATGTCAGTGGTACTGTGACCTCCACATCACCAGACATATCTCTGCTATAGAAAGTGGCATGAGAGGAACTGAGAATGTCACAGTTCTGGGAACTCCTCTATTGATGGACATCTAGGTTGATTGCATACTTTTGGTTTCGTAATGAACTTACAATGGGTATTTCTCTTTATAATCTTACCGTCTATCCCTTCAGCCACTTCCTTGACCATAAAAACACTGAACTAGGTGCAATAATATATAAATAAATGACCTGTAGGGTTGAAAGACAGGAATACAGACTGTGTGCATATGTGAGTGTGTACATTATATAAATATGTGTAATATGTTTTAAATGAAGGAAAAATCTTAATGTGACATTATGAGGTGAGGAACCTCCAAATTTGTTCACTTTCTGTTAATCATCTATTGCTGGGCATGCAGCCTATTTTTAAGAATGCTTTATTTCCCCAGTGAGACTCCCTTGGAGAATACTAAATTTTCATTTGCAAATGGATATCTATTGGAGATGTATTCTGGCTTGAGGATGAAAGCCTTTGTTTAATTTTTCCTTCAGCTTCAGGACCCTATGCAGACCTGTGTAGGCCATGTGCATGATAACTCTGTGAGTTCACTTGTTTATACCTCCCATTTTATTTAAAAAACCTTGTTTTCTTGGTGTCTTCTATCTGCCTCTTACACTCTTTCCATCTCTTCTTTTACAAGATTCACTGAGCCCTGAGAGAAACAATTTGATTGGGCTGCATGTTTCAACATCATTGACTCTTTGTCTGTGAGACTTTGTGTGTGGACTCTGTATTTGTTCTCATCTGCTGCACATAGGAGCTTCCCTGATAATAGCTGTGCAAGAAACTGATTTATACAAATAGCACAATGTCAGTAGAAGTCATTTTATCGCTACATTAAAAATAGTACTATGCTTTTACCCTCGGTCCCTGAGTTGTCTAGTTTCTGGTACTTGGTCACCCATGAGCATCCTGAATGGGTTCTATCTTCTTGAGGGATAGCATACAGAATACCTTCTAGTAACAAGAAAAAAGCCTATAGGGATGAAGGTAGGCACCAGGTAGATTTCTCCAAGTTAAATGAGTTGTGTGGGTACTGTCTGGATTAGTAGGGCACTGCCTCAGTTTGTGTAGATCAAAGGTTGGGTAGTTTGAGTATTCCCACAGGACCTATTTGACTAATAAATCAATTAGATACAACCCATTCCTCATACTAGAAACTTTCTGGCTATTATCGATTGTTATTTTACACTGGAGTCAGGACACCAGGATTGGAATGATTGTTTATATAAGTGCTGATATCCAGCTTGGCTTTGTTAAAGAGTGTTTATTATTGGTTTCTATTGGCATCTCTGATTCTTAGGAAGGTGCACCGGCAGTGTGTTTCCTGGTAGGAATTTCTTCTTGAGTCTTGCCATGTGTGGCCACTTGAAATTCAAGATTGAATGAGATTCTAAGTATTGGTATCTAACATTTAGGAATGAGGATGAACTGAAAGGGTTAATAGGGCTCAGAGGAGACGCAGAAGGAAGGAAAACAGGATGCTATACCAGGATATGCATAGTCCCTTAAAATGGGTGAGGAGAAGTCACAACAAGTCACAACAGGTTATTCTGCTATAGGACAGAGCTTGCGACTGTAAGATTGAATTTGGAGAAGTGAAGATCTGCAGTTAGCCTACTTGCTTCCCTGATTCGCTTGGATTGTGGCTTTCTGGGGCATGGTCGCTGGATTTGGAGGTTGGCATAAAGGGACGAACAGGGAAGAATGTTACTGAAGGGCATTTATATGATCTGCTGGAAATGAAGCGGAGAAAAAGGGAGGTATTCCCACCTCTTACTACAATGCCAGCTTACAAATATGGACTGTGACTGAAATGTACCTAGACTTCTGTGAAGCTGGAGTTCTGAAAATTATCCATGGAACATTAAAAGACCATCAATCATCCATTACACGTGGAAAAGAGCAAACAAGGTTCACTGCAACCCCCTATTATAAACTGCTCCTCCAAAATTTTTATACCTGTTACTGTATGCCTCTGCTGACTCAAAGCACTTATGACAACATAATTCTGTGAATTGTAAATAACAAACATTCTATAGTTTTAGCACCCACTTAAAATAATTCTACCTGAAAATGAGAGAAATGATATTTAAAATTGAAAATTACAAAGTCTGGGTTTAATTGAATGTAATGTATTTAATCTGAATGTTCTTATATAAAGACTATCAAACTTGCAAAGTTCACAGATTTTCACTAGTAATGTGAAAATTAATAATGCACTTTGTTTAGCAAATATTCTAAATTAAGTCTGCATCATTCTAAGTAATTTTAGCTAAATTTGTTTTCACAGCCTCTGCAGAAGATTTGAGAATAAAGTATATAGAAAAATTTTAAATATAAATTTAGTAACTTAAATATAATTTTATTTTTAATTTATTCATATTCATATTATCTACCGTAAACTAAAGACCTTTGTTCTAAAAAATATATGAGATATTTTGTCAACTTGGAAATGTTTCTGAACCAAGTTCCATTTATCCATCAATTTGTGTCTATACCACTTGTGCCTTTGTACTACGAATTGAGCTAAAGAATCTGACCACCTGCTCATTACATGAAAGAGATATCCATATAAATTTTTAATAATTGTATAATTGTGGAATTATTTTTATTTATTTTTAATTTTTATAAACAGGTGACATCATAATTATTTTTCTGTTATGCCCAATATGGCTTATAATGTCAGGTAGCTCCAGCATTTTCCTGTTTAGTTTTTGTCTGATTCTGCCAATTTCTATCACTATGTGAGCATCAATACATAATTTTATTTGTATTAGTTTTTTTTACATAATATGTTTATTTATTGTTTGTGTATTCTTCATCATTAACCCTGATCACACCCTCTTCCAAGTTCTCCCAGGTCTGTCACCACCCATTTATTATCCCCTCCCCAAAAAAATGGAAAATGGGGGGAACATTCAGTTTGTGTTACTCATATGCAAACTGGAGCATGATCAAACTCACAGTGGCCAGGCCCTTAAAGAAAACTGAGTCCTTTCCTAGCCACATCCTTCCCAGATGCCATCAATTTTGGAGAGCTACACTTCAGCATTTTTTATTTGATCTTTTTCTTTTCTTTTTTTTTAAATTAATTTATTCAGATTACATTTCAATTGTTATTCCATCCCTTGTATCCTCCAGTTCCTCCCTCCCTCCTGCTTTCACCCTATTCCCCTCTCTTATGTTTATGACTGAGGAGGACCTCCTCCCCCATTATATGGTCACAGCCTGTCAGGTTCTGCTTAAACTACTGCACCAACCAAGGACAATGCATGCAGTAAACATCAAAGCCCTACTCAGATCTAGCCAATAAACAGGACATTCTCCACAGCTGAGTGGAAGGTGGGGACTGATTCTGACATGAACTCTAGTGCCCCATATTTGACTACTTCCTCTTGGTGGGGAGGGAAGCCTGATGGCACTCAGAGAAAGGATAAGCAAGCTACCAAGATGACATGTCAGCATTTTTAAGAGGTCACTTCAGTGGCTTTCTGGCGAGGCTGTTGCTTTTTGGGATGTTGCTTGCCGCATGGGGTGGGGTTGCTATAGAAGCTTCCTTGCTCTTTACGGTTAGCTGGAACATAGGTCATGGACTTTCCCATGGCCCATGGGGACAGCATGGACCATGGAATTCCATATGGTCTCCTGTATCAATATGTCTCACAGCTGTCAGCATGATATCTAGTAGCTGTACAGACCAATGACATCACGCTGCAGATTGGGTCAAAGACACCATTGGTGGTATCACAGGTCAAATACATCAACAAGGCTTCAGGTGACAGTACAAACCAAGGGCATCTGCATGGCTTTTGGTGGTAACATGGGCCATGGACATCAACAAAGTCCACAGCTGCAGTAGGTCCACAGATCCAGACAAGGCCCTCAGTTCTTAAGGCATAAAAAAATAAATAAATAAATAAATTTCAATGTTCTTTGAATTAATATTTTCACTAATATAATGTGGCCCTTTATTTTTATACACATAAAATACTCTCTCTGGATCTGATGGTTTATGCCTATAGTCCCAGTGTTCAGAAAGAGGAGAAGAATAACCATGAATATGAGGGTAACTGGGACCAGGTAGGGTTGTGTGCAACTTTTAGGCCTAAAAACACATATTCCTTAGAGTTAGCAGGTTCTCAGTATACATGCCCAGAAGTCTGTGGATATTCACAATACTCTGTGTGGTCCTCAGGTAGTTTGAACTGACTAAGGCTGGGTGATTGAGGTTGTCTCTGACTGTATCAGCATCCTTGATACTGCCATATGCTGTAGGCATTGCTCTGTAGAAACCTGTGGCTTGGCCTAAAACATAGTCTGCCTGCAAATAAGTTTCTGTCCAAATACAAGGTATTTTTTATGTCATCCATTTGAAAAATAGTTGCGTATTCTCAGCAAAATATATTATCTTGTGGAAGTAAATACAGTTTAAAATGTATAATCTTAAATATGTTAAAATACAATTAAACATATAAAATCCACACAAAGCAAATGTTATATTTGTTTCGTTAGCCACATGCTATATAATTTTTATGGAAGATTTGATGGATCCAAAAACGAGCAAGCAGTGACCAAATCTGTTGTAAGCTTGGGAACTCAAATCATGACTAATGCAACTTTGTAAGTCATAGTTTGTTCTGACTAGCCATTAATATTTGTGTTGATGAAAATCACTATTTAATGTTTATTTCTTTCCAACATCCTCATCCCTAATATGCAATGTCCATTTATTGCTAGTATTAAAGGTATTGATCTTGTATATACTACTATCTATGTTTCTGCTTTTGAAAGTATCTGATTTGTTCATGTGCAGACAGACAGACAGATGATAGATTAGATAAATGAAGGATAAATAGATTGATTGATTGATAGATAATAGATGGATAATAGATGGATGATAGATAGATTATAGAAAGATAGATGGATAGATAGTAATAGATGATTGACAGACAGATAGATAGATAGACAGATAGATGATAGATAGAAGTGTGTATGTGTGTGTGTGTGTGTGTGTGTGAGAGAGAGAGAGAGAGAGAGAGAGAGAGAGAGAGAGAGAAGGAGGGGCATAAATATAATCACATACCGATGCCACACAAATAATATAGGAATCGTTTACAAATACTTTGTGACTCAGGTCATGATTTTTTTTTCTTTTCATTTGCCTAACAAACTTCATAGTTACCCCCGGGGTACTTGCTCAGCATCTCCTCTGGGCCACGGCTGTGTTATTGGTACCTGCACTGCTTGCACATTTTGTCTTACACTTGAATCAGCATGTATTTCTTCTGTGTTCAAGGTTTACATCTGATTCATTTTCACACTACACATTTGCGTTGAATATGCTAAATAAGTGTCATTTTATTATATCTTATTGCTATTTGTGGAAAAGGAATTAATTATAGAGACCTGCATCAAGATTGGCTTCATAATTTAGTGGCTGTGAATCTCCAAAAACATTAATGTTCATGGTACAGAGTCAGAATTTTTTAATGCTTCAGGATATTTTTTCAGCATAAAATCAGTTGTGATATGCAAAACATAGCAATGACAATTAATATCCATTATTACTTAGGTATTTCCAAAAGACAGTAAGTAGTACTTTAACATGGAGCATGAATGTTGGTAAAATTGTTCTGTAGTATGTTGTTGTCAGAGCAGAATTTAATATTTTACTTGTTGTAACCTTATTCTAGTAATTAACATTAAGTTGAGTTTATAAAAAAATCAGGGATAGATTTATATGATGTAGCCATAAGGAAGATTTGAAACTCCCAGTGCCTGGTAGTGCTAAAATGCAATTGCTCATTAAGGCATATTAACATGTCCACATGTTTCTAAACAGAATGACGTGATCTGGGTGTCTATTACTCTATCAGTGTTCACAGCTCTATTTAGTGCATCTCTGTAGGCTATCTTTTTATTCTTAAGTTGCCTATAGTGGGTACAAAGTTAGCAAATAAAGACTTAATAACTGCAGTGAGAATAAACAAATCCTGAAAAGACATCTCTTTTTTATGGAAAATAGCCTTTCTATCTCTCATAATATAGATTTCCATCCCTCAACTACTCCCAATTCTTCCCCCTCACCCCTCCCATTTGGATCCATTCCCTTTCTGCCTTTTATTAGCAAACAGATAGTAAAACAAACAGACTTTCAAAGGAAAATAACAAACAGAAAACCAAAATATAATAAAATAAAACAAAAACAATACATTGTAATAGGACAAAACAACAGAAGGAAAAGATGCCAGAAAAAAGTCTATGAAACAGACACAGATGCAAAGACCCATACATTTGCACACTCCAGAATTCATAAAAACACTAAACTAGAAGCCATTGTATAAGCAAAGTAGTATTAATTTGCATTTTCTTGAAGACTAAGAGTGTTGATCACTTCTATGAATGTTGCCAGTCATTTAAATTTCCTCATTGGAGAATTCTTTAAGATATGTCCCTAATTTTTCACTTGGGTTATTTCTTTTCCTGATATTCAGTGTGTTTTTTGTTTGTTTGTTTGTTTGTTTGAATTGTTTATATTTTCTTGAACATTAGTCATCTATTCCTGGGATAGTCTCTATTCCACTACTGCTCTATGAGCATCTCTTTAAATTCTTGCTATATTTCTCCTGTAAATTCTATCTGTGACACTGTCTATACCGTAATGTCCAAAAACTGCCGCATTTCAGTAGATACACATACTGAAGCTCCATCAGCCCCAGTTAGCAAAAGTATCTCCAAGAAGGTGACCATCTCTACCAAATGTACAACCTTAGACTCATCCTCTCCAGAATTCAAGGCAAAGCTCATTGGAATTCTGAATATGTATCAGTATGTAGAATATAAATTTTTAATTTAATATATTGAATCTCTAATAATTGCCATTCTAATTCCTCAAGACCTTGTGGACTTTTCTCATATGGAACTACTTTTTCCTAATCTCTTTTCTGCAGTCTCCAGGGTAGCAATGAATTTCTCAGTCTCCTCTTTCTCCAAGTCTGCTTTAGTTTGATCTTTCTTAAGAAGGATTTAAAGAACTATGATTGTTTCTGAACATATTATTATTAATTGTATATTGACAGTCAAAACAAACCTAAATGGAGTCCAAATGTCATCCTCTACATGGTTTTTCATTTTTTAACATGCTACATATACATATAGGACCTTAAAAACTCCACCTGGCAACTCCTGCAACTGATAAACATTTTGAGAAAAGTGGTAAGATACAAGTGAAGTCACAAAAAGCAGTAGCCTTTCTATTTAAAAAAAAAAAAAAGATAAATGGACTAAGAAAGAAATTAAAGTATCAAGTCTCTTCTTGGTAACTTGCTATCCTTCCTTTGAGTGCCACCAGGTCTTCCCACAGGGGGAGGAAATCTCCCTCAGGAACAGTCATAGGGGAGGGGAATAAGAGGAAAATGGGAGGGAGGGAAGAATGGGAGGATACAAGGGATGGGATAACCATTGAGATGTAACAAGAATAAATTAATAAAAAAATTTTTAAAAAGAAAGAAATTAGAGAAATAACACTTTTCCCAATAGCTTCAAAAACATAAACTATCTTAGTTAACACTAACCAAACAAGTGAAGGATTTATATCATAAAAACTTCAAGTAATTGGAAAAAAAACATAGAAGATGAAAAGATCTCCCATGCTCATGGGTTGATAGGATTAGCATAGTAAAAATAGCCATTCTATAAAAAAAAATCTATAGATTGAATGCAGTACTCATTAAATATAAAACACAATTATTCACAGACATTGACAGAATAATTTTCTGCTTCACATGGAAACACACACATACACAACACAGGATCATTAAAACAATCTTGAATAATGAAATATTATCTATTGAGATATAGTAATAAAACTGCATAATATTGACATATAAATAGACATGTTGATCAATGAAATTGAATTGAAGAGTGAGGCATGAACTCACACAGTTATGAATACCTATTTTTGTTTATATGGTAAATTACATTTATTGATTTAATTATGTTATATCATCTTTGAGTCTCTGAATTGAAGCTTACTTGATCACAGTGGATGATCTTTTTTATGTGTTTTTAGATTTCATTTGCAAGTATTTTATTGAGAGGTTTTGGATCTACGCTCATAGGGAAAATTGTTCAATAATGTTCCTTTTTTTTTTTGGAGTCTATATGGGGTTTGGATTTCAGGATAACTGTCTGCCTTCCATTATAACTTCACTTCCCCTTCCCCTCCGGGTAGATGCCAAGAGGAGGAAGCAGGAAGCAGGAACAACCAGGGGTGATGGAAACCTCAAGCAGTGGGTGAGCACAGGCAAGAACCAAACTATTTAAATCTTTGGGGAGTGAGTAGAAGCTTTCAAGGTGAGCATACATCATTGGCCATGGCTAAGGTCCCTGGGGGCTCCTTATTATCATAAAACCATTTGGTTTACATGATTGTTAGCTCCAGCATTTCTCCATTTAGGTTTCCACTGAATGACATGTACAAATCCCTTCTGCATGACACCTATATATAATTTAAAAAATTTGTATGTTTATCCTATACGTAGCCATCATAGCACTTAAAAATATGAAGGATGTGTCAGTGGTAGCACACACCTTTAATATCTGCTCTCAAGAGGCAGAAGCAGGTGGATTTCTGAGTTTGAAGGCAGCCTGGTTTAACGAACAAGTTCCAGGAGAGCCAGGGCCACACAAAGAATCCCCATCTCAAAAAACAAATTAGAAACAAGGCATGGTGGTACATGCCTTTAACCCCAGCAATTGGGAAACAGAAGCAGGCAGATCTCTTCTCTGTGAGTTCAAGACCAGCCTGGAACACAAAGGAGGTCCAGGACAGCCAGTCAGGACTGTTACACAGAGAAACTGTCTAAAAAAACCACCACCAACAACAAATCCAAAGGGAAGAAAGTCAAACAAATTAACTCGACTATATTTGAATAGCAAGAAAGTGTGACAAAGAAGTTGGTCCTTCACGACAGAATGTAGAATTTTGTAAAATTGAATTGGCAAAAATGTAGAATGAGGTCATTCTCTATCAGCGTCTGAGGGTCAATGCACCTGTAGTAGTATTTCTTTTACAAACTTGGGTGCCCTGTTATCAGTGCATAGATGTTAAGGATTGCCATGTCCCCTTGGTCCCTTGAAGAGTATTTACTGTCTTTCTTACCTTTTTTGATTAGGTTTTAATTAAAGTCTATTTTGTCACATATTAAATGGCTACACTGGCTCACTTCTTAGTTCTATTTGCTTGGACCATCTTTATGTTCTTTCAACCTAAGGCAATCTGCATCCTTGATTTTCTGGCGTGTTTCTTGGATGCATCAGAAAGATGGATCCCATTTTCACATCTGCTTTGTTAGTTTGTCTTTGAATTTGTCTGCTGCAGAGCTTGGGATGACACTAGTAAAATAGGTAGAGAGGAAGAAGATGTGCCAATTTTGCTTCCTTTGCTGGAGTGACTTGCAGGTTCCCAGGGAATACCTGGAGTGGGGCTGAGATTTTAAAATAGTGGAAGAAGGAAGTTTGGAGTGGAAGTCTGTGTGACCCACTGGAGGTGGAGGCAGAGAGGAAGAGAGGGTCTCAGCAGGTGTTCAGCTACAGATCTGGGGATAAGACTAAGGGAAAGGATTGGAGGAGATGATCAAGAAGTGAAGATGTACAGTTAACCCACCTGATTTTCAGACAGGAGCCCAGAAAACACTTCCACAAAGCCACGGTGTCCTAACTTAAAACACAAATTATTAACAGAAAAATTGCACTAGTGCTTGCAGAAATTTTCCTTTGTTTCTCAATTCTATTTCACTTATTTAAGTTTATCTGTATTGTGTGTATGTAAGTATGAGTATGAGTGTGAGTATGCCCTTACCAGGATCTGCTTACATGGGTCATAAAACAACTTTCAGGAATAGTTTCTCAGTTCCCACAATTTTTAGGCACAATCTGCCCTGTTCATGCTTTTGTGCTATATACTCTTTGCTACTTGGCATGTGAGGTTCCACTTTTTAAATTCCTATCCTCCCATCTTCCTACAGATGTCTTTTTTTACATAGATTGTGAGGATACAGCGTAGGTTCATCAGCACTTGTAACACTGCTGATTTGACCAGATGAACTACCTGTCCACCAGAAACTTAGTTTCTAATTTGATTAGCATACACTATCATAACAGTCATAAGTTTCTCAATATTATATTGTTGCTTTCTAAACTTGATTTTGCTTGAATTGTCCCTCATTATATGGAAAACACTATAATGGGAAAAATGATCTCCCATTTTCAGATTTATATTTTTATAAAGCATTTGTTTTTAATTATTTAAAACTTTCCTCCTAAGAGTGGAAATTCATTTTAACATAAAAATCATAAGGTAGATACATTTCATATTTCAATTCTACATAAGAGACACTATCAATTAATAAAATATGTTAAGGGAATAACTTCTTGAAGTTACCAAACATTTGAAAATAATATCTGAAATTTTAAATGTAAATGAATGTAGTTATTAAAGAACAAAGTGTTATTAGACAAAAACATAAATTATAATGTTGACTGTTTTTAACTTCATGCATTAAAAACTGTTATTGAATTATTAATGAACCTCAAAGAAGACAATTGTTTTTATGCATATTCCACTGTATTAAATTCCTGAAACATATAGAATTAACAGCAGAAAACTTAAGTTACAAGTATGTGTCAGTTAAAATAAGTATCTTCCTAAGAAAGCATTTGTTTAGAACACAGTGCTCTCATATTTTCCTGCTATTTGTGTCATAAGTAGCTCTATAATATACATTTATATTTTATAAAATTGAAGACTGGAATATTGGAGATTGAATTTATTTCTATAAAGGAAATTTCCTCTATGTCTGCAATAATACTTTTAAACCATTGGCCTGTATTTAACTGTTTATGCCTTCATACAAGAACATCATAGACTTTGTGACTTAAGGAAGGAACGTAATTTTCCCAGGATTCTATAAACTAGAATCCAATATGGAGAAGCCAAATGTAAGGATTGTAGACACTAGACTCTGATATGGAGGAGCTGGTGTAGACAGGGTTTGTTTCTACTATATTTTATATGAGAAAGTACCAAACTTTGTATTTATTGTAATATATTATATATTTATAAAATCATGTAATCATATCATATCATTTATAAATATATAATATATTATGTTATTAGTAATATGCAGTAATACAAGAAATATTGTCATATGTTTTACACTGTTTATTTCTTTAATTTTAACTTGAAAGGGCTGTTCTAATAATAATTTTGTCTGTCTGCCACACTTAAGGAATGACTTTTTTTGGTTAAGATAAATGTAGTTTAAGAGAGAGTCAGTAAAAAAGACATACTACCTCACAAAAGACTGAATGAGTCTCAAACTTTGGGTCCCACTCACAGAGCATGTATGAGGCTGAGGAATTGGTGCATTTTTTATCTTTTTTATTTTAATTTATTCAGATTACATCGCAAATATTATCCCCTTATTCGTATCTTCCCTTCGCTCCCTCCTTTGCCCTGTTCCCCTTCCACAGACCTCTGACAGTAGGGGATCTCCTTCGGATCATACGACCACAACCTATGAGCTCTCATCCAGGTAGCCTGCATCCCCTTCCTCTGTGTGCCAATGAATCTTCCCATGAAGGGGAGGTAATCAATTTTGGGGAACCAGAGTTCATGTCAGAGGCATGCCTCCCACAGCCTTGGAGAATGAGCTGTCAATTGGCTATATCTGAACAGGGGGTCTAGGTTTACTGCATGTATTGTCCATGGTTGGTACAGCAGTTTGCACAGGCCCCATGGGTCCAGATAAGACCACCATGATGGTCTTCTTGTGGGGCTCATGGACCATCTCTTCTTTCTACTCTCCCCCCGCTATTCTTCCATACCACTCTTACCTGGAGTCCAGCAGCAATTCCCAGCACCTGTTCCAATCCCCCGCTGATGGAGACTCTCAGAGGACATCTAAGTTGGGCTAATATCCACTTGTAAGTAAATATATACCATTTGTGTCTTTCTGGGTCTAGGTTATCTCACTCAGGATCATCACTTATAGTTCCATCTGTTTGCTTACAAATATCAAGATGTCCTTGTTTCTTAAAAGCTGAGTAGTAATCCATTCTGTAAATATACCACAGTTTCTTTATCCATTCTTCAACTGAAAGACATCTGGGTTGTTTCCAGTTTCTAGCTATTATGAATAAAGCTGCTTTGAACATCAGGGAGCTTTTTTTCAGGTATATGCACAGGAGTGGTACAGCTGGGTCTTGAGATAGAGCTATTCACAACTTCTGAAAAAGTACCAGATTGATTTCCAAAGTGGTTATACAAGTTTGAACTCTCACCAGCAATCACCTCCACATCCTCACCAACATGTGTTGTCACTTGAGTTTTTGATCATAGTCACTCTGATGAGTGTAAGATGGAATATCAGAGTGGTTTTGATTTGCATTTCCCTGATGACTAAGGATGTTGAGCATTTCTTTAAGTGTTTCTCAGCCGTTCGATATTCCTTTGATGAGAATTCTGTTTAGCTCTGAACCTCATTTCTTAATTGGGTTATTTGGTTTGGTTGGGTTATTTTGGTTTAATTTCTTCAGTTCTTTATGTATTTTGGATATTGGCCTTTTGTCAGATGTACGATTGTTGAAGATCTTCCCATAGTCTGTAGGCTGTTGCTTTGTTCTGTTGACAGTGTCATATGTCTTACAGAAGCTTTTCAGTTTCATGAGTTCCCAGGTATTAATTGTTGACCTTAAGGCCTGAGCTATTGGTGTTTTGTTCAGGAAGTTGTGTCCTATGCCAATGAGTTCAAGGCTCTTCCTCACCTTTTATTCAAACAGACTTAGTGTGTCTGCTTTTATGTTGAGTTCTTTAATCCATTTGGACTTTAGTTTTGTGCAGGGTGATAAATACGGATCAACTTGCATTTTTCTACATGTAGACATGTAGTTAGGCAAGCACCATTTGTTGAAGATGCTATCTTTTTACATTGTATGGATTTGCCTTCATTGTCAAAATCAAGTGTGCATAGGTGTGTCAATTTATTTCTGGGTCTTCAGTTCAGTTCCCTTGATCAGCTAGCCTATTTCGATGCCAGTACCATGTCATTTTATTACTGTTGCTCTTGACATCAAGGATAGAGATTCCTCTGGAAAATTTTTATTGTAGAGGATTGTTCTAGCTATTCTGTTGTTGTTGTTGTTGTTTGTGTTTTGTTTTGTTTGTTTGGATTTTTGTTTGTTTGTTTTTTCACTATATAAAGTAGAGAATTGATCTTTCAAGGTCTTTAAAAAACGTGTAGGTATTTTGATAGGAATTTCACTGAATCTGTAAACTGCCTTTGTTAAGCTGGATGTTGTTACCAGATTCATTCTCCTGATCCACAAACATGGGAGATCTTTTCAACTTCTGATATCTTCTTCAATTTTCCTCTTCAGATACTTGACATTTTTTTTCATACAAGTTTTTCACTGGCTTCATTAGAGTTACCCCAAGATACTTTATATTTACAAAACCTTAGTATAAGATCAAAAATGTAATGACTATGAGATTAATGAAATACTCTTAATTACACTACTGTTCTTTTTTTTTTTAAGAATACAAGTCAATGTGCTACGGTATTTTCATTAAAAATGAACATTTCTTAAATTATCCATGAATTATTATTTATTACCTATAAATAATACTGTATTTCCTAGGCTACATAATCTGAAATGTAAACTGAAATAAATATTGTACTACATTCAAACTCTATTTGGTTGACTGGATACTGCTTTGCTTGTTCGTGCTATAGGTGGTAGAGGCAGAGAGAGCAGCTGGGGAGAAATTATATACATTTCATGGTAAAATAATATTATGTAAATTAAGTCAAAACTTCTCACAATTAGTATTTTATGTTAGTTATGTTTTACAGGATTAAAGTTTTGCATATATCAGCCACAGAGGCAAACGTCTTAAAGTAACACTCTGCTTAAAGATTAGACAATTTCAACATTTAACTCCTGAAAGAGCAGCTGACTTTTGCAACATCAATCACTTTGATATGAACTTTATGTTATATATTATATGGATATCTCCATGGTGTGGTTTCTACATTCACAGTTAACCTTAGAATAACTGGATTCACACTATGGTTCATCACCAGTAATATTTTTATCTGTATCTATTCATCACTTAGGGGTGATTGCTTGTAAAGCTGTAGTGTGTGTGTGTGTGTGTGTGTGTGTGTGTGTGTGTGTGTGTGTGTGTGTGTGT
>OU015748.1:36461748-36509439 GCA_907169655.1 Acomys percivali | reverse complement strand
TGTGTGTGTGTGTGTGTGTGTGTGTGTGTGTGTGTGTGTGTGTGTGTAATCTTCTTTGAATAAGTTATAGCATGAGAAGTAAGTAAAAGAATATTTGAGACTAAATATTCTAAATAGATATCACTTGTTATTACTATTTTGTGTTAATGCTATTATCAGTTTCTAAGGTACCTGTGAGCTTCTGAGTCTCTTTATTCCAGGCTTTAAAATTCTACCCAAAAATAGGAATAGTCTTAGCCCCTTAGCTGCTCTAAATTGAGTATGAAATAATTTACACTGAATTTATAAGATCGACTAATCACTTAAAATGACAATTAATGCATTTCTTTGTGAAAAGCATGACCTTCATTTTGCAATCAAGAGGTCAAAAGGATCAATCATAATGAAAAGGAAAATAGTATGAAAATTACTTCTTTAGTAAGCTCCTCAAGCCTGTTGATATTTCAAGAAAACTCTTCTTTCTTCCAAGCAAATGAACTGAAATTAAGAATAAAAGAAAACACAGATGGACTATTGTACTACATATAGAATGCTTCATACTACACATTGAAGCTCTTGAACTAAAGTAAGTTTAGAGTTTTTTCTTGAGAAGACGGAATATTAATGACTTTTTGTTTCATTTTCCTAGTGCAAGAACATTGAAGTGCCTATAAAATATTTGCTTTCAATTATGTGGAAATGTGAAATGCTACATTCATATGTGCTGTGGTTTGTCTTTATTAAATTTTATTTTTAGAACACGGTGTATTTGAAATCTCTTTTAAAGAAGCTGCAATAACAGTTTGTACTTTAACTACAATGGGGAAATCATAATTCTCAAGATAAATGTTTATTTGTGTTGTGCTACAGTTATCATTTCCAAAAATTTATCTGATATACTAACAACTCCCCCACACAAAAGAACAACAGCAAAAAACATAATCTGGCTATGAACTGAAAATGCAAGTAATCTCATTTAATATATAAACGCTACCATCTCCTGTCGTCTGCTGTTGCTGGATTTTAAAGAAACTCTGTGACTGTCACAGTTGTAAAGTGGATGTACTGACTAAAAGCAGAGTTTCTCTGCTGATTCTGCACTGCTGTATGGGGATGGCTAGGATAAACATCATGAAAGCACAGCAGTATTTTAGGAGACAGAGTATTAATCAACCACCAGGGAACTCACCCTATATTAGACCCCCTGAGGATTCTGAAAGTATTTTCAGTAGTGCAAACCTAATGCCTCTGGCAGTCACAGAGTTTGGGTTATGTTAAACTCAACTGCAAGTTTCATCGAGCGGGAGGAAGGATGCTTTGAAACGAATGTGGCAAATGTAGCTGTTAGAAAGGTGTGGGTTCTCTTGGATTTTCATACATTTATTTTATGTGACAGAATCCTAGTTGTGTCAAGGGTTTTAAAGCATGTATAAGGAGTGCCTGTATCTGACAGTTGAAGAAATAGACATTTGCAAACAGAGCTGGAAATAAAGAACAACCAAAGGATACCACAATGTTCAGATTGTTTTATGATAAACTGGCTTTGCACTTAATATCATATTAGGTGACCACAACTATAGTTGTACTTCTTTAGTGCATTTTCTTTTGAATTCATTAAATAACACATCTTATTTAATCATCATATAAACTTTAACTCCTACACAAATTTTTCAACTACAAATAGCTCTTTTTCAAAAGACATTGATTAAAAGCTGTCTCCTGAAACAAAAAATGAGAATTTCACAACTTGAATATTTGCAATACATTTGAAGAACTGAAGATAATTAAGATTACATACCCAAAATGATTTACTAAGTAAACTGAGAGCATTCTCTACTTTAAATGTGGATTTTCTTTTTTCATTTTAATCTGTTTTAGGCTATGGAGATGGATGGGGCAAGAAGGAAAAGCAAGAGAGGAAACACCAGACAAGAAAGAGGTTTCTTCTTTATAGACAAGACAATTACAATTGAATGAAAGTGCACAAAAGTTAAATTGTCTACATATGTGTTTCTATCCAGTTGCTGGTTTTTAAGACTTCATCATCAATACAGTGAGAAATAATGTTATACTCATAAATATTTTCAGCAACTACTACATGTGAATTTAAAAAATAGTAAATTAAATTCACAGAATATTATAGGGATATTTAAAAATAAAGAAGTCTAAAGTGTCCTCTAATTTGAATAATATAATAGTCAACAATTTTGTTTCTGCAGAGGCATATGAAATGATTTGGTATGTTTATATAATTTAGTATAATTGAGTTCAGCTCTATAGCCATAGCTCACTTATTAACATTTTAAAGGTATATTATAAAATTGCAAAACATACGCGTGGATCTTGCAGCATTGTGTTCCTGAATTATTGTAGACCAAACTGACATGATTGGCTCTAAAGAAAAGAAATGAGGAAACAGAAACATATTGTGAAATTATCTTTTTATTTTTATTATTTTGTCTTACTTTTTCTATATACATTTTTTCTAAGTTAAATATTTAAAACTATTTCTTGAGGGACAGCCAACAACTGATGGAAACTGATGCAGAGACCTACAGCCAAATATTCGGAATCCTGTGGGAGGGGGTCTCAGCTAGGACCTCTGCATCTATGTTATTATTGGGGTGCTCGGGCCTCTTGGGAGGCTTCTAACAGTGGGAGCTGGGGGCTGTCTCTGACTCTTTTGCCTGCTTTTGAAAACTTTTTCCTCTCACTGGGTTGCCTCTTTAATATGAGGGGAGGTGCCTAGTCTTGTTGCAACTTAATATGTCATGTTTGGTTGATATCACTGGGACATCTGCCCTTCTCTGAAGGAAAAGGAGGAGTGAAAAGGGGGGGCATGAGTTGTTGGCAAGAGAAGAGGGAGGAAAACTGTGGTCAGGATGGACTATAAGACGGAAGAATAAATTAAAACTTTTTCTTGAATCATCTGTCCAATTTCTATTCTAAACCATGAACTCATTAATTCTGTAAATATTGATGTTTATGTCTCTTCATCTAACCTTTAATGTTGTTCTGATTGCTAAATGGTACATTTTTAAATTTTTTCAAATGAACATCTTTGTCTTCCCAGAAGGTCATCCTAAGATACACATCCTACAGAAATGTGCCTCTCCCCTCCTAGTAAGACAGGTATGGACATAGTTGTTACACTTAATTTTTTGAGGAATGTTTCACTGGGATTTATTTTAGCCATTCATGAAAAAGCATAAGTTGGTGTATGCATTTATGAATATCATATCAGTGCATTTAATATTGTTCTCATATCCACAAAGAAAGAACACTATTTATACTTATTTCCTTATGCATATTCTTTTATACTGGAATTAAATTAGCTATGGCAATCCGCATTCTCTTTTGTGTTTTCTTCTCTTTTATTCCCTTACCCTCCTTTTTTTTTCCTTTCACATTGTCTTTCCCTTGTCCCATGAATTTCTTTCTTAAACTCATAATGATTTTTGACCTAACTGTCTGTAAGTGTCTTTGCCTTCACCTTCATTATCACCAAAGCCCAATGTGTAGGTATTGTATTTACTTGCAGGACTACCAGGATTTAAGTATGACAGTTTATTACAAAAATGTATTATTTTAAGCATGCTATTCACATTCAGATTTTCTAATTTCTACACTATATTTATTCATAATCTAGAATAAGAGAATAAACTCATGGACTTTTGAAATAGGTTGAATTATGGATATATCACATTTGTCAAACAGTCTCTTAGACACTATATCCAGTAATGAATTGCTAACCATCTTACCCATGAGTTGAGTCTGGACACTACTAGTATCAATTCTCTGCAAAGTGCCTGGGCATATAAACAGTGGCACAGTCATCAAAGCAAAGAAAACTTTACTCTTTGACTGAAGTGGACAACATTAATAAGAAAAACAGTCCTCAAGCTTTACTTTTTCTGTTCTTCCTAGAAAATATGAGTTTCTAGTACTTCCAATGTCCTATCTATCATTACCTTGAGACATGGTTTGGAGTTTTAACAAACACAATATATATTGTTTGCAGTTCCTGCATGTATAGGGGGTGGTATAAGGGCAACCCAGGCGACTTCAGATGTCTCAGATAAACTCCTTCAATGAATTAGCTAGGCCCATCCTGTTGCAGATAGTTATTAACATGAGCTTAGAAGTTATCTGAGGGTATGCGGGAAGAAATTTTTTGCAGTTTTATCAGACATCTTGATTCCTTTCTCATCCTCCTGAGTCCAAGTCCAGTCTAATTTTAATTTATAAAGGATTCCCTGACCAAAATATTTAGCATGTTCTGTGGCATTTTTTCTTTATTAAAGAGTTCCTAAGGCTATTCATATAGTTAGAGCAGATAATATATCTACATATACATATGTATATATAGAATACATAGTAAAGTTTGTCTGGTAAGATATTTTCATCTTCTGTACTCACTTTCCATATGGTGCAGCAATTACTAGTCTCTAATAATATTTTCCTTATGTAAAAAACCTCAAATATTTTGTAGAAAATGTGAATTAAGATTATATTTCATTGTGGTTACTTGCAGTAGAGTGTCATAAAGGATTCAATTATTGACATATTTTTGATACAATATATCAGAGAACAGACACAATTGCATGTATATGTCTAATATTTGTATTAAAAACAACGTCTCTTTGTTTAGTCAAAAAATAAACATGTGAATCTATAAAACATAATATCTGTAACTACTGATGATAACAATTGATAACAAACACAAACTAAGCCTTAAAATATCTTTATAAATTTTAAATTGTATTAACAGACACATGTTATGTTCAGTAATTGAAGCCTATGTACTAACAAAAATTATGGAATGCAAAACACCTTGCCCCATTGTATTTAGAAAAATACAATTTGACTGTGTTCATCCTTTCAGAAGATAGAAAAAAAATGAAGCAAAGGTCTTATTAACTAAGATGAGAGAATGATTGATTGATTGTTTAATATTTAAACTGTTCTTTCATGTACATTGAATTAGCTCAACTGTTGATGATAAGGTAGCTGCCATGCATAACACTTTACAGCACAAATAATGAATTATTACATTAAGAAAAAGTGAAGTATCATTATTGTTATTTGTTATTCATAGAAATTATGCTGATGATTACTGTGACATATTTTTAAATTTTTAAATTGAAATCTCTCACAATTATGTAATAATTTTAGGATATTATGTTAAATACTAGGATATATAACTTACAAAGCAAGTGATATATAATGTTATTTTCAGCAGATTGCTTTAAATTCATAACTCTAGCATGTATTTTATGTACAATAGATATATTTTTATTTATTCATCACTCATTTTGTGATGATACATAATAAAGAAGTAGACATATTGTACCTTTATCAATTTATAGGATCAAAGATTAGAAAAATTATTAAGTCTTTTCTCACTGGTCCATTTTTGGCTCAATGGTAACAAACTAGATCTATCCCTGTTACTTAGACCAGTTTCATAGATCTTCTCCCCTATATATTATGCACTGAGGTAGCTAGAGAATTGTACGCACTCAGATGTTCCTTCCATTGAACATTCTAATTAACTTTCTAATAAAACTAGTAAACATATACACAGAAAAGTAGGGCAGCTTAATTCAATTTTTAGTGCTTGTTATATGTACCGGAATCTGATAGACCATAGTATACACAGGAATCCTATCACCATTTTTGTCTCCCAAACCTTTACATTTGAGGATAGAGAAGAGTCATGTAACACATTAACAAGTTTGTACTGTAAAAGAGAAATATATATGATATATATACATATATATCATAAACTACTATGAATATATTCCCTTGCTTGCCTAATAAAACATTCCATCTACAATAGTAAAGAATCTCTACAAGATGTGAAGAGATGTTTTTCAATGAGTTTTAAAGAGCTGTGTGGGGTGGCTTCTAAAAATGTGAGCATGAAAGCTCTGATATGATACTGTTAGGTACTAATGACTTGTTAACTAAAATGGCATGCTTAAGAAGCACAGTGTTTAGTTCATCCCATAAAGGAATATAAAATGCAATATATATCATCTGATCAGGGTTTATTTTGGTCTTTGATTCTTCATTCTCAACCTTAGAGAAGCAAAATCAGGTCTAGGGTCATATATTTCCTCTGAAATACTATGATAAAAATCATCTAAATTTAATTTACACTAATAACATTCTAAATGCAAGGTCTACATTATGAAATAATAAATAAATACTCAGAGAGAATATGCTCATTCTCTCTTGTATTTGTAGGAACCAGGCCTGACTGGGCTGCCTGCCTGTCTTGCTGTTTCATGTCCTGTTTCTAGCAGCGTCCATGTCTGTGTTTATCTTGGTTAACTTGTCATGTTTACTGCTCTGAGAACGCGCCACTCCCTTCCTCGAGACTTTTCCTCCTGTGTGCAATCACCTCTTGAGGGATTTCACCTGGGAGGAGGATTCCTGTTTTGATGCCTATAAGAAGGCTCTTTAGAACTCTGGAGGAGAATAATAAACTGCTGCTGCGGCAGCTGCTCTCTTAGCACGAAGGACCAGCTGTGTTTGTGTGTGTGTGTGCATGTGTGTGTGTGCGCATGAGTTAAATCCGCAGTCCCTCGCCCTCAACTCGGTACCGCGGAGGCACAGGCGCTACAGTATTCACAAATTCAAAATATCCAATAAGATATAGAAATGGAAAGATGTAAAATACTGTACACAATACAGAATCTTTCAGCTATATCTTCTGGAATGATTTGAATGAAAAGAAGAACCTATTCACAGCTTCTTTTTCCTTACCATACCATAACTGTTACATTAGAGAGGATATGAACAGGTAGTTAAGACAAGAGCCTTCGATCTTACTGTTAAAAATGTGTGTGTGTTTGTGTGTGTTTGTGTGTGTGTGTGTGTGTGTGAATATTATGTTCTCTATGACATATTTTGACTTTGTACATTGCCTCTGTTGCTCTTCCACTCATTTGTGAGGCATTGTTACTAAACTGGAGCTCAACCATTAGCAGCAGGACAGGCGGCTGGTTAGTGAGATACTGGGATCCACCTGCCTCTAAGTTTTCATACCTCCTGCCCAAAGCCGAAGTTTCAAATGCACACCACCATACTTAATTTTTCAAGTGGCTCCTGGGGTTCTGCATTAAGTCCTCATGAGTTTACGACAAGCACTCTGTCTACAAGGCCATTCCTCCAACATCCCTCCTACTGTTATTCATATCACCAGTCGAATTTTGATCTTTAAGGTGGGATCTTTAAGCTATAATCCTGAGCTATAATACTTACAAAGTACCAAATATTTGAACATCGATAATGATTTTGGGTGATCCCCTGTACCTGACATTTGCATGTTAGCATATTAAAGACAAACATTCCAGTGCCATGAGAAAAGAGCAGAAGTTTGCCTGGTGTAGCTAAACATGCTCTTTGCTCACTAATATCTTTCTGAAGACTATTAGAATTTTAAACTGGCCTTCACTTGAATCACCAGCTCTGAAATATCTGTGATAAAAAGATTGAGATCAAATTGTAATGAGGTTGAAATATAAGCTATTATCATATTTATTGTGAAAGTTAATGTTTACACCAAAAGAGGAAAAATCATTGAAGATCTTATGTTCATATGTAAAATTAATGAATATATTTTGCCAGTAACAAAGAGAATAATTTCTTTGATCCTGTTTTTCCAGCATGGTTCTTTTCATGCCCTTGACCATGAATAGTGAGTGTTTAATATTAAAGTTGAAATAATTTAAAATATCTCAACTCATTCTTAGAATTTATAATTTGTATCAGCAAATTATATTTGATTTACTATTTACTTCCTATGATTATGATTAAATTTTAAATATTTAGTCTCATGTCAGGTAATAAAGTGACTTAGAAAAATATTACAAATAGCATCATTTAATACAATTAAAATAGGTAACATGCACATAGATCCTAGAGCAGAAAGTTTTAAAGGTCTTATTTGTTATTGTTTTCATTGCTGTGAGGAAATACCTGAAGAGAAACAACTTAAGCAAAAGAGATGGAAAAATACTCCACCACACAACATGGAAATTTGCACAACTATGTTCATAGAAGCTTTATTTTTAATAACCAGAATCCAGATACAACCCAAATGTCCCTCAACCAAAGAATGAATAAAGAAACTGTGATAAATTTACACAATGGAATACTACTCAGTTATTTAAAACAAGGATATCTTGAAATCTACAGGCAAACGGATAAAACTAGAAAAGATCATCCTGAGTGTGGTAACCAGGACCCAGAAAGACACGCATGGTATGTACTCACTTATAAGTGGATATTTGCTGCATAATACAGGATAACCATACTACAATACACAAACCTAAAGAAGCTAAATAACAAGGAGGACTCAGGAAGAATGTTTAATTCTCATTCAGGAGGACAAATAGAATAGATACCAGGAGTGCTTGAAGAGAAGGAATAATAGAGATCTTCTGAAAGACTCCACCCAGTGGGGGATCAAAGAAGATGCTCAAATTCACAGACAAACTTCGGGGTGGAGTGCAAGGACTCTTGTGGAAAAGATAGAGGACAGAAGGACCTGGAGGGGACAGGAGCTCCACAAGAAGACCAATGGAGCCAATATATCCAGCTGGGTGATGTGTGTGTGTGTGTTTGTGTTTGTGTGTGTGTGTGTGTGTGTGTGTGTGTGTGTGTGTGTGTGTGTGTTCAGAAACTGATTCACCAAGGGCCATGCATGATGAGGACCTAGAATAGACCCTTTGCTCAGATGTAGTTGATAGGCAGCATAGTCTCCTTTCAGATCCCATAATATGGAGAGTAGGGGCTACCTCTAACAAGGACACTGGTGCCCACTTGTTGATCACTTCCCTGGTGGGACAGCCCTGCCAGGCTGCAGAGGAAGAGGATACAGGCAGTATAAATGATAGGGTGAGGTCAGATGATAGGGAGGAGGGCTTCCCCTTTCTGAAGACTAAGGTAGAAGGGAAAGGAAAATGAGGATGGGACTGGAAGGTGACAAAGGAGGGGATGACAATCAGGATGTAAAGTAAACAAACTAAAACTAAAACAAAACAAAATGTAGAATTAAACTAAGTTTGGAGTTTTTCCCAAGTAAGCCCACTGCTATCCTTAAAAAGTCAATTTTGTATTTATAAAATATTGAGGATAATGAACAAACGGGGTATTAATTAAAATCTTCCACAAATTCAACAAACACATTTGAAAGAAACAGTGATAGGGGTTGTGTTAGGATCAATAATAACATTTTCCAAGAAGCTGGACACAATGAAAATAAAAGGAGGGAGATGAATTCATATGAAAAATAGAGAACAGGCTATCATGAGAGGCACACGGCAGTAGGGAGGGGAGGCCGAGCTCATACTGCACCTGTAGTCAAGCAGCAGCAGCAAACAAGAACTGGGTACATGCTACAGAAATTCAAACCCACCATAGAGACTCACTACCCACTAAAGCTTCCATGAGCTTTCTAAACGATGCCCAAACCTGGGACCAGTCATTCATACACATAAGCATTTCATAATATTTCTGCCTCAACCTCTTAGACCAGAAATGACTGAAAGGCATGGTGGACTAACTTCAGCGTACAACACATACACATATCTCTGTAAGTTACAGTTCGTGGACAGACACCTCTGAGCAGTGCTTCGTTCCAGATGAGTCAACATTTTCTAAGAAGTATCTTTCAATGCCTGTCACTGAAAAAAAGAAAAAAAAAAGAAAGAAAGAAAGAAAGAAAGAAAGAAAAAGAAAGAAAAAGAAAGAAAAGAAAAAAAGAGTGAGTCAAGAAGCCGTTCTTAATTACAGGGTTTTGTGTGTATTTCCAGATAATTAATGTTCAGTACATTATCATTTAACTAATTATTTCTGAAAATAGCCAATTTCAACATACAGCAAAATTCTGTACTTTCTTCAAGTCACAGAAGACTAAAAATCAGTTGAATAAACAGAGTTTATTGAGTAGTTTTGGGAATAATCACTTTGAAAAGAACAAAATTGGGACACAGAGCAGGGAGGACATTTTTATGCAGGACATTTTTGATCCATTAGTATTCTAGTTCCTGATCCCACTATTCTTAGACACCATGACCTTTTTATTTCCTATTCATCAC
Source organism: Acomys percivali (assembly GCA_907169655.1). Taxonomy (NCBI): domain Eukaryota; kingdom Metazoa; phylum Chordata; class Mammalia; order Rodentia; family Muridae; genus Acomys; species Acomys percivali. Next base: position 36,499,348 of record OU015748.1, on the reverse strand, counting down.
ATACATTGTATTGAATATAATATATTATGACTTAATTCAAATTCATTAAACTACACAATTAGCTGAATAATTTAATGTATTTTCCTTCTCACCATTTTTCCAAAGGATTCTCATAGTTTTGCATATTAAAAAGTAAAGTATATGTCCTTGAGGAAGGTTCAGTAACTCCACCTTAGTAAATATTATAAAAAAAAATAATTTCCTCATCAGTATGAGGAGCCAGCTTCTAAAAGCCTGAAGAATATGAATTACATCTTGTCTGGGAGAAGTGGAAAAGGTTAAAATTCATCATTTTAACTGATAGGCTCTCTACAGAAAAATAAGCAAGGCAAAGAATACCAAATGCTATTTTAATTTCTAAGGTCCCCTAACTACATTTTCTAAGGCAAAATGTGGCTTCGTCACTTGTAGGAAAGACTTTTACAATAATCGTCGATTTCATGTTTAATTGGCCTTAATTAGACATATTTCGGAGGTTAGGAACATTGAATAAAGCAGTTTGGTACCTTTACCTTTTAGACAGCGTAACGTGTGAACGATTGTCCTAACTCCTTCATGATGAGCAGACAGTATTTCATGCTTAGAGTAGGTCTCAGTCTGCCCTTGTCGAGTCCTCCAAATATTGTTTCAACCGTAAGACTACAAAATTGAATTAAAAAAATAAATTCTATAATTTTCCTCCTTTAGTTTTCTTCAGAGACAAGGTAACAGAATAAAACTTCAGGATGTTAATACCCGCCCCCACTATGATTACATTGGGGAAAGGGAGAGAAATTAGTAGCCATAGTGTTTGCCTTTGAGGTGAATCGTTTTCTTCAGTTTCTAGTCTTTACCTAACTGTGCCATGTCAGCTTTACTTTCATGTAACTCTTTAAAATCATTCACCTTTACCTAGAAGGAAAAGTTCTCTGCCAAAAACTAAATACCGAACTGTAGGCTATCAACAAATATCAGGAGCCAGGGTGTAGCTACATTGCACAGACACCACAGAGAGTTGAATTTTTTCTTTTTTTTTCTTTTTTTTTTATCTGCTACAACATGTATTACTATTGACTCTCCCAAGGAAAACAATAAATAGAATAGGTATTTCCTAAAGTGGATATATTAGATTGGCTTCCAAAATTACAATATAGGAGTTCCAACAAAGGCTGTCTCAAACCTGAGAAGCCAAGAACCCAGTAATGAACAATTAATTTCCTCTCTTGGATATTTGTATATAAAGTATCAATTGCATATGAAAATAGCATACATATAAACTTGGTATATTTGCTATAGAAGTTATGAATGCACATATGTCTAGAGACACCACAATGCTTTCTTTAAATTTGTGTGTGTGTGTGTTTTTTTCCCCATAGCATTAAAATAGCCTTGATTGCCAATCTAAGTTATCTTTTCTGTTATTTCTAGAAACTATTTCCTTTAGTGCATTTTGGAAAAAGATAAAAATCAAAGTAATCATTTTAAAAGACATTTTGAGTATGAGGACAATACTTATAGATTCCCATAGGGGTTATACTAGCTTGGCAAATTAGTAGTTATAGATTCTTCTCGAGATACAGTAACCGCACTAACGGAGTCATCACTTAGGTATCGAGTGCTAGGAATGGTCTCCTTCTTCCTGAGTGGGTCTTAAACCCTTTGAGGATTACCATCCACAGATACAGGTAGTCTATACCTCTTATCAAAGAAATTTCGTATTACAACATATTGAGACCACCAAAGGAAACACAACTAAACAAACGGCAGAGTTGTGGAGCATAGTCCAGATGAATGCATCTAAAAAACATTTTGGTACCTAGGGCTCAGGGAACATTGTGAAAGATGAAGTAAAAAGATTTTAAGAGCCAGATGGCAAGGGAGTTTGCTAGGGGATTGTATGTCCAAGTAACACCAGAAGCTACATTCACAAAGTTTCACCACCATAATGACCAAAACATGACCTGCACAAGGATGACACCAATAAACATGTCAAATACAAGAGAAAAATCCCTTGAGGCCCCAATCCTACAGAAAGAACTATTAGCAAATGAGGGAATCTGTGGATGGCAGAGGTGGCCCCTAAAGTATAAACAATTGGTTGTCCAGTGCCAAATGAGCACCCCTGAAATTATGCACACAAGTAACATACGGACTGAACAAGTTATAGTTAGGAATACATGCACATATATGTATATGTGTGTGTTTATGTGCATTAATTAATAATAATTAGTGAAAAAGGAACCACACTATGAATTTGAAAGAGAGTGTGAAAGTTATATGGAAGATTAGAGAGAGTAAAGGGAAGGGAGAAATATTTTAATTAATTATGATCTCAAAAAATTTTTACAAAGACATTCTGGTACAATTAGAGTCAGTACATTTCAGCTAACTGAAGTCTATACATGATGCAATGAATATGAAATTAATCACAACATATTCCATTTTCGGTGCCATGTTCTGTGTTCATATAATCCGGTGTTACAAAGTTGTTTCATTACTTCTACATCCATGCATTTAGCTCAGCTGCACAGTGCACACTACTAATGAAGTCACGGGGCACAGTGACATCCATTTTCAGGCCAATTAGTTTTATTCTGTTCACAGACCATAACCCTAACTTAAGGTAAATTGTACTAAAAACAAATGTCTTCTATTATAAGGCAGCCAGAAACAGAATATATGTGATTCTTTTGTCACAACTAAAGAAAATTTCAGTACCTACATTTATGAAGATCTTAGTAAACCATGCATTTCACTTCAAGGCAATAAATTATAATAAAATAAATTTTATTGGTATATGGGTTTACTTTTTCTGAGGTTATTTTTTAGAAGAATTAATTCACCGAGATCAAACTCAGTTTGAATTCCTTTGATTTACTTCATCTTTTAATAAAAATAATGTGTACAATTTCTTCTATTCACAGAAAGCAGTGACAGTTTTTACTACAGATATGCTGTCTTAATCCGGAACTCTTACAAAAAGTTTTAACTTACATTTTATTCTCCATGAGTCAACAAATGGAAATATTGTTTGAACTCCTAGGTCAGTTTCTCTTTAGCAATGAGTTTGATGGATGATCTCTAGTTACAGCCATGGTATGAGTTAGGTTTATGACTCCCACCGGGTGTGGAGCCTTTAGAACTGCACGTATACCTTTCCTCATTCGTTAGCCCCTAAAAGTGTGACTGCACATTTGAAAACACCTTATAAATCATCACAATTAACAACCTTCAAACTGTCCATCCAAAGCAACTGGCTTGACATGCCATCTGTTATTTTTCCTTCTGAACCCTCTAGTCAGTTTATCTAAGGCAGCCATTAACATTTAAAATGATGTTCCTTTTTAAGATGTGTGATGGGCTGATGCAGTAAAACCTTTGTTTTAATTATCAACAATTGCTATGATGCAATATAATTTTTGTGATACTCAGGGCTCTTTACAAATCAAAAGGAATCCAACTAAAACAGTAATTAATGTCAAACGACTAGTCACAAAAGGACCTATTTAATTAAAAAGTTCTAATCTTTGATTACACCTCATCATACATTCTACTGATTACAAACTCTTGTCTGAAAAAAGGAATATAATTGGGGACATAGTGTATTGTCTCTCTAAAATGACACCTGAAAATTACAGGAAATGGCTTTGGTGTGCTCAGAACTTGAGAAATCATTCTAAGTCATATTTCTATTTATTTTATCTTTTGCCATTAAATGTAAGAACATTATTTTTCATTAAACAATATCTTAGGTATAAAACAAAAAGATGAAATAAAATGCACTAAAATTTCAATCTATTATTAAAAATAATGTTTAACTACCATCTTTCTTACACCTGGGTTTAAAGAATAATTTTACCCTTACAAAAACAATAAAAAACCTGTCAAAAAATGTAATATTGAGCCAATTCATTATGATGTTTATTAGGTTCATATCCAGTTCAGTGTAGTGACATAAGCCTTTAATCCTAGCACTCAGGAGGCAGAGACAGGCAGATCCCTGTGTCCTCAAGGCCAGCCTGGTCTACAGAACAAGTCCTAGGACAGCTAGAGCTAACTATACAGAAAAACCCTGTTTTGAAAAAAAATAATAATAACCATGAAACATACATTTTTAAACTTACATTTACATCAGAGAGTGATAGTGCATGCCTTCAATACCAGTAGAGGCAGTAGGATCTCTGAGTTTGAAGCGAGCCTGATCTACAGAGTGAATTTCAGGACAGCCAGGGCTATATAGAGGACCCTGTTTTGAAAAACAAACAAACTAGATAGATAAACATTTTCTTTAAAGCTCATATTCCTGTATGGAAAGATTCTACTGCATATGGAAATCACTATTGAATTCCACTGTGCTTATTCAATTTCATTATCCGAGTCTAATATTTAATTGTAGGAATGTGAAGCTTATACACTAATAATGTGTTGAGTTTTTGTTGTTGTTGTTGTTGTTGTTGTTGTTGGTTTGGTTGTTGTTGGTTTGGTTTTGGTTTCAAGATAAAGATATATTCCTAAATGTGAAAACAGAAAATTGCTGGAGTGCTCCCAGATGTTTATACAGTCATGTGATTTCTGCGTTTCAGTGGCAAGGATCTAAAGGAGATATGGTGCAGCAACATGACAATCAAATACTAATGCTACTGACATGGGTCAATAGGCTTTGTCATTTGAGTGTAGCATGTCTTAGAATTATTTTGATCTATAACCAAGAGATCTCAGCCTTATTTCAGTCATTGTTCTAGCCCAACCTGTGTTCATCTGATTAGCCTGACATATGCTGTGTCCAACAGAAATAACAAAGCACAGGTTTCAGAAAAGCTAGAGAAGACTGACAGCATTTATTCAGTGCTTCCTCTGTGGGGCACTACATCTACACCATTTCCCTTAATGTGCCAAAGACATCACTCAATGGATGATTTAAATGAAAAACTTATGCAGCACATTTATAACAGAAAATGTTTGTATAATAGAATATGTTAATAGTGCTACTATACTGACTAAAACCATGTGAAGTGCAGCTAAAACTTTTAAATACAAAATACTTTTGCTTAATACAAGTTAATATTCCATAATTGGTTTTAATATTAATACAATTTACTATTCCCTAAATTGGAGAGATGGCTTAGAGGTTAAGAGCACCATCTGTTCTTCCAAAGGTCCTAAGTTCAATTCCCAGCAACCACACGGTGGCTAACAACCATCTATAATGAGATCTGGTACCCTCTTCTGGTGTGTAGGTGTACATGAAAACAAAACACTATATAAATAATAAATAAATCTTTAAAAAAAATATTGAGATCCCCTGGAAGGGGAGACCTGGTGGCACTCAGAGGAAGGATAGCAGGTTACTAAGAAGAGACTTGATACCCTATGAGCATATACAGGGGGAGGAAGTCCCCCTTAGGAACAGTCATAGGGGAGGGGAATAAGGGGGAAAATGGGAGGGAGGGAAGAATGGGAGGTTACAAGGGATGGGATAACCATTGAGATATAACAAGAATAAATTAATAATAAAAAGGAAAAAAACATACTGAAATAAAGCTAATGAATATAAAGATAATTATTTCTTCAGCCTTTGTTTTAAAATAGGCAATGTACTTGATTTATTGACACAGCCCATCTTAAACAGTAGCAGACATCAAGTCCTTTGTATGTCTTATGTGCAGTGTAGAAAGCACTGTACTAAAATTGAGGGACCTCACTCTTCAGTAACAAATGGAGTTAACTTCATGAGGATAATTAAAACAATAAATCAAGTTAAAAGACATATAATGAAATAATTCCATTTTTGTTTAATCATAGGTATGGCTTCGAATTTTGTTATTTCATCCAGCTTTCCCCTTGTATTTCTAAAAATATTTTTGTCACCCTGACTCACCAAGGACAACAAAAATGTTTTAGGAGGAGTGGTTTACTGATGATTCACCATTTGAATTAATTGTTGTAACACATCAAGGCAAGGAAAACATAGTGACTGAAGCTGAACCAGAATTTGCTAATAAGAAGGTATAACACTTGTTACATCCCAGCTGCGAATTGGTTGTAATGCACTGCCCCCACCTTGCTATACCTTTAAGACCCATCTCTCAGAGATCCGCTTTCAATAAGGCCTTCCGTAACCTCTAAACAGTGCCACTGACTGGGTACAAGACTTTCAAACATATGAGATTATGGATGGCAGACACTTCATACTAAACCATACCTGCCCTGTGTAGCTGTACTGGATAGTTTTGTGTCAACTCAACACAAGCTAGAGTCATGAGAGAAGAAGGAACTTCTATTGAGGAAATGCCTCCATTAATATCCAGCTGTAAGACATTTTCTCAATTAGTGATCAATGAGGAAGGCCCAGGCCATAGAGGGTGGTACCATCCCTCAGCTCTGACCCTCCAGGGTTCCATAAGAAAGAAAAATGAGCAAGCAATGAGAAGCAAGCCAGTAAGCAGGTCCTCTCCATGGCCTTTGTGTCAACTCCTGCTCAATGTTCCTGCCCTGCTTGAGCTCTTTAAATATAAAGAGTGTTTTATACATTTCTCCTTCAAATGTATAGAAAGTTTAAAAAGTTTAACTTAAATAATTAAAATTAAAACATTGTTAGTAATATATATGGTAAAGGAGCCAATTACATAGGTGACAATATATCTATTGTTATATTTTACATCTTGCATTGTTCATTCAAAGGAACAGTGTTCTGGTTTTAAATGAAATAATGGGTTTCTCAATATTGGTGAGATAAAATTCTATAGAAACACTAGCATAATCTAATGTCTTTTGTTGGATATTTCTCATTATAAAAAGTAATGACTAGCTTCAGGTATGTTGCATATACCTTTAATCTTAGCATTTGGGAGTCCAAGGCAGGCAGATCTCTTTGACTTCAGGGAAATTTGGCTATAAATAGAGTTCCATCAAGGGCCATACATTGAGACACTGTCAAAAACAAAAGGAAAAGAATCTAGCCATGAAATACGTTTTGAATATATATTAATAATTTATATTAAGACATTCAAATTATGAGACTAATATAAATTATTAACATTTATTATGAATCCTAAAAATATCATTAATCGAACTATTGAATTATGTGATTTATAGACATAACATCATCCAAAACTTAACTTCAAGAGTTTTATTAAATGTGACTTCTTCTAGAAAATTCTCTCTAGATAAGTAAAATATATAGTACTCTTAGCGCTTTGCAATAAGTAGAATGACTGTTAACTAATTTAAGTGATAAATTTTGATAATGTGTCAATTCTGTAGTCAGATAAATGTCAATGTTAGCTGTATATGTATCAATTAACTATCAAAATAATGTAAAAAAAATACCTTTAAAATGCCCTGCCCATAATAAAAAGGAATGATTATTCCTGCCAAAATTACACAGTTGGCAGCAGAATATTGCTGCTAATTGGTATATATTTTCTTCAAGAAGTGAAAATTCTAACCTTACATTTGACAGATGTTTGTGTAAACTGTCATGTGATATTTTGATAGTATTCCTGTGCTCTTTAAAGCTTTGATTCTATTGTCACACATTAAGAATAAAACAACTTTTAAAAAAGGAGAAAAGCATTATTTATTTACAAAGATATATATGTCAGAAGCAAGACATTTTAAAAATATAAAACAATGGATGGATCAATAAAAATATCAACCCAGAAAAAAACATTTTTTAAACATTTAAAACTCTCAGTGGTATAGTCAGGAGATTAGCCATCACAAGATAAATTGGAGAGAAAGCTCAGTAGTAGTGTACTCACCTGCTCTTTCCTAGAGCCTGGGTTCAGTCCTCAGTGCTGGAAATAAAATAAACAAATAATATCTTCATTTATAAATTATTGTATCTTTTCTCAGGAAATCTTTAAAATTCTTTTAAAAATTAATATATACATTTAGTCACTTTACATCCTAATCATAGTCCTTCTCTCCTCTCCTCCTGGTGTTGTAAAATGATGAATTATTCTTTCTACATCAATCAGTACAGTAAATTATTAAGGCAGTAGTTTTCTTTAACCAGCTTAGTTCTCCAACGACTGACACAGAGAGACAAAGATCTATTTTTAAGTTGTAAGCACTATGATGGGCAGAATCTGAGCTACTCTCATCCTAGTACCTTTAAAACCCACAGAAATCACCTGCCAATCTGATGATTCCCTGAGTAGCTCCTGCTCCATCAGTCCGTCCTGACAGCCACATGCTCACCGCTACCTTGCCTCATTGCAACTCCTTTCTCTCTGGCTTCCTCTCCTCCTGCTGCTTTGCTGTTTCCCTCCTCTCTTCCCTTCTCAAACCCAACCTGGGAACCAAAACTCCTCCTATGTCTTGATAGGAGACCAAGTCACAGGCTTCAGCATCTTTATTTAGCTAATCAGGCATAATTGGGTAAGATTCTTTATCATCTCATGGTTACAGGAGATAGTTCAACACTCAAGGATAATTGTGGGATATTCTACATCATCACAAGGTTACAGGAGATAGCTGGGCCTTTAGTCTCAGCGCTCAGGAGGCAGAGGCAGGCAGAACTCTGTGAGTTCAAGGCCAGCATGGTCTACAAAGTAAGTCCATAGCCAGGACTGTTACACATATCAACCTTGTCTTGAAAAACCAAACCAAGCAAGCAAGCAAGCAAGCAAAGAAACAAGGTTACAAAAGATAGTTCAGCATTCACAACAATGTCAATGGCAGGGCTGTAACCAGACCTCAAGGCATTGAAATTAGCATTTGAAAACATTTGAACCTTCCACCGGCACCTTGGTTGCCTGTTCCTTCTTCTTCCACCTACACCTACCTCTCCTCAGGAAAGAGGAGCTCCCTACTCACCAACCCACCCAGCATGTCAGTCAAGTCCCATCTGGACTCAGAGCATTCTCTTCCCCTGTGGCTGGGGAGGCAGCCATGCCAATGGAAAGTAATAAAAAAAAACAAAAACAAAAAAACCCACACAGGCAACAAAGTCGATGTTGGAGACAGCATCCACTCCCCTGGGCCCTTGGTGTTTGGCACTGTTGATCTTCCTGTGGAGCTCCTGTCCCCTCTGGGTCCTTCTATCCTTCCTCCCACTCTTTCACAAGACTCATTGCTCTCTGCCCAATGTCTGGTTGTGAATCTCAGCATCTGTTTAGATCACTAGTGGGTGGAGGCTCTCATAGGACAGCTATGCTAGGCTCCCATCTACAGGCAGAGCAGTTAATAGTGTCAGGGGTTGGTTCACTAACATGGGGTGGGTCTCAGTTTGGACTTGTCACTGATTGGACATTCTCTCACTTTCTGTTCTGTTTTTATTTCTGCACTTCTTGTAGGCAGGGTAAATTTTGGGTGGAAGCTTTTGTAGGTGGGTTGGTGTACCCCTTCTTCCACTAGGAGTCTTGTCTAATTAAAGGATGCAGGGGTGATGGAGACTTTATAGTTCTTTTGTTTGTTTGTTTGTTTGTTTGTTTTTTATTTAATTTTAAGTTTATTAATTTATTCAGATTACAATTCAATTTTTATCCTATCACTTTCTTGAATCCTCCCATTCCTTCCTCTCTCCCTCTTTAACCCTATTTCCCTCCCCTAGGTCTATGACCAAGGGGGACCTTTCCCCCCACTATATGGTCATTACCTATCAAGTCTAATCTATGTAGCCTGCTTATTCTTTCTTTGAGTGTCATCAGGCCTCCCCACCAAGGGAAGGTGTTCAAATATGGAGCACCAGAGTTCACGTCAGAGTCACTCCCTGCTCTCCACATAACTGTGGAGAATGTCCTGTCCATTGGGTAGATGAGAGTAGGGGTTTGATGTTTACTATTGTTTTGTCCTTGGTTAGTGCAATAGTTTGAGCAGGCCCTCCTGGGTCCACACATCACAATGTTCTTCTTGTAGGTTTCTAGGACCCTCTGGGTCCTTCTATTTCCCCATCTCCTCTATTTTCTTACTTAGAGTCTGCTCACAGTACCCATATTTGTAATGATTTAAGTACAAATGACTAATAACATATTGATTATAATTTGTGAAAATGTCACTAATATCTGATCTTCACAAATGTGGATGGGAAAACAGTATTTTATTAGCATTTGTGAGAATTAAAAACAGTTTTTGTAAAGTTAGACAACATGTTTTTAAAATTAAACAAAAGTCTATGGAATCTTTATTATTACTCTGAACAGCACACCTTTATGCTTTCTCAAGACCGTTAGAAAAATATAGGCAGGCATTGTTTTGGGGTTATCCAAAAGAGTCTCCAAACATTACTGACTATTGCTGCTGCTCTTGGTTGCAGCTGGATGTGAAAAAGTAAATACCTATTTTTGACGACACAGTGTACTTTAGACATAGGGCCCATAGGCTCCTCAGATGGAACTGGCAGAAATAGCACTTTCTTGAGGAGTAATTTTCATAGTACCAGAAGCTTCCAAAGAGTGAAGCAACCAACAGTTCTACCAAGCTATGGTTCTAATGAACTACGACAATGGCTAGCAGGGCACTATAACCCTAAGAGTACAATAGTGGCACACAGACCTTGGCAGTAACCAACAGCTAAGTGTATTTAACATCTGCTCAAGAGGAAGGAACGCATGTCCGTCTGGTGCTGGAAACCTAGTCAACTACTCAGGCCTAGTGAAGTTATGGAATTTAGAACCTGTAACCACTATTTTAATAACCTAACAAGGAAGACTGCTAACTATATTCATAATATTTGTCATTTAACCCAGAGGTAAAGGTAGCCTTCCCTCTTCATCAAGGAACTGGTTTTTTTTGTTTGTTTGTTTGGTTGGTTGGTTGTTTTTTGTTTTTGTTTTTGTTTTTTGTTTTTTTGCAACAGTCAGAGACCATTACAGAAAATTACAACTAATCAAATCCTAGAGTTGTGAAGCCTATTTCCATGGGATATATACACACTACTCCTACACCTAAGGCTCAGAAAACGTAATGGAAGAAGAGGGTAGAATAAGAGTAGAAGACCGCAGGGTTTACTTTGAGATTTTGTCACCTAGAAATGTCAGGTTTTTCCCATAATTTTCAATAATATGACTGTGTAAGCATGAGCTGAGTGAGGGGCTACAACAGCAAGCATGCTAAGGAGACCTCAACACTGCACAGAGAACTGTAGTCATCTAAGGAATGCTGACAGCTGGAGACACAGTCTTCACCAGGAAGAGCACATCAATTGGTTATCTAATACCAAGCAGTCATCCCTGAAAGCATGTAATTAATATTATATAGACTTAGCAGTGTGTAATTATATATGTATGAATATAAATATGTATACAAACATGTGCATCTATGTAACAATTAATGAAAAATAGATCATGAATTTGTAAGAGAGTAAAGAGGGGAGCGTGGCAGGCTTTGGAGGGATGGAAGTGAAGGAGAGATGATGTAATTGTATCGTGATCTCAAAAGAGGAAAGGAATTTTAAAAGAATATCAGTGACTCCCGGTACTTTACTATGTAGCATAATTTTATTTATGGATGTGTTGTTGAATCAATATATTTATCAATTCTCCCACAGTTGTGCATTATATGGTCTCATAAATTTGTTCAAATTTTATGTTGACGGTATGTTAAACCCAACTGAATACCTGACTGTGGGCCTGGTACACAGTGAGGGAGGCTTTCACACAGGTCAATAGTACAAGTGCCCACAGCTGCAGACATACCCTGTGATGCAAAAGGAAGATCTTAGCAAATTGGTTGAGCCTCAGGTTGGGTCCAGAACAGCTTGGTGGCTACTTTCCTCTCTGCAACAAAGTTCTCTTAGGTTTTGGCAGGCCTGACACCTCCCCATAGTGACAATGGTTGGCTACCAGAGTGCCTATCAACTCCCCATTGGTCTAAAGGGTTGTGTAACAATGCTTGCTGCTACATAGTAAAGTAGATCTGCACTCAATGCTGGGCACTAGAGATTGTTTCCTGGGTTGGCGACTCCACCTTCCTCACCTACTCCTGCATCCTGGTTCCCACACCTGACAGAGAGTTTACAATTAGAAATATGTGCCAGTAAATTCCATGAACTAATACTCCTTTACAAAAAGTATTATTTAGCTTATGGTGGCTGTAATTTAACTGATGCACCTGGGTAACTTGTGAGGTATTAGACGTAACATACTAAGCAAACATAACAATTTTGTTGTAGCTACAAAAATAAAGTGGGGAAGTTTGACAAATAACTTCTGACATGTTAACCCCTAACATATTTAAGTTCTTACTTTATTTACTCATAAATTAATTAATTGATTTATTTCTCATTACTGCCTTTCTCAACACTGTGTTTAAAGAAGTGTTATTCATATGCTGATACCAAGCATGCCATTATTCCACTCTCTGTGATAGTTTACTTACATCTAATTGTTGGAAACAAGTAAAAATAGGAACAAGCGATCAGTTTCTTGTGGGACTATATAATTTCAGAGATCCTAGAGATTTAGTGGAATAAAGAATTGCCATAGGTAAGAAGACAAAGTCAAACAAGCAACAGCAAAAAAGATTGTTGATACAAAACATAGCAGCTTAACAGAAATTAAGGTTCTGCTGAAGAAAATTACATTATAAGGTTCTTTTCCATGCTTTAATGAGAATGAATATGTTCAATAATTCAAAATTTATAAATTAATGTACTAAGAAGTCACCCACTAAACTCTCATCCAGATAAATATTTATTCTTTATCATTAAATATGTTTGGTGTTGTTATTTTTCAATGTACAGCATATGCACACATATTTTAAAACATTCTAATATATTTGTTATTTATTATGTAAATTTAATTTGTAACTGTATTAAATTTATTGCTACGTAAGTAAAATAATGTTATGTATGTATTATATAATTTTCTTATGCAATTATTTTGCAACTAGACAGTATAGTCCCTATCCAAAATAATGTCCAATTCCTAACTTTTTCTTATGTTACATTGTTTGAGAAAAAATGAGTTTTTCAAATGTAACAAAGATTAATTCCCTGAGATATTCCATTATTAAAATGGATTGAAATTCATAATGGGAACCCTTAACAGCTGGGGTCAATAAAATTTGGAACAGAAGTAGATTTCAGACTTGAGAAAGAACAAATTTTGCTGATTTAACAATCCAGGGCATCATAGATGCACAGCAGATAGCTGAGAGACTCTCCTCACTCTTATTCTCACCAAGAAGTAAATTTAAGCAGCAGCATTGTCTTGAATCACCCAGGCTTTAAGGTTTACATCATAACTGCTAAGTCAAAGAACAAATTGTCTTTTTAAATTTATTATCTTTCTCATTAGAGCTACTCATGGAGATTTTTCTTTTTCCATTACAGATAATTCTTTTTCTCCTGATTTATGAAAGCTAAAAATTCTGTATTAAATATTTAGTTTTATTAGAATGAATAATTTAGTAGAGGAGTATATTTTGTAGAAGATAAAGGTGTTAATGTACATTACTAAAAGGAATTGTTCAAAAATTATCATAGAAAGGTGTACAAAACAGATAAACCAGGCAGAACTGTGGAAATTGTCCATCACTCTGAAGACTGAATAGGAAGAAGCACAAGCACACCGGAAGTATAGAAATGAATTTTATACAGTGAAATAATGAAGAAGCTGTGTATTATCAAAAGAAGCACACACACACACACACACACACACACACACACACACACACACATGTTTACTCCAAGTGCCAGAGTTTCTTGGGTATTACAGAACTTTAACTTCTTCCATGGTTTAGCCATGAGAGTGTGCCCTCAAATCAAGCAACAAGGAATTGAGGTTCCAAGCAATCTTGCTATGCACACCAAATATCAGCGCTGCCTACAAAGCTCATGTGTCCTGGAGATGATTGCCCAACTGGAACTGGGCAAGTGCCATCATTGCATGCCATCCTGACCCTTGGCCAGAGAGTAGGAACTACCCAGAGGAGCACTGCAGAGCACCAGCTAGAAAGAGGATAAATCCTTCCTTCAGTATTCTTGGTATTCCATCACGAAGAGAGCATATCTTATCTGATACCCAGTGATTTATTCTGTTTGACAAGCCTGGACTTACTTTATCTTTCCGAAAACCTTTGTTTTCATAGTTATACAATATACTACGCTACTATTTTTCTTCCATTAGAATTTCTGTTACTTAGTGCTATACTTTGGTGAGGTAAAGCCTACAGTTGTCAGTGTATTTGTTTTCCTTCCCAACTGCCTGTTTCTTCATTATTGCAGAAAGCACAAAGTATATGATACTTTCTGATTACTCTTATGTTCTTACATTTTGTTTTGTTTTGTTTTTAGTCTATCGTTCCCCATCCTTTTCCTTTCTCAGATTCATAACTTTTGGTTTCAGTTTGTGAACTAATTAGTATAATCAGGGCTATCTGTGTCACCATTGGGTAGGGATTAACCATTTGAGGCTCATGGAATCACCGACTAAAGGCAATGATTCCACAGGCCCCTGTGTAGAACTATGTCAAGGAACAATACAACTGAATTGTGTTGCCTCCTAGGCCCTGTTTTCTCGCCCACCATACCAGATTTATAGTGTGAGACATGAATTCTCTCTGTGAAGCCTACCCCAAACCTAATCAGTGTATGTTTGGTTACCCTATAATTTTTGTTAAGAGGATTAGCCACAGCTAAGGAGGAGCTTTTGCTTTGTACTGGAACAAAAGGAAGAGTTCACTCAGGGGGAAATAAAAACCACTCCTGGCACAAATTTCTGTGACAAAGCATGGGCCAAAACAAGCTTGAAAGAGAGGGGATTTATTTAACACAGGAAGCCAACACAGGAGCCCAAGTCAGGAAACTGGAAACAAGAACTGATGCAGAAGCCATTGAAGAGCACTGCATATGGGCTTTCTCCCCATGGCCTGCTCAGCTTGCTTTTCTATGCACTGCAGATTTACAGCCCCAGGGCTGGCGTCCCTCACAGTATGCTGGGCCTTACTTCTTCAGTAATTAATAAAGGAATTCTACTCCCACAGACATGCCAAGGGGCCAATGGTGTGGTGATTTCTCAGAAGAGGCTCACTCTCCTCAGATGTTTCTCGTCTGTGTCAAGGTGACAAAAAACTAACCATTACAGGTGTCATTTTCAGAAGAATTCTAGAGGTAGAGAGTAAGTGAAAGATGCAAATAGACACAATCAAGTTTTTTAACTTTTCGTCATCACAGGGCACGATCACAGACTCCAGGGTTGGTCAGATTTAAACAAAAATGATGACACAGGCCTCTGGCAGGCTTCCAGTATGTGCCAATAAAATACCACCATCTTCCTCAAACACCAGCCCTTTCCTTAAAAAAAAATAACTTGATATTAATATCCACTTTCTCCAATTTCTCTTGCTCCCATACCCAGGTGACTGCTTCTAGGGATTTAAGACTTGATAACTATATCTCTACCAATAATCTTTGTATCTATAAGTGTAAATCACTATCAGCTCTTCAAGTATGTCATTCATGTTTTTAATAACAGTAATGGCTACTTTGTTTTGTAGTATGATGTGATATGAGAAAAAAAGAGGGAATAGCTGCATTGTCACCTATTCAGTTTGAAATGAGGGGAAGGATTTAGATGTCAGTCGAACAGTCATAGGGGAGGGGAATAAGGGGAAAATGGGAGGGAGGGGAGAATGGGAGGATACAAGGGATGGGATAACCATAGAGATGTAACAAGAATAAATTAATTTAAAAAAAAAAGAAAAAAAATACATAATCTTTTCTTTTTAAAAGATTTATTTTTTTACTATGTATACAAAGCTCTGTCTGCATGTACAACTGCAGGCCAGAAGAGGGCAGCAGATCACCAGGATGGTTTTGAGCCACCATGTGGTTGCTGGGAATTGACCTCAGGACCTCTGGAAGAGCAGTCAGTGCTCTTAACCTCTGAGCCATCTCTCTAGCCCCCACATAATCTTTTCTTTATATATAGATGGGTTTAAAGTTGAGAGTTTAGGTTGCCTTTTCTTAAATTAAAATAAGTGAATTACATTTTATGTGTATTGATGTTTTACCTATGTGTATATTTGTATACCATGTGTATACATGCATTCCCAAAGGGTGTCAGAAAAGGACATTGGATCCCCTGGATCTGGAGTTACAGATAGTTCTGAGCCACTGTACCTGTTCTGAGATATGAATCCGAGTATTCTAGAAGAGATGCCAGTGTTCTTAATAAACCTGAACCATAATTCAATTGGAATGAATTACTATTCAAAAACTCAAAGTGCTTCATAATATACTAATCTGGAGTTCATGTGTTATGATGACTTTCATCCATTGATTTTTTTTTAATGATCAACAGGTAAACAATTTAATTAATGAGAAGATTACGATAACGTTTTAACTTTGATTCTATATGTAAAAAAACACACAAAATGAATACATGAATTTTCATTCACTCAGTAGTTTCTTGGACAAACTCATGACTTAAGAATCTAGTTACAAGGTTTTTGTTTGTTTATTGTATTTTTATTTTTTTATTTTTTTATTTTTTTGAGACAGGGTTTCTCTGTGTAACCCTGACTGTCCTGGAACTCTCTTTGTAGACCACATTGGCCTTGAACCCCCAGAGATTTGCCTGCCTCTGCCTCCCAAGTGCCAGGATTAAAGGCATGTGCCACCATACTAGGCTACTTACAAGTTTTAAAACAGTACTGCTCTACATCTGTTCAAATGTTTAAACATAAAATAAACTTCTAAATTTTCATGATTGATTATACTGTTCTATGGCTGCTGTTATCTGTTCACAATAGCTAGCATAGCCTTTCAACACTAACTAACCTGAATCTTATGGTCCTTCTTTCTCCACTATGGGCAAGAAATATCTCTGTCTCTCAACAGACATGCTGCATCAGCCACCACCTCTGAGTAATAAGTGAAAAGCCTATGTGCTAGGCAAGGCCTTTCTTCATTCCCTTATAATGTATTACATTTCCTTTGGCTGAGGAAGTTTCTGGTACTAAGCATAAGAAAATACAAACTGAATTTCTAATTCTATGATGTATGTTTCATCTAGTGACACATTGTACAGATTTACTTCTTAAGACTTTTATATTAGTAGAGCAAAGATGTCATTTGTTTGTTTGTTTGTTTATTCATTTATCTAACTACCTATCTACCTATCTATGTGTTTGTTTGAACCTGGGCCTCACTGGCTAGCTTACATTGGCCTAGAAGTCCTGGTAATCTTCCTGCCTCAGCCATTTAAATGATGGAATTATAGGTAAGAGCTAACATGCCTGGTTTAAAGACAGTTTTAGATAATTTCTCAAATCTGGAGCAATATTTATATTTAATGTGTATGCATATCAGGTGTATGCGATTCTTATAGTGTTTGTGAAAATATTTGTATAATCTAAACTATAGATCACCACCAAATTAAGATCTCCACCGAAGATTAAGAAATGGTTCTATAGTAGTCTGTGGCTTTCTAAATAGGCCTTTGTCACAAAAGTGATTAATTACCTCTGTTCTTCTGGATATGTTTTCAAAAGATTGTTAATTTATATCTGTACAAATGTCCGGGTTCTGCAATAAATGTTACATTCTTTCATTTTTTGGCCTTCTGTGGTTGCTGTATCTTCAGTAAAGTGAAAATAGATCACCCAGACCCATCTAATTAAAGTCAACATATTTCTAAATATAATCTGCATTGTTTTGAGAAGAATTGCCAATATAGCTTTCTTGCATTGTCAGTACAATTTTATTTAATATATTTACACTCAAACATACAAATCCTTTTGATTAGTACTTTATTTACAGTTGTCACATATCAAGCTTTAAGCACCATTTTGGATGATAAATAAAGATATCTTATGCGTTTTTATATCAATATTTGACATAAACCTTTCATCACTTAATTAACATTTTAGGTCATTCCATTTCTATCAGTATGGATAATTTGTAGATGTGTAATGGCCTTCTCCCTGAACAATATCAGCTTTTCTCATTCTTAAAGATAGGACAGTCTTCAAAAGTGTGAGTTCAGAAGCTCCAAAAAAATCAATTCAACCTCAGTGATTTCTAATGGTATTTCATTTCATTGATTTCTTTTATTTAACATGATATCAAAAATATCATTCGAAAAACACAGAGTATTTTTATAACAATGGACTTGTTTTTTAACAAGAAGTGCTTTATGTATAGCAAAAGTATGCTATGTCCAGGGTAACAGAAAATAGCTATTTGGCATCACTTGGTTTTAAAAATGAGAAGAAATAATATGCATAGCTCATTGAAAGAGGAATTTACATAAGGAGCCCATAATTACCCAAGTAGGACCTTGTCACAGAAACTCCGGAAGGTTAACGATTATAATGATAATTAAAATGCACAGGCTTTGTAGAACACTTATTTGTTTTCCTGAGAGCTCAGCTACTTCTAGTATATTCTCATCGATATTAGTATGATAGCTATATAACAAGCAGGTTAAATATCTTAGAATAATGGCTAGAAATGCTGGAACTGTTAGAACCATTGCTGATCATAAGCATTTGGTGTCAGCCTCACCTGAAAGGCAGGACCTCCTGTGACACAGCATTTTGAAACCTCTTTTCAGGTCACCACTGTAAAACTGACTCTGAGGAAAGACTGCCACCTACTGAACTGAACTTCCCGGGTCCCTTCCAAGGGCTGATTTCCCAGCCTCAGTCAGCATTGCCCTAAAAAGTTGAACTCTAAAAAATAAGAAGATTGCTGCACAGAGCATGAAATCATAATACTATCTTTTTTTCCCCAGTGTCAACCAATTTAATGATATAGCAGTCACATCTATAAATTAACCATTTCACTCATAAGCCCTGCACTTTAAAACGTCATATACAAATATTAAACAAATCTAATTTCCCTATGCAGTAAATTTTCAAAATTCCCGAATGTCTGTCAAAATGACCACAAGGGGGAGCTAGTATGTAACGGCTTAGGGGGCAAGAGAGATGAGATTATGGAATTAGTGTAACTTGTTCTTTTTGGCTGGCAAGAAGAAAAGGACATGAATATGGCATTAGGAGTTTGCTGAAGTGAGGGAAATGTTACTTTATGTTAGTGATAAATGTTAATGTACACAATTTAGCTAAATACCGTTTAAATATGTATTAATCTATTTGATATGGAGTAACATTTTGGAGTGGCCCCACATCAAAAACATTAATATATTAATATACATTTTAAAGTGGTCTTAGATTACCAATTACACATACAATCATACACACTCACATCCATGCACATGCACAATCATACACACATCCATTTCATGCTTAATAGCATTTAATGATAACAAATACTTTTACAATTCAGAATATTTGCCATAAGATGAGCTAAAGTCCTTCAATTGATCACTGATTATTAATTAAAATTTATTGAAAATATATAAATGTTGGTTTTACATTTATTTCATTCAATGTGTGATTTGTGGATTAATCCTTACAGGTACAATTTACATGTCCTTGTCAAGCTAACCCTGTAGCTACATCATTAACATACTATACCACAGACAGGCCATATATCTAAATATGCTATCATATCATAACATATGGAAGCAGAAATATTATTTAGAAAATTCAAACAGAATTTTTATTAATGGAAGCATTTCATAATTTTAATAAAAAGCAGACAAGTTTTACATTTAATTTGCATTACTCTTTTTATATAGTATTTTTACTCATTTTGAATTCATTGCATGTGACAGAATACTTTAATACTTAAACTAGAAAACATTTCCCATAAAGTATAAAGTTTACAGTTAATTTACATTGCTCAACCTAATTTATATTCAAACTCAGGTAGAAACACTTTAGCCTTCACTATTGGTTAAAAGACAATGTCTTGGTTAAGAGTCAGTAAACAGTCAACAAAGTATAAGATGGGAGCCACATATACCGTTAAAGGACAAGTGACACTAGATATAAACAGAATACTCCATTCTTTTGAGAATTTAAAAATGACATGGGTTTGGTTTCTAATACCTAAACCTCCTGCTATTAAATTCAATTTGAAATATTTCCTACAAAAATTTAATGTATGAAACCAGATAGTAAAGTGATACAAATAGAATTATAAGAAATGATTTTTTAAAATTCATGTGTATAGTGGCTGCACAGAAAACAACAACTTTATTTTTTTTCTTATGAGCTATATGCTATTAAATTGAAGATTATGGCAAAGCAGGATAAATTACAGAAGACTGCTCTAACAGTGGTCCTGGCTTCAGGAACAAACTCTTGAGACAGTATCTATAACACACAATTACACATTGTCTCAGCAAAAATTGAATAAATCATATAAAATTCTATGAAGTCCTATATTAAGATTTTCCCCTTAATATTGTGAGGTCAATTATGAGACTGACTTAGCAGTATTTGCTCATCTTTATTAGTCTGTAAAAAAATTAATATACAATACTTCTATTTGAAGCAATTCCAACATATCACTCCATTTACCTTTAATCTCAACTTGCTCACCCTGTTTTTATTAATTAATCAAATATTAAGTCTTTTACAACACATGTCCTCAGTGAGTGGTCCCACAGGGATTCTAAATGAGCATACAAGATCTTGAGATGGTCAGAGTATGTGCACTTGAAGAGAAAAGGGTAAACTATCGACTTAGACTTGAATATGGTTTGACATTACAAATAATGATTATCAACCAGATGTTCTTGGAAAAAATATGACGTTGTTTTAGTACATACACACCGCAACAGTCTTCTGAACTCCTTAATGTGGTGGCATATGAGGGTAGCCTCCCATTGTATAAAACCAGTTTCATAGTTTTTGGAACTGTGTAACATATCTTTTTATTCTAAAAAATGCTCAATATTTTAAAGATAGGTAATATGAAACTTTTAAATAAACATCTTTGAACACAAAATATACTTTGGGGAAAGAAAAAGATAGACTTTGAAAACAGATAAGGTTTGTTTGTTAAGAGCAATTATCACAATGGATTGAAAATAAGCCAAACCATTGGAACTGGTCAGTTCTTTTTATGGTTTAAAAAAAAATACAGATAGTAAACACAAAATTAATTACTTAGGATACATGTCAGTACTCAACAGCCATGTTCAATATTACAGGCCCATGACACGTACGAAAAACTCTTGTATTTCTTTTGCTCTTGCCAGATGCCCTAAGGCATTCACCATATTCACATAATTCTTTCAATAAACACTGGGGGGCAATGTGGCATAATTACTCTGGGGGGCTGTGTCTCAGCAAATGTATGCTTCTGAGGATATATTTTTCATATTATCAACTCCTTTCTTAGGTATTGTCTTTCTGATCTTCTGTCAACTGCATAGCACTATGTTAAATTAAGTCCAATCAATACACCATGACCTCCCTTTGAATTTTTTGTTTGTTTTGCTTTCATTTTATAGTGAAAGTCAAAGACATCTCATTACTATACAGTTAAAATCACTTTTAAATGGTCATTTAAAAAAGGCAGTTCACAGTGTTCCTGAAGATATATCTAAGTCTTAGTTACAGCCCTTGGTTAGCTTTGCAAGACCTTGGTCTTTATCCTTAGAATTAAGGCAGGGTGATGGGAGAGAGAAGTAAAAGGTAAAGGTTGACAGATCAATGTGTGAAATGGTCACTACTCTTTCAGGCAGTTTCTGTTTATAAAGATTTCAAGCGTCAGCTTCTAAAGTACATGTGTTGGACCAACACTAGTAACCCCAGAGACCTACTGCTCTGTTTGCAGTAGTGAAGAACACTTAACAAAGCAGCTTAGATTTTGGCAAGGCTGAGTCCCTTGTTTCACAAAAACATAGATGCCAAACGACCTATTTAGAAAAGAGAAGGGAGGAACATTCTAGAATTTGAAAATCTGACTAAAGAGCTTCTCTATGAATTTTTGAGCTGTTGGTCTCCCAAGGGAGTGATAAATTTGGAAACAGACCAGACTGCAAAATCAGACTATAGGTTATCTCCTTGAAGCCCTGGGAAATTAATAGCTCCTTTACCTGAGTCTTTAAGCAATTTTCCCAAAACAACATTCAGAATTTTCTTGTAATTGGTCTGGATTTGATTTTCTCTGAAATTCTGAATGATTCATGGCTACAGGTTTGTACGTTAGTCATTCACAATTTATAAATGGCAACTTAACTCCAGTATTCATGAATTACAGTCAATACTCTATCAATCAAAACACTCACCTCTATTTCAGTGCATCAGTTTCCTTTTTCCTCTTAACTCTTTTCCAGAAGTGTAAGATCAAAAGCATACCTTATTGTGACTCTGAAGTTGGAGAAGATAAGGAATTTAGAGAAGGAGTGTGGTGCATCTTTGTGTGTGTGTGTGTGTATGTGTGTGTGTGTGTGTGTGTGTGTGAGAGGGGGGGGTGAGAGAGAAGGGGAATTTCTATAATAGGCATCTTTTGAATCTATGTGGCCTGTAATAGGTGAAAAGGTAGAACTCTAAATACTGTTCAATCAGATTTCAGTTTCATGAAGCTGCAAAACATGTCTTAAGAGAGGCTTTTTCCTCCTTTGAGACGCTTCTCTCTACACCAGAGTCTGCTTTTCTTCTGAAACACTTTCATAATCAAGTGGCTTTCCTTGCATGGGTGCTTGGGGACAGCGGAGATTTCTCTGAGGATGAGGAAAGTTACATATTGATTGCTGTTGCTTGCGGGCTTGTTTGCTCCAGAGCTAAATAGCACAACCAGCTCGCCAACACTGGACTTGACCGGCACTCACTGAAAAACGTGAAAAAACGCCTACACACACACACACACACACACACACACACACACACACACGGTATGGGCACGCGCACGAATGCTTGCACACACACACACTCCACAGCTCCTTCAGATGAGTGCCGGAGGAGTTAGAAAATCTGCAACTCCCTTGGTGTGTGTGTGTGTGTGTGTGTGTGTGTGTGGTGTGTGTGTGTGTGTGTGTGTGTGTGTGTGTGTGTGTGTGTGTGCGCGCGCGCGCGCGCATGGAAGCTAACGCCATGTGTTGGTGTGTGGACAGAAAGACATCAGGAATGCCGCAGCTACCTCTCTCTGCAAAGTATGCAGTGATTCCCACGCCTGGCTGTGTTTCTGATCCTCAAATAAAATGGAATCACTGTCAAACTTTATTCCTTTCTAGAAGAAGACAGCCAAGTAGCTAAAGAAGACCCCTTGTAGCTAAGGACTCTGGCGACTAGTGGCTCAGCCCTGGGAGCCACCGCGGGGACTTAGCGCCAGCTCTGCAAGCAGCGAAGCACTGGAGTCGTACTCAGCTAGTCAATGACTCTAAAGCCCTGAGCCTGCTGGCCCCGCCCCCGCCTGCCGTTTCTCCGCCTCCCATTGGGCGTGGGCCGAGAAGGCAGGGCCTGGCTCCTCACGCGGATTGGCTGGCAGAGAATCAGTATCAATGTTTAAGCGGCGGCGTGAGGTGAATAGAGTCAGTCAGCAAGAGACGCTGGGGAGAGAATCCGGACTGTGAGCCCGGCGGCTGCCGCAGCGGAGGAGGGCTGCCCGGAGACACTACTCCAACTGTTGAATTGAATTTTCACCTTCCATTTCCTCCGCGCCTTGGCTGGCGGAGATGGATTTATTCGGTTTGAAACCTGCACGTCTTTCTCAGGCTTTGGGGTGATCCTGACAGGCACCGCACCAGGCTGAAAGAGATCATTCGTGGCAGAAAAAAAAAAAGGACGAATTTAAAAAAACAAAACAAAACAAAAAGCCCTCCATCACAGACTGCACAATTAGCTATGCACATCGATGCTGGACTTTGTGAATAGAGACCATTGGGAGGAAATCTTGAACTATGAACCGGGGCTAAGCTGTGAATCATTTCT
Organism: Acomys percivali; assembly: GCA_907169655.1. Lineage (NCBI taxonomy): Eukaryota > Metazoa > Chordata > Mammalia > Rodentia > Muridae > Acomys > Acomys percivali. The sequence continues at coordinate 36,475,624 of OU015748.1, read as the reverse complement.
GGAAACGTGCCCCCCTTCCCCCAAGACTGAGAGATTTGGGGCATCTCACGCCTAACCAAGTGGAAAGGTTTTTAAAAAATAAGTAAATATTCGTAAGCAAAGCAGACGCCTTGTTGTGCAGTGCCTCGGACTCCAGCCGAAAGAGGTAGAGTAAAAGTGCTGCTAGATTCAGCTTTGCCTTCCTCCCCCACTCTCTTTTTCTCGTTTTCTGCGCTCCCTGGCCCCAACATGAATCCAGCTTTTTTTGTTTTGGGTTTTTTTTTTTTTTCCTTCTTCTTCTTCTGTCTATTGAGTGAGTCAGAAAAAGCGGTAGGAAGAAGCCGCAACTAATGCCTGTGAAGGGAGGACCGTGAGGGGAGAGTGAATACGATTTGTTCCACTGCTTCTGACTCATCCCGCAGATCAGAACACCTGCATTTCTGGATGTGTCATTCCCATATACTGAGGCGCCTGGAGAAGGAGAAATAATGTGTAGATCAACCCGTGCCTAACCTTCCCTTGGAGGTGGAGATAGTTTCCCCGGGTGGGCGGCCAGGCAGAACCGCGGTGGCAGCAGCTTCTCACCCTCTACCCTCCCCAAGTCGACCAGAGACCGTGAGAGCCAGACTGCAGGATGTATCATGCCAAACCTTGATGCATTCCATCCGCCCTACTCCTCCAATTTAAAATAATAATAATAATAATAATAATAATAATAATAATAATAATAATAATAGGAAAACCTGCACTCTATTCTTTTCAAATATTCACCGCTCTTGTTCCTCGCCAGGGTTTTTCCTTTCTAGATGAAAAGGACTGGGAGGCAGAGCCACTGGAAGGAGATGCTGAATAGAAAGAAAAGAGAGCCACTTGACAGCCCAGCCCTGTGAATGCAGAGACTGTTTCCCTTCTAGTGAGAGACAGGGCGAGTGTGTGTGTGCGCTAGGACTGGGAGGGTAGCTTCCCCCACTCCTTTCTATTCTGCCCACCCCTCCCCCACCAAATCTGCACGTCTAACCATGAGTTGCCTGTTGATTTCCTTTCGCCTGGCAAGAGAAGGAAACTGGAATTAAACTGCGCGGGGAGAAGTCCTTGCTTGCAGGAAGAGGATGGGATGGTAGTGGCGGCGGCTCCTGGCTTGGCGTAGAGACACCAGAGTGTTCTACGAACAGAGGCGGAGATATATCTCTATTTTTTTTCTCCTCCCAATAGGCTCTCAACGCAAATGCTGATCAGGCTGTGGCTTTCTTGATTTTAGGGGAGAGCCTGCTCTGAGGCAGAGAGGGAGGAGCTTGGTAGGGGAAAGAAACTACAAATCGGGACACTATTTTTTTTTCCGCTGCATTTCTCCCCTCCCTTTGGCTGCTCGGAAAGGAAAGAGAGAAAGAAAAAAAGAAAAAAGAAAGAAAAGAAAAAAGACTTGGCTCGCTCGGGCTTGCAGTCCGCTGCCGCCGCTGCCTAAGCCAGCAATGCAAGATTAGATCTTTAAATGCAGCAATACACTGCCTGAAAGCCGGCCATCCTGCACAAGGATTAGACATTTCTCCGTACGCCAGGAAAGAAGAGCCTCAAACATACATATGTATCCGTGACTCTTTCTACGTCCCTATTCATTCCCATCAATTTCATCACCGAATACGAGTAACTAAGGATTCCACTTTCTCGTCTGCCTGGAGACACACCTCCCAAAGCCCTCCCCCCACCCGATTTGAAGAGTATTCTGTAGGCTGCCGGAGGGAGTGGATTTTACTGCGCCTAACGGGAGCAAGGAAAACCCACCAATTCTTCAGTTCATTATCATCTCTACGAGACTCCATTTCCGCCTTATCGCAAGCCTCATCACCCAAGTTTGAGACTACAGCAGTCCAGACTGGAGAGACAAAGCCTTGGGCTTGCCCTCAGCCGCAGGGAGTCACCGCCTTGCTCCGAGCTGCTGCAGCTTCCTAGAGCGGCTGCTTCTCTCCCTGCGCGAATGCTGTAGATCAACAGGTTCGGGCAACTTGAGCGGAATAAGGAGAGACTGCCTGGTGCCGCAGCCGGGGTGCGGAGGGAAGGAAGGACTCACAGACTTGTGGCTCGCTCTGAGCTCTTACGCTCCGCCCCGGTTCCAGACTGGCGCGCACCCACCAGCAAGCACCTCCAGTCCGGCTGCTCCCGCTCCCACCCTACCGGTCTGGGATGTACCTTTCCATCTGTTGCTGCTTTCTTCTGTGGGCCCCTGCCCTGACACTCAAAAACCTCAACTACTCAGTGCCAGAGGAGCAAGGGGCCGGCACGGTGATAGGCAACATCGGCAAAGATGCCCGACTGCAGCCCGGGCTTCCGCCGGCTGAGCGCGGTAGCGGCAGCGGGAGGAGCAAGTCCGGCAGCTACCGAGTGCTGGAGAACTCTGCACCGCACTTGCTGGACGTGGACGCCGACAGCGGGCTGCTCTATACCAAACAGCGCATCGACCGTGAGTCCCTGTGCCGCCACAATGCCAAGTGCCAGCTATCCCTAGAGGTGTTCGCTAACGACAAGGAGATCTGCATGATCAAGGTAGAGATCCAGGACATTAACGACAACGCACCCTCTTTCCCCTCGGATCAGATTGAAATGGACATCTCAGAGAACGCAGCACCAGGCACCCGCTTCCCCCTTACGAGCGCACACGACCCAGACGCTGGCGAGAATGGACTCCGCACCTATCTGCTTACCCGCGATGATCATGGCCTCTTTGCACTGGACGTCAAGTCCCGCGGAGACGGCACCAAGTTCCCAGAGCTCGTCATCCAAAAGGCGTTGGACCGAGAGCTGCAGAATCACCACACTCTGGTGCTGACGGCCCTGGATGGCGGTGAGCCTCCACGCTCCGCCACTGTGCAGATCAATGTGAAGGTGATCGATTCCAATGACAACAGCCCAGTCTTCGAGGCTCCGTCATACTTGGTTGAACTGCCCGAGAACGCACCCCTGGGCACCGTGGTCATTGATTTGAATGCCACCGACGCGGATGAAGGTCCCAATGGAGAAGTGCTTTACTCCTTCAGCAGCTATGTGCCCGACCGCGTGCGGGAGCTCTTCTCCATTGATCCGAAAACTGGCCTGATCCGCGTTAAGGGAAACCTGGACTATGAGGAGAATGGCATGTTGGAGATCGACGTGCAGGCCAGAGACCTAGGACCTAACCCAATTCCAGCCCACTGCAAGGTCACGGTCAAGCTTATCGACCGCAACGACAACGCACCGTCCATTGGTTTCGTCTCCGTGCGCCAGGGGGCGCTGAGCGAGGCCGCCCCACCTGGCACAGTCATCGCCCTGGTTCGGGTCACTGACCGAGACTCAGGCAAGAATGGGCAGCTGCAATGTCGGGTCCTAGGTGGAGGAGGCACTGGAGGTGGAAGTGGCCTGGGAGCACCTGGTTCTGTCCCTTTCAAGCTTGAAGAGAACTATGACAACTTCTACACCGTGGTAACTGACCGTCCGCTGGACCGCGAGACACAGGACGAGTATAATGTGACAATCGTGGCCCGGGACGGGGGCTCCCCACCACTCAACTCCACCAAGTCGTTCGCTGTCAAGATTCTGGATGAGAATGACAACCCTCCTCGGTTCACTAAAGGGCTGTACGTGCTCCAAGTACATGAGAACAACATTCCAGGAGAATACCTCGGTTCAGTGCTAGCCCAGGATCCCGACCTGGGCCAAAATGGGACAGTGTCATACTCCATTCTTCCCTCGCATATCGGCGACGTGTCCATATACACTTATGTGTCTGTGAACCCCACTAACGGGGCTATCTATGCCCTGCGCTCCTTTAACTATGAACAAACGAAGGCTTTTGAATTCAAGGTGCTGGCTAAGGACTCAGGGGCTCCAGCGCACTTGGAGAGCAATGCCACAGTGAGGGTGACAGTGTTAGACGTGAATGACAACGCTCCAGTGATAGTGCTTCCCACTCTACAGAACGACACAGCTGAGCTGCAGGTTCCTCGCAACGCTGGTCTGGGCTATCTGGTAAGCACGGTGCGCGCCCTGGACAGCGACTTTGGAGAGAGCGGGCGCCTCACCTATGAGATTGTGGATGGCAATGATGACCACCTGTTTGAGATCGATCCGTCCAGTGGCGAGATCCGCACGCTGCACCCCTTCTGGGAGGACGTGACCCCCGTGGTGGAGCTTGTAGTAAAGGTGACTGACCATGGCAAGCCCACCCTGTCCGCGGTTGCCAAACTTATCATTCGCTCAGTGAGCGGTTCTCTGCCTGAGGGGGTCCCGCGAGTGAATGGTGAGCAACACCACTGGGACATGTCGCTGCCTCTCATAGTGACTCTGAGCACGATTTCTATCATCCTCCTAGCGGCCATGATCACCATCGCTGTCAAGTGTAAACGGGAAAACAAGGAGATCCGCACTTACAACTGCCGCATAGCCGAGTACAGCCACCCACAGCTAGGCGGGGGGAAGGGCAAGAAGAAGAAAATCAACAAAAACGATATCATGCTGGTGCAAAGCGAGGTGGAGGAGAGGAACGCCATGAACGTCATGAACGTGGTGAGCAGTCCCTCCCTGGCCACCTCCCCTATGTACTTCGACTACCAAACCCGCCTGCCCCTCAGCTCGCCCCGGTCAGAGGTGATGTATCTTAAGCCAGCCTCCAACAACCTGACTGTCCCGCAGGGGCACGCAGGCTGCCACACCAGCTTCACTGGACAAGGGACTAATTCGAGCGAGACCCCTGCCACTCGGATGTCCATAATTCAGGTAGGAGACTTTTAGAGTAAAGGGCCCTTCTCTTGAAAGCTCTTGGTGGTGCTGTCCTGACACCTTTGAATAAGGGAAAGCGAGATGGCCAGCAGCAATGTGTGTGGAGTGGGGAGTTAACTGAAAATGGCTCACACCTGTGACTCTGTGTGCACACCATTTCCTATACAGAAACCCTCCGGTGTAAATAGTTAAACTACATGCCATACCTCTATTTCACGTTTAAAGTTTATTTTTACACATTTCAAAATGACAGCAACAGTCAATATTTTAACTTTATTCTATTTGCAGGACTACATTTCTTTCCATAACAGGATTACCATAGTAGAAAAACAAAAGTTAATTTTCTTTAATGAGTTTTATTCGATTAAAATATTTTATGTTAATAAGAAGTTCATATGCCAAATTGGAGTTAACTTCTTGAGTACAGAAAAATCACCATGTCAGTACTCTAGGCTGTGAATCAATTTGTACAAAGTTTCACTTTCTGAGGAATTAGTTTTATACTCTGAAAGTGTTTTAGGGACATGATCTCCATTTATTTCTTTTCTGAACATTCATCTGAAGCTTTGAAAGTGTGAATCACACTGTAAAGTACTTTAAACTAGTTAGGCATAGTGATCAGGAAAGATCTTTGAAAAGAATTTCTTTAGTCTTAGGGTTTTCCTGTGAGTTTCATGTAGTCACTAAGAAATGAAGAATCTACCCCCAAAGACCACTTTTATGCTATAGATGACAGGAGATTAAATTGCAGTGAATCTCACATTATTTGTTTTTGAACAGTGTTTATTTTCAGGGTCTCTACAAATATCAGGGTCTCTACACACATGATTAATATAAATGAAAACAAATTCATTGCCAAAAGCATAGACTTTGATTCATTAAGACGATGCCTGTGCTGTGCTGGTTCAGTCAACTTCTAGCTTTATTTATTCACTACTGAGTTGTGCTACATAAAAAATTAATTATTGGTTATCATAATATTTATAACGTGTTGTTACAAATTACTCTGAACAAGCAGTGCCCCATGTTTGCAGCTCAGCATAAACATAAGTGACACTTGAGGGGGAAGTTTAGTTTGAAGTAAATGAGTAGTTACTTGTCCACATCACTGTGCTTTGAAAAGCGTGTCTCAGTAAAGTTACAGTTTTTCAAATGTTTCATAACCTGCTAATATAAACCACCCATGTCCTAATGCCAAAAGAAAGTATTTCCTGTGACAATATAGTGTCTATGTGAACAAGACTCAGCAAGTATCATGTTATTGACTAATAAAGTACCAAATTCCACTTTGCACAGTATTCACTCTATAAGAGCAATCTTGTAATCATAGATTTAAAGTTTATATTAAACATGAAAGAAATTCTCAACTATAAAAACTTGGCTTCTAAAAATGTCTTCCTGTAATTGCATGAAGTTGATATTCATGATCACTAACATCTCTATAGAGGGGATTATGATAAAATGTTTATAGATGTGCTGTAGTCATCTTGGAATTGCAAATATTTTGTAACCCTGTGCAATATTTACGCCACCAACAGAGTTGTCACAAAAGGCTAATTAATCATTAAGCATCTACCTTAAGTGTTGTGAGTTGAATGCCCATCTAGCTGCAGCATTAAAAGGAAATCATAAAATCAAGTTGACAAAGTGAAATCCTCCGCAAGTGTGTCTTCTTATTCAGACTAGTGATGATCACTCCTGATTAGAAATATCCAGAACTCTGGAGAGATGTCTTGTTTATCCTGTATTAAGCATGTTGCATTTGAAGCTGTTCATTTGTGATCGACAAAAGTGGTGGCTCTTCACCCATCCTAAAACTCAAGTCAGGAAAATCACATACCATCAAACCCTTCCCAATTTAAGCCCAAAGCAAAAGACTGCCTTGGTATGCTTTTACTTCCAAAATGTTAATCCATTTCACCAAAGTACAAAATGGGGTTTAGTTTCAGTTTGTAATTCCCCTCCCCCCAAAGTGTCCCATTTTCCTATGTTTACTACTGTCTTTAAAAAAGAAAATCAACTTAAATAGCTAACATTTTCCCTCATCTTCCTTTTGCAATACTTTAAAAGTTCAGTTATAGTATTCTGATGAATTAAACTTATTGGAAATGTACCACATTTATCTTGCTTATTTCATGATCAAAGTGTAATAAATTAGCTAGTTTCTATGCCCTTCTTTCCCTTTCCTTTTCCCTCAGCAACTGTGCTGCAGCACACATGCTCTAGTGGAATGGTGAAAGTTGGCAGGAATTCCATAATCTTGTCGCAAGCCCATTTGTTAACATGTGCATAATTCAACCTGCAAAGTAAATATGCTATTAACTTCATGTGTTTTTTCTTATGGTATACTATTATTCCACAAAATCAAGTTGGATCCACAGCTAGTAGCACTGGTTCAGCTTTATTTTCCAGGACCCTGCATTGGGGATTTGAAAGTGCATGGTATACCATTCTAAAATGTGTTAAACAAACTTTCATAACTATTCTGCAAATACCATTGCACAATAAAGTGGTGTAAAATATAGGAACCTGGGAGTATACTCCTCACATTACAGGTAAAGTTAAAACTGGTTTCAGTCTGCAAGTGCTTGGGCTGCAGGGCCTAAGGTTCATGATCTCAGTTTTTGTTTCAATTCAGGTACATATCTATTAACATAGATTTGTGGAAAAAAGATTTTATTTTTATTAAATTCTGTCGATTTATCTAAGCAAAATCAGGCTATATAGTGTTTAGGTAATAGATATTTGACTAGAAAATCTATAATAGCATAGGAATTATTCTACTACATTAAATTACAGTGTAACGTTTTATTTACTATAAGGTATAGGAGTTGTACTGAAAATAGGAACAGATTTTGAAGTAAGCAAGGTAGACTATCACATAAACTTATTAAGAGCATTTCATATAAGAGACATTTCTATGTGTAATGTTTTGTGTGCTGAACTTGTAAGTTCACACTTGTAATATCATCAGTAGGGAGGCAATGAGAGGAAACGAGTCAGAAGTTCAAAGTCACTCTTGGTTACACAGAGAGGCCAACCTGATATACATGTGCCCCTGCCTCAGTAAAACAAAGCAAAACAAAGAAGCAAGTAAAGTTTCAGGCAACTCCACAACAGGTGTTTTCAGTGAAATCCTCCCTGAGAAGAAGGAAGAAGGCTGGCTGGGAATACTGATGATAGGATTTTCTGGCTTTTGTTTTGTTTTAATGTCTGTGTTGCCCCACAGTACCTAGTGCAGTCAGTTTCAGTATAGTGTCATCAAAGAAAGGGTATTAGCCCAGGGAAATTATTTCCTAAAATAAAGTTTAAAAAGTACAATTTTACACATCAACTTTACAAAGTCACGTCTATTTACTTCAGAGTCTTCATGAAAAGCCATAAAATTCTTTCAAAATATGTACATGAGGCTCACAACATAGACATAGCAAATGCCAAACACAATATATTGAATATAAATGAACTACATAAGGATATGAAAGGCGCCTAGAGCCAACCCAAATCTATAAAAGTGAAGTTGAATTGTGAAGAAGTAAGCTGCCATGGATAAAGAACTAACTGTATTTTAGTAAAGATGAAAGCCGAAGTGTCTCTTATAATGAAAATTTCCACTGAGTGTCTTTATTCCCATTTCTCTAACACAGAAAGTTCTTGTCTGTAGAAACCTGGTCAAAGGAGTTCCGAAGACCACACAAAATCTTGCCCAGTTTATACTTTTTTAAATTAATGCTTTCAGCAACAGATACACAGAATAAGCATGCTTGGTGTCAATTCAAATTTGAAGAATCTTTGCTACAATTTTTATGCTAAGGTGCTACCTGACTACTCTCAGGATTCATCACCCTCCACAAAGTACATCATCCTTTCTAATGAGGATTATGTTGGGGTGATCAGGAAAGGAATGGTGTTGTCAGACTGCATGTTTCTTGGGGTATTTTGCTCTTTCCCCTTTTGTTTCCACTCAAAGATTATTGAAAACATAGAAGGGTTAACTTCTACTTTAGTTATCAAGCTTAAAAAAAAAATACATGAAGCAATCTAAAATTCAGCCTAGCATTAGTTGTTTGGAATTTCTTTGGCAGGGCGTTTAATTTTATTTAAAGTTCCAAACTTATTATTTTTGTTCCTGTTAAAAAGCTAATATTATTCTTAGCTGTATTTGTTATGTGGACATTTCTCCTTCAACATAAACCTGTGTTCATGTCTATTGAACAACAAAGTGAAACTTACTATAAGACTGGGAGCCACAGAATTTTATTTTTAATATAAGTGACATACAAGCTCTTCATAGATTATGAAATTTATTACCCACTAGCCTCAAAATTTCAACAAAATTTACAAAATAACAGCCAGGTGACTCTGGATCATCCTCACATTGAGATGAAAACTTTTTAGGGTTTTTAAAATTGTAGAAGTAATACAATGTTTTTATTTTATTTCACTTATGTGGACGCATTATTTCAATATATTGTAGTACATATACACTTACATCAAGGATTTTGAAATTATATTCTCAGAATCTTTTCCTATGAAAAAAATCTATGTTATCAGAGAAAAATATACCCTAAAATTCTTATTTCTACTTTTAAAATTTAGTTACAAAATAGTTCATATTCTTTAAAACAGAAAATAACTTTACAGGGGGAGGAAATCCCCCTCAGGAACAGTCATAGGGGAGGGGAGTAAGGTGAAAATGGGAGGGAGGGAAGAATGGGAGAATACAAAGGATGGGATAACCATTGAGATGTAACAAGATTAAATTAGTAAAAAATTTTAAAAAACGCAATAATATTGTTCACTCACAAAAAGTTCTATCTATAGAATTAGTGTTACAATAGATGATGTGTATCATATCCGCATCTTTACAGTGCCTAGAAATGATTTTATATGTGAATTTAAAATAGTTGCTCCTAAAGTAACACCCAGCAATCCTCTCAGGTAAAGAATTACAGAATATACATATTTTAATGGAGAAAACATTTGAAATTTGGGGTGACATTTAGTGCTGTTTTTAACTGCAGTATTTTTACTGTATCATGAAACAGCACTATTGTCATGCATGAGATCTGAAATTTCTCATCGTTAGTGCTGCTTATGTAATATAGTGCAACAGAAATGCATATGGGAACATAAAGGTTAGAAGCTTAAAAATATCTGAAGATTTATTAAAACTAATACTTTACTTGTTTTTAGTAAGGTTGGCCCTGCCTATGTTTATTAAAATATAAAGAAATAAACTTTTTGGGAATAGTAGTTGTGTATATACATATGTTAATATTTAGCTATGCATATGAATATATTCAGTACCAAATATGTATGTAAATACACAAGCACAAATACATCATTTTAGAAATTTTAATTCAAAGCAATTCACTTTTTAGAGAACAACCCATACTTATATTTTCCTTTGACATATGTTAAACATGATAATTTGGAGCTCATATGGATATTAAAAAAATGTAAAAACAAATGTCAGGCAAATGTCTGATACTTTGGGGACTGGTGGGATGGCTCGAAACATTAAAAACATATGGTGTAAGGTTGATGATGAAAGACCAAGAGGAAGAAGTCCCTACAGCTGGGCTCGGGCCAGTGAGGAAATGAAACTTAACTCCCTGATGCAGAGAAGTTTTGCAATACACTCAATAGTGGGTACATTCTTACAAATGCACCCACTAATTACGACATTAGTCATTGTTCTAGAATGTATTCCCCTAGGTAATACGTCTGTTTAATAAATCCCGCAGGGCATTACCTTAAAGTCATATTTTAGTAAGGCATTAGTGAAGTGATTTCTTTGGATTAAATTCCTTCAACCAATGATGTATAATTGTTAGTGAGTAGCATACTGTTCATTTTTTATTTATTATCTTGAAGATAGCGTGACTTCTGCCACCCACTTACAAGACATTTTCGAAGTTCATCAGACCTACACTAATCTATTGTCAACCTACTTTAGTAAAGGAGACTTTGACATGAATTCCCCTCAATGGCAGCATACAGTATTTTACAGCAAGTCATAGCTTTCACCGCTAGCTTTGACAGTGATGTATTGCTATCCTTTGGTCTCTAGAAATAAATCATCTATAATAAAGAAGTCCTTAATGGCATCAACATTCTTGCTGTGACTAAGCAGAAATATGCTCCTGCTTCGCTGCTACTGCAGAGGAATCAGTTCAGCATTTTTAAGGTGTAGCATAAAAGAACAACTCGCAGAAAGATATAAAATGCAAGCTGCGGTTTTTATGGGAGGCACGTTCCACTTACATGCACTGTATTCTGTGATAGACTATGAAATTGGTTTTCAGGCAGCGTTTGAGAGAATCTGTTGATATACATGTGACACAGTATTGTTTGTCTGTTCTGGTCATAGTGACATTCTGATTACTGGGGTTTGTCCGCCTTGCTCTGGATCTATTCTAGGCAGTTTTATTGTAGTGAAATGGTTCTTATGGTTCATTGAGCATCTAGCATAACTATACTGAATATGATTGGCACGTTTGCATATATTTATTTAAAAATAAGGCAGTTAAACAGCGTAATTATGAGAAAATGAATCATGACAATAAAAGACTTTTTAAGTTTACAAGCTTTGTGATCAAAGAATAAATACAGGTTGGAGAAAATAAAACTTTATATGTAACTAATCTACATAAATATACTTTGGTTTGATTAGAGGAATGGAATATATTAAAATACTTAAATAACTTTAAAAAGCATTTTACTCAGGCATTTAAAAATATTTGAGATCCATGCTATCTTATTTTCTTCATATTTAAATTACACGAAATAGTCTCTTCAACCATATTACTATTATATAAAATTGGTATGGTAAAGATAATATCATTTGAAAGATCCTACTTGGTTTTAAAAGATACTCTGCCTAAACAGCATTTAATACTTTTTAAACTTGTAATGTCTTTATTGATTTTAAATTACTGGAACACATTAAAGGTACAATTTCAGTGACAATTTCTTGTTTACTTCCTTTATCAGCTAAAAGCAGTCTTTCTTGGGTGTAAAAGTCAAAGCTTTTAAAATGAATTACAAGATTCAGAAGGATACAATGACAATTGTTACGTAGAAATTTACTGATGTTTGCGAACATTAGTTTTATGCTTATAAATCATGTGAATTCATATGTAGACATTATCTTTACATTCTGAAATGTCCCAGTGCTATTTCAGTAGCACTCATACTTTAAGGCAACTGAACTTGAGTAACTCACATCCTCTACATAAAAGTGATGCTTTATACATCTTTCATCTTTATATTCATGTAAAAGTTGGAAACATTGTTCATATATAAGTTATAAGATATGCACTTATATTTTTTTACTAAGCTACTAATAATCCTATGAAGGCATACAATTTTAATATCCTCCAGTGAAAATCAACCCAAAGTTAAAGTTTGATTTTATCCTAGATTTTGATTTTTTTATACTTGTACAAAATGGAAATGTAAAGCTATTTACTGTTTAGAAGGAGTCAGGCACCATAAAGCTTTCTTACACTTATAATCCAGATCTAGACAAGGTCTTAGGAAATTCCTTAAGTTATTTTTCCATAGTTAATTCTTCAACCATTTTTAGATTTTGACACTATAGGTTTTTCACACCTATGATATAACTTTGTATTTCAAATCATAGTCCTCAATATAAAATACCTTTGCTAGAGCTCTTTACTTTTCAATCAGCTTATGCTTTTACACTGCACTAAGATTATTATATGACTGAATGTTTTATGCTATTTTATTTTTTCCAGCAGTAGAAAAAGAGGATATAGAATTGAGCTGCTTTTAATACAAAAAAATAAATAATTTAACCACGTGTACAAGTTGGTACTATGGGCTTCTTACCTGTGCTTTTATTTCAGTAGGTGACACAACATAAAAATAAGAAATTAAAAGTTTTGAGAAAGCTGTTTCTTATAAGATTACCAACAACTTAACAAGAAAAATATTTTCACTTTCCTGTTTTGGAAGCAAATATATTTGGCTTTTTATTAAAAAATAGAGTTATTTTCTAGCTCATGCCAACATTCCTTTATGATACATATTTCCTAGCTGTTAATCACACAAATCTTCTGGCAATTTTTAAAATGGGTTTGTTTGATTTCTATAGTTAGATTGTTACAAGTAGAATAAGATGTCATCTAAATGCTACTCATCTTTCTTCAGACACACTGGCCTTGATTTCTAGCCTAGTTTGCAGCTTTTTAATGTACTTAGGAAAGTTTGTTCAAGATAAACTCATTGCACCAAGAACAAACATAAGAGGAATCATAAGTCACCCTGAATTACATAGAAAATCATGTCCACATACTTTCAAGCAAAATATTTGGCAGTTTGCTTTATTTTATTATTATTATTTGAGTCTTTACATAGCCTTAAGTTGTAGAAACAGCCAAACATTGTCTCATATGGTAATCTGTCGTTATTACTTTAAAAATCTGTGATTTATAACTCAAGTTCAAATATAATACTCATATATACACATGATATCATATATATATATATATGACTTTTAGTAGGCATAGAACATGACAAAGTGTGATATTCCTCTGTAATATCAGAAAACAGTTAAACTGTTCTATGGAATTAAGTTATTTTTAGAGTAATATATAGGATTGTTGAGGGCAGATGTATATGAAAATAGCAAACAGTTCAATATCAATGCATAGACTAATGTAATCCTCTCTAATCTTGCATTTTTAATAATGGCACATCATAGTCAGTAATTATTAGCTGTGCTTAGGTCCTGGCCTTTGGAAGAAAACTGCTATTTATCCTTAGATGATAATAAATTTGGAAAGAAGACGATGATCCTTTTAAACAAACTATCAGTGCAATTTTGTAGTTATTACCAGAGGCCTGTTCTGAGATGTTCTCCTGATATAAGATGTGCCTCATAACAAATACCTGACTAGTGAAAACAAAGAAAAGATGAGGAATACATTTAATACTTTTTTCTTCTGATTTTTAGCAGTAGACTTTCCATATTTTTTAAATAATCAAGACAATTACACAGTAATTTGGGTTAAAATACATGCCCAGTTCCCCATCTTAAAACCCAATTTGTTACCACCTGTGGCTATTTCTATTAAAGAGAGAGAGAGAGAGAGAGAGAGAGAGAGAGAGAGAGAGAGAGAGA
>OU015748.1:36359813-36453746 GCA_907169655.1 Acomys percivali | reverse complement strand
GAATTAATTTTACTGAAATAATTTATTGTGTTGTATATTCTTATTTTACATTCTCTAAGTTATGTTTTGTTGCCCATTTTTTAAATAAAAATTTTAGGAAAGTAGCTTTTTTAAAAGAATCTATTATGAAATTTAGACTGTAGGTATTTTAATTTTCTTAAACTAACAAATTAAAATTTGAAGTGAAAGGATCTAAGTTGCTTTTATACTTTTTTTTTTAAACCACAGGGAGTACTTGAGGGAAGAGAGGGTTCATAACATGTCAAAATAGCTATTTCTGTAAAATAATTATATAACAATTGCAATTAGACATATCTGTACAGGGGTTAGAAAATTGCTCAATCAGTAAAATGCTTGCTGTACAGGCACATGTAGGCCGGAGTTCAGGTCCCCAACATCCAGATAGGATGCCAGTTGTAACATTGCATGCCTGTAATCCCACTGATGTTTAGATAGACACGGGACAACTGATAGCTATTGCTCACCAGTTAAACCTAGCTGAATGAGGGAGATCTGCGTTCAGTGAGTGAACTTGTCTGGTGATATAAAGTGAAGCATTAACCGAGGAAGACACTCAAGCTAACACTCTGGCTTCAACACACAAGCATTTATACACCTTGACAAACACGTGCATACACATCCCCTCAAAAATCAAAATTAAGAATAAGTATAAGTAGATATGATTACAATTGTAGTCACTCATACTCCTTTTCTTACTTACAAATTGAAATCTGAAGGTTTTACCTACATTTATCTGATGTAAGATTCAGAGTTATTATGCTACTTACTGTACTACGTTGAAGAGCATATTTGATCAGAATGCCGTACAGAGTGGATAATGGTGCTATGAAGCAAGACTCATTAGTTACTGAACCTCAGATCAATTTAGAGGAAAATTCTTTACATCATATATATACTGTACATCGAGCACTTGCCAGAACCTGTGTAGAATAATTCTTCCTCTAGCCTGGCCTTCTATAGCAGAACTATTTCCAAATTTAGAGACTGCATAAGCAGTCTGTGCTTCTCATATTTAATCACATGACTGATTATTACTCTTTTATTCTTATCAAAATTGTCCCATAGTTTTCTATGTTTTTACTTGTGCTTTCTCAAATCATAACCATTATAGGATCAACACCATTTGATATTGTGTAACCTGGCACTGGAAAGGAAGGGATACATGCTTAACAGCTATTATTTGGATAAGAATCATAAGTACATAAAATAAATATAAAATAAATATAAATAATATATATAATAGAAAATAGAAAATAATTATAAAAGAATGGAATATAATGGTAAGTGTAACACACATAAAAGTCATATGAGCCAGGTAGGTCATGAGTAGAAATTTTGACTCAAAATAAACTTAACTCACATTTCTTACTGTGGCTTTGTAGTTCACAGATGCTATTTCCCCTTCCCCAAAATAATGATTATGTCTCTATTGGCCTTCTATGTGAGGTTGGCTGGATATATTAGACTCAGAGGGGTTGCCATATATGTATGATTGCTTTGTCAACTGGGAAAGGAAACACACCATCAAAAGAACACACCATGGCCATGAAACAGTGAGTTCTTTGAAGCAACAAAAGCTGAGAGGAGAGTCACTGGGGGAAAAATTATGAAAACCCAGTTACTTACTCTTATCACAAGAGTTCTCTAGGGGAGTTTGTAATATACTTCAGGAAGCCTTATGTGTCTAAGTGCATTTCATTTTCAGGTGTTCCCATGGTGGTACTGTTTGCGCAGTTTTAAGAACTTTGGAATTGAATATAAACATGCTACAAATCACCTAGCAGTGGGCTCCACTGTAAAAAATATGAGCAACATTTTTTTCCCAGTCAGTTCCTTTTCAAAAGTACACACTATGAGCAATGTCACCTAGCAGTGGGCTCCACTGTAAAAATATGAGCAACATTTTTTCCTAGTCAGTTCCTTTTCAAAAGTACACACTATGAGCAATATCTATGTGCTACAGAGAGGAAAAAAGAGACTTACTTTTGTCTTTCTAGGTTATAGCCCAATTAAAGATAGGGCAAGTATAAGCATATATCAATTGTAACTACAGAAAGAAATGGTAAATGTTTTAATAATGCCATTAAGAAATGAGATATGTCTAAGACTTTTTTTTTCCTAAAGATTAGATAGTTAACACTTTAGGATGTGTGATTAATTCAGTTGCTCTGAAATAACTCTCTGTTCTGTTGTTGAAGCAGAAACATGGGCATGAGTAGCATGGGAATTCATGGACAAAGTAGGATTCAAATAGAATTTTGCCTTTTTAAAAATGAGGGAAGAACCATGGGCCAAAGACCCAGGTGAGCAGAAACAACTTAGCAACGTTGAGGTTTTTCTCCCTTCATTTTTAGCCATGGGTGGAAATAAGTTCTGCCATATGAATTCTAATCAGTTTCCAACAACCCAAAAATAGATGCTTACAATTCCAAACTAGAGTTAGAATGACCTGAGCTACTGTTTCACTAAGTGACTGTCATCATATCAGAACACTGTTGTGGTTAATTTATAAGTATGTCCTAATGATGTTTATTTTCAGCTAATTATTACTGCAATATTTTCTAACCCCCTAGCAACCAACAGGAATAGAGACACTTGCTCTATTTTAAAATGAGCCTTTGCCTGGGACAAGGCAGATAGTACCTCCCAACCTTTCCTCCCATAATTCCCAGTCTCTATCCTATTCCGTCTGCTTCTAATAAATTCTGCTGTTGTTCTGCATTTCTTTCCATGTGGACCTTCAGAGTCCCACAACCATGTGGCTCTACTCCCATCCCATGGTGATTCTCCTCCTCCTCCTTCCTCCATGTGGTCTTTCTTCCTTCCCAAGATTCTGTCTTTCTTCCAAAGGCCCGGAACCTCAGCCATGCCTATCCCATTTTCCTGCCTAGGTGTGGAGGCTTTTAATTGGTCATGTAGGAATAAGAATTTAGGCCAGGTTACATAACAATAGTTGGGGCACAAAGACAGCAAGCAGTGATTAGGATAAAAACACATCAGGCCAAGCTCCAACAGGACAGTTCTTATCTTAGAGAAAGAAATTTCTTAGAATTAAAAAAACTGAATGAAGTAAGACCTCAAACTCTCAGGGCTGGATATTTAAGTGACTATATGATAAAAATTAGAGATACAAAAATCACTTCTTGTTTCTTAGTTTACAGTACCAACAACAGCAATGACCTTTGTCTCATTTTTATTTCGTATATAACTACCTTACTAAAGGAGATTATTTGTTTTGAATATACATATTGAATTTTATACTTACTATTATACGTCATAAAAATAATATCCTAGATATCTAATACTATTCAGTGAATATTTAGCAGTGTGTCCAAATCTGGAAATATTCCTTGCTTATCATACACCTTTTGAACAAAAGTCCACCATTACTTGTCTGTATTTTATCCTCAGTTTCACAACTGGGTAAATCACTCTTTTGTTTTGAAGCAGAAATCTGATTTAATGGATTCACTTTTTGGAGATTCAAAATCCTGCATTATATGTGGTGCTTTGTTTTTGCTTAAAAAAAAAAAAAAACTACCTTTGAAGCTCATAAGAAATGTTGAGGACTTTAGATTACTCCTAAGTATTTATTATAAGTGATAAAATGCATTGACCAGTTATGGTTTGGTTTACTTGTTAATATTTATTAAAAATAATTCTCTATACCTGTAGAGAGTTAGAAGAAAGACTGTAAATGGAAATCCATGTACAAATTTCACATTGAATTCCTTAACTTTCTTTTCTTTTTTATTAAATTAAGAACTAGAATTTGCCTGTAATATTGATAACAAGAATTAATCATTCAAAATCACAAAGAAAATAGAATTATTTCTTTTACTTTTTCTTCTTGTTTACAAACTGCACCTGCATCAAAGCAATAATTGACATTATCTTTTGACTAATGATTTAACATTATGAGTCATAAGACTTCAGAACCACATTTAATGGAAATTCATTGTATTTTTAACACTTTTAACTTCAGTATGGTGGCAAAATGAGCTGATGAAATTGGCTTCCTTTGTATTTATTTTATTTCCTTATTTTAGTTTATTATAATTTATTCAGATTACATCTCAATTGTTATCCCCGTCCTTGTATTTTTCAGTTTTCACCTTCCCTCCCTCTTCTGCCCTATTCCTCTTCCCTAGACCTCTGACAAAAGGGGACCTCCTCCCACAGCCTATCAGGTCTCATCCGGATAGCCAGCTTCCCCTTCCTCTGAGTGCCATCAGACCGTCCCACCAAGAGGAAGTGTTCAACTGGGGGCAGCAGAGTTCATGTCAGAGGCTGTCCCAGTTCTCCCCACAACCATGGAGAATGAGCTGTCCATTTGCTGTATATGAACATGGGTCCTAGGTTTACTGCATGCATGGCTCCCCTTATAAATTTTATTTTTGCTTGGGAATTTTATAGAATGATTGGTTAAATATAATTTCTTAAACTTCTTTTGAATCTATAATATAAGTTCTTAGATGTGCCTGTTTGACAATTTATTTCAGTATCAATGCTGATAAGTAATCATATGCTTAAGCTTAATGCATGCATTTGTGTATTTGGTAATAAATGGCCATTATAGTTCTTTTATGGTACTAGTGAGGGAAAAAGCTACTTATTAGAATTTTATATGTGTGTATATATATTCAGTATTATTAAAATAATTTAACATGAAAGTGTAGAACGATAAAAGCACAGGCACTCTGAAAATGGTCAGGGATGAGAATAGTATTATTTTGCTTAGTATATATTAGTAATTTTAAAGAGCCCTTAAGAGCAAGTTACACTAATTTCTCATTAACTTACTTCTAAAAATATTGAGATGGCTCATTATTTTTCAGCCTTATCTGAAAGAAACAGCACAGAACAGGGGAGTCATGGCAAGTCTCTGCCAAGTGTCACTGCTTGGAAATGAATTGGGTAGATGACAGGCAACTCTGTGGCAGTCCCTTAGCAGCAGTTTCTCTGTTTAAAATGAATGTGGACAATAACTCTAGTGTGTCTACTCTGGCAATCGAGATGAATGAATAATAAACACCGAATAATACTGTTTCATAGATCCTAACATAAGACAGAGCACTCCTAATCCACCAGTGCCAAATGTACAAAAATACTCTAGAAACACATTCAAATTCAGTGCCACAGGGTTCCAAAGCATCCCCACAATTCCTAAGTGAATTAGACTACTAAAAACTGGTTTGAATCTATAATTAACTTATAAAATGTGTCTCTTCCAAATTCCTTAATAAGTTCTGACTATAAGGGAATCCATCTATCAGAAGATTCAATATTGAGCATGGTGCTAAGAAAAATTTTACTGATTTACCCCCTTTCCTCACTTTTCTCTTTCTTTTTCTACACATATTGATGTCACTGGAAAGAATCTTTTCCAGAATTGAAATGAATTTCTATAAACACACACACACGTGTGCGTGCACTGACACACACATATATGTATGTATGTATGTGTGTATATGTACACATATGTGTGCAAGTATGTAATGTTTGAGTTCTTAGTCCTGAAGGCTCAATTGTAAAGAACACAGTTTAGGTATCACTTCTAGAGGAAATCATCCTTCAGAATTCTTTATAGAGATGGAAAGAAAGCAGGCAGGAAGGAAACCAGTCTCCAGAGACAGAAAGTCTGTCTGAGAGATAACAAAAGGCAGAAAAGAAAGAACTCTGAGCTCCAGATGCCACCTGTGCAGCAACAACAAAGGAAGAAGATTGGTGTTAGAAGCTGAGTATATTGGATGGAGGAGGGAGGCTGTTAGAAGAGCAACCATTAAATATCATTTTATTTCTATCAGAAGACATGCAATAATGGCAAATGCTACACCACTGCCAAGGAGGAAGCACATCTGGCATTTAGTGGCACATCAGTGCCCCAGGGTTTCACAATTCAACTCAGCGAACACATACGGGGGAATGAGTTGCACTCTCTGCATTGTATCTATCTTTATATAACAAAATAGCACTCATCTTAGTGTCCTATAATCTCAATTTCTTCTAGTCAAAGATGATTTCCTTGAAGATTTATAAATTGCATAATTAAATCGTGGTACCTAAGTTATTAAAATTATCAGCATCATTTATAGAACAGGTAACATTTGGAACGTATTTTGACGTAAGAGCAAATTACCTTAAAGTAGTCATGCCCATTGAGCACAGGATTCAAATGTTTTTATGTACAGGGTATAGCTGTTCCTGTTTTCTTACTTTAATCTAAAGGAACACAGGCTTTTCCTCAACATAGTAAGACTATCCAGTGTTCTATTATTCCTTTAGGAAGAAAACACAAATGTCTACTACACCATACTTGTATAAAATATGTTATTCTGAAAACCAGCGATAAATGTAGCTATTGCGATACTACATGCACTTTAGAAACTCCAAAGCCATAGGTGCTGTCAGATAACTTTATAAGTAGTGGCTTGAAATGCCATTGCCTACTTCAGCAATGTAGAAAGAACTAAACTATATATTCTGTTGAAGGCAAAGCTATCAGAAGGAAAGTCTGTATGAAAAGGCTTAAAATGAATTATTTTGCTCTTAAAACTCCCTGGTGTTTAGTCTGCCACAAAAAGAATGCTTGTTAGCAATGTGGTAAGCAATGCCTTTGAATTAAAGGAAGCATTCAACTTGTTTTGTTTTCAAACCTCTGGCATCAATGGGTATAATCAACCTTGTGTCCCCAATTTAAAGGAATTTTTCTTTTTCCTTCTATCTGAATCCCGAACATCTAAGTTTATCATACCAGGAGCAGGGTTTCACAGTGTGTGAAAGCCTATGACTTTTAGACAAAGGTTTATGTGTGTTTCCTCAACCCACAATTAGCTCGTGAAATAGTTGATTTCTTTATCATGTTTACAACGTAAGGACTTGCTTTTCTTTTCACTCAATATTTCATTTTCTTTGTGCAGAGATCTAAATGGCAGTCATCTTATGTGTATGGATCAGAACACAAAAGACAATAGAACTGTCAGTCTTTTCCAGTAATCAATAAATAAAACCCAATTCTATTCAGTTTGCGGAAGGAATTCCTGTAGATACGAACAGGATCATTCTTTTTTTTTTTTTTTTCTTGGTTTTTTTTTTTTTTTTTTTTTTTTTTGAGACAGGGTTTCTCTGTGTAGCCTTGGCTGTCCTGAACATGATCATTCTTAAATTTATACAGGAACAAACTTGAATTAGATCAGCTAAAATAACTTGAAAAAAAGTGATTTAACATCAAGTCACACTATTAGGAAGAAGCTATACTAGTCAGGACATGGCCGTATTTTACCAGGAGTAGAATAGAAACAAAGATCAATGATTAAAGAGAATGCTCAGAAGTTGGCCTGCACAGATATGGAAAATTGATTTTTAAGAAAATATGTAAAGTCAATTCAATAATAAATCAATAAAAATGAACCATAACCAACACTTCACAGTTTACACATGCACACACACATGAGAGAGAGAGAGAGAGAGAGAGAGAGAGAGAGAGAGAGAGAGAGAGAGAGAGAGAGTTTGTTTCACAGATCTAAATTCAAAGCACTAAGCTATAGAAAATTCAGGGGGGAAAAAGCAGCAGGAAACCTTTGTCATCATTACTAAGCAGAACTTTCAGATACAACCACAAAGCAAGATCCAGAGGATAAAGGAACTTTGTTAAATTATAGTTTTAGTTTTGATAATAACAGTTGACAAGATTTAAAGACAGACCACTCCTTTGGGGAATACTTTATATTACAATGAACTCTTAAAATTAAATAACAAGATAACAAGAAGATTTGAATAATATATTCATCTATTGTATTATTACCTATATGCACATGAAAAGTTTCACATTATAATTAGCTATAAGTGACTCTGTTTAAGTTCAATTTAATCATTAGAACATTAATAATTAAGTTGATTTGTTAGATGTATTAATTATATATAGTATATAATTATAATGGAGAATAAATAAATCATTTTCCTGTGTTAAAGGTAAGTATTAGTGGCCAGAGAGAACATAGGAAAGCTAGGCTGATGCACAGCTTGCTTACAATAATGCTGGTTGCATTGAACTACAGATGCTAAAGAATTCATAGAATTATATGCCCTTTTAATTATTCATGTTACAGTATACTAAGGAAAAACTAAGTGATGATAGCTGACGCATATCTAGCATGATCTTCTGGATATATTTTCTGCTGAAGCCATTTTTATCTCTATCTCTATGTATAATCTTTCGATTATACAATTGCACATTATTTGAGTAAATATTCTCAGTGCAGAGTATTTCTGCTTCTGTCTTTTTAAAAGAGACTGAGTCAAATACTGTGACAAAAAGATCATATTCATTTGGATATAAGACAAGTGTGAGACTTAAATATTGATTTAACAACATCAGCTCTAATATACTCACCTCGAGTCCCAGGAAATGGGCAGCACCTATCTTAATGTGGGCAACACTGCAAGCCATCTCAGGAATGAGTGCATTTTTCCAGGTGAAAATGCCATGTAAAATGCCATTTAAAGTTGTCTCTATTTTTGGAAATAATTTAATAACATATGTATGTAAAAATTTAAAAGATATTTAATGTAAATGACTATCATCTGAGGTATTTTGTACATGCAGAATATTGCCAAAATTATTTTGCAGCTTTGACAGTGGAATCAAGTTAACGCTGTCTAGAATGAATGACTAAAAATTTAGTGTTGCTTTATTAACTCATTTACAGCATGGCAATCATAAAGATAATGATTATGATGATGATGATGATGATGATAATAATAATAATAATAATTTGATTAATTTTTAACCTATTCTTGTATTCAGTAAAATACTTATAGGATGAAAGAAATAAGGACCCCATTATTTGACTGTCACTTTTTTAATCAATGTTTAAAAACTGTCAGAATACTAGTCTTCAGGCTTTCCCCTGAAAAAGGAAGAGAGAAGGATCATATGAGATTTGGGAAGCTGGATTGTATAAGAAGGCTTTCACAATGATGCACACCATTAAAGTAAATGTTGCTGGATGAAATCTGTGATTATTGTAATCACACTCTGGCGAATAAATATAAAACAGTATTTTTTCATACTTCATTATCCAGAAAAATCTTACACTACCCACTTTGAATCAGCTTTTTTTTTTTATTAAGGGAAGGTGTTGACTCCCAGGCAGCTCAATCATGTCCAACAACCTTTTGAGGGGACATGGTTCCCATGGATTAGAAAGTACTGGTATTTATTAATGACCTGATAATTCACTTTTTTTTTTTACCAGATGGCAGGCCTGTAAACCTCTCTCAGATCAGAGGATAAGTTCCTGTCACTAGTACATATTTGTCACTAGTATGTATTTAGCTCAGATCATGGGATTTGAAAAAAAAAACCCTGGACTTCAACAACCTATAAATAACAATACTTGAAATTGGATCAGAATTTCATGGTTATAATGTGCATAGAAATTAAATAATAAAAACAGTGCTAGAGGTGACAGAATTTATGAGAATTAATATGGACCTCATGCACATACAAAAATTACAGAAGGATTGCAAAAGCATAAGGAAATGGAAATCTTACTTAAATTTTGGACTCTACCACCAATGCCTCACCTTATTGTCAACCCTGAAAGAATAAAAGATATATAAAAAGACGTCAATGGGAAATTATAAAACAATTTTTAAATTAAAAAGTTACACTAGTTGGGATATGCAGAATTGTTTCAGTAACTAAGTAAGCTTGTGGCTATTTCAGAGTCTGTAGGTTTGGTTCCCAGCACCCACATTATGGCTTATCTGTAAATCCTATTTCAGGGAATCCAATGCTCTCTTCCTACTTGTATAGGCAACAGGTACATGTGAACATACATACAAGCAGACAAAACACTCATATACATAAAATAAACAAATGAGCGTGTCTATTGCAGATGAATGATTATCTGTCCCTGTAAATGTTGAACGTGTATCATTACATTTTAATGTTCCAAATATAGGTTAGGTGTTAAAGAAGAGCTTCCAATATGTGTTTCTTTATTAAATATCTTAGGAAGCAACACGTATATTATTTAAAATTTTGGTTCCTCTCTGGGATCAAGAAATATGATTGGCTTTTGTGATGTCTTTTAAAGAAGTCACTGGCATAAATCATTTATTAATTATAGGGAGTTTAGTTTGTTTAATGCCTTATTTTTAAAATCTAAACGCAAATATATCATGTAAATATTAAGCTATTGCCCTAACACATTTTATCCATTTCCTATTTGTATGACATTTATTCATTTCATGTGCTTTACTGAACTTAGTAGGCCCTCCAGCCCAGTGACGTACAGGAGATGTGAGATTGGATCTCCTTACCTGGAAGAAAAATTTACAAGATCTTACTCTTTAATATATGCATGCACATATATATAATATATTTTATATTCATATATTATATCCACATTAGGAGTACAACATAGAGTATATTTGTTATCTAATTATTTTCTTTCAAAAATTGATAATTTTATAAGTTTATATTATGATATACTTATATATTTATTAATTAAATAACTATATAATTATTTTATTTGCTAATGTATTAGGTTTTTATAATTTCTCAATTAATGCAAGTGAGGAATTTATTACACATTTACTGAGAATTTTTAGATTTGATATTGCTATGTTCTCTGGATTTTCATTTATTCTATTTTAATACTGTAAAATATTTTCTCCCTGCTTTTATGATTTACCTTATGTTCACATCTAAGGTGCATGTAAATGGTATACATATTTTCTTTCATAAATAGTTATTTCAGCCAAATGATTTAGTCTCACTGTATATATATTTTTAGTTTTCTCCTTTACTTGTTATATGATTTGTGCTTCATAATTCTACTACAATAAGTATGTCTAAGAGGTAGCATATCCTGGAAACGGCTTATTATTTATTGTTGATGATATAAATACTTATGTGATCATGATTTGCTAATGTGATGTACTTTGGTGAGTATTGGTGGAGAAATAAAGATGACCCATCAAGGAAGAAAATTCTGCAAACTTTAATCAATTTAAAAGTTTTCTTGCTTTGGTTTATTGGTCTCTTCTTTTGTGCAAAAAAAGAAAGAATTTCAAAATGTTTATTGTTTCCAACAACAAAATAACCAAAGCAAAACGAAACAAGGCAATCACGTTCTGTTCTGTGTTAGTTCATCTCTGTTCTATTATGAGACAATACTTACTCTACAGAAAACTAAAGAGTTGTGAATGTTTGAACTCACTTTTCTATTCTCTTCCACGATTTAAAACTTAAGCATCTTCCCTGCACCACCCAGAGCTTATTTTCATAATGTCCAGCTCTGTAAATTATCTGGGAGCCAATCTATTTCTACTCTAATAAATAACACTGATAATACTGAATTCCTTTTATATTTTTTCCAAGAAATCATTGCTATTTTATATTCAGATAATGTTAAATGAATTTCAGACACCCTTGATCACAGATAATGAGAGATTTTCTGTCTATATTAAACCTGTATGCTTTTCAGAGTGAATTAGTTATGTATTTGCAAAAAGCCAACAGGCTACTCTGCGTTAATTACACAGAGACAAACACAGTCTCTTGCCTTCAAAGCTACTTTAATAACTACATACAGACATTATTCCTAAACCTTTGACACTGAGTTACTAATAAAATTGTAAGCTTGTGTATTTGATACTTTTATAGCTCTAGGATTGTAAGACATGTGTTCTTTGTCTTGTGTTTTTCCCCCACCGCTTTTATGCTTCACCTTCATACATATCTATTTTTCTTTGCTTTGTATTTTTCTCTAGCTTCTTCCTTCTGCTTTTTATCTTTCTTCTTCTTCTTTCCAAATCACTTTTTCTCTACCTTCTTTTTATTTCTCTACCTTCGTCTAAACAGTTGTGGGTGGCAGTACTTATGTGCTGTGTTCACAATTATTATTGCATACATTTTATGAACACAATCTTTTATCTTTCATAGGCATTTATTCAAAGGAAGAATATACTTTACTAATATTCATGAATTTTCAGAAACTGTCCTTAGGTAAGAAGAGAAAATTTTTCTCAATCTTTCTTGTAGGTCTCACTAACCAGGAATCAACACTTAAGAAGCTTCACCTAATTAAAACAATTGGGGTCATAATACTATTTATAGTGACACCAATATTTTCCAACTAACTTACAATTTCACTTTACTTTTTCTTTGTTGTTAACATACCATAATCTGTTTTATGGAAGTCTTATAAATTATTTATATTTGGCTTTTTCCTGACAGTAATAATGAACTGGATACAGATTTTTCACCATCTGAAATAACAAATTATATTTTATCAAGTTTGTAATATTCCAAAGTTTATTTTTAAAATTAGCCCACACTTTTGTAAACATTGTACTATCTATTTAGTTTAGATACATTTATTTTACTCCGAGTCAAAGTTTTCCTTGAGGTTGTTACTTTGTAGTTATGGGAATTAAAAAAAAAAAAGATGCTTCACTGAATCCAGGTTCACATACATAATGATGAAAACTAGACTACCAACTATTCCTTAGGTATGGGTAAAGGAAAATTTGAATCTACACTGTTCACACAATCTTGCCTGGGCCATGATAAAGGTCACTGTGTTCTATAAAAAAGATTACAGATTAAAAAATTTGTGTTTTTTAAAATCTCAAACTTCTAAAAGGCTAGGAAATTTGTGTAATATTTTCACCAATCTTCCTCAACCCATCTTTATTCTTCCCATAGCATTTTACAAAGTGAAATAAATTTAATTTTTATGTTGAAAGCAAAAGCAATCCTACTGTTTTAAATCATTATTATTTATAAAGAAAGCACATATTTCAATACACTAAACCTTACCGTGGCCCTCTTGTTTCATGGGTTGCATGTTCCGCGTGTCTGATCCTTGTACGCTGGATGGTTGTGTACTAACCCATTGCTGCTCCAGAGCATAATAGCGTGATATGAAGGAATGCAGAACACAGGAGAAGCATTGTTACTGAGTCAGCTGCACGAAGAAGTAACGTGTGTGAATGTACAGTATAGGGAGTTCTATGAAAGATCCAGTCTATTTCTCCCAAAAGACTCTGTTCCATGATACAAGGAGAATTCAGTTCTTGTTGGCAGAACTCCATGTCAGTTTGGAAGCAGTAAAAACAAGACTGCCTTTTCAATGTCGTTACTCTTAATACTTTAAGTAACTTTTAAAATTTTTATTGCACTCTATTTGAAAGACTCAGAAAGTGATACTCATTTCCAATGGATCATTTGAATATAGTTTCTGTAGTTGGGATGTATTTGGGAATGAATTAAAAATGAATTCAACCATTCGTGATGGGCTCATATCTGTTCCTAGTAAAATTATGAGGAAAGCCCATCTATCTTTTAATGGAGTAGATGACTTTTACATGATATTACATCAGGAAGGGCATAGAATCCCAGCAGATGATGCAATTATGTATAAAAATGAGTGTTATTAAATAATGCACATTTTAATATGAAGAAATTAGGCCATTTTCCCACTCCTCCCACAAATATTCAATCTTAATATCTGTGTAATGAAACAACATACATAGCATTATCTGTCCTGGTACTAATGGATAATGCCAGTTTTGACAGGTTCATTGTTTACTTTAACAGGTAATTTGTGGACCGGAATCATTTAATTGTTCTGACTACATAATTACATGTCAGGAATTTCCAATTTAATTAAAATGTACAAATCTCAAGATAAAGAGAATTTTTGAATTATTAATCATTTTTCCACTAGGAAATCTTGTTGCTCTGCAGGGGATTTGTCCAGTGTACAACTATACGTATTTTTTTTCCTTCTCTTTCACAGACAGACAATTTTCCCGCAGAGCCCAATTACATGGGCAGCAGGCAGCAGTTTGTTCAAAGGTAAGGCCTATTAAATAACTTTCTCGGCTTCCCCATTTGCATTCGTGTCAAAATTGCTTTGCAAGAGACTGTTCTCCAGGTTTAAACTGGTAGAGACAACACTTTCTCCTCTTTTTCTTTATATGTATTTCAGTAGCTCCACGTTTAAGGACCCAGAAAGAGCAAGCCTGAGAGACAGTGGGCACGGGGACAGTGATCAGGCTGACAGTGACCAAGACACTAACAAAGGCTCCTGCTGTGACATGTCTGTTAGGGAGGCACTCAAGATGAAAACTACTTCAACTAAAAGTCAACCACTTGAACAAGGTGAGTGATGCCCTCCAGTGCATACCAAGTGTAAAGTTGTATGTATAAGCTTGTCACTACTACCAGTGCTGTTTGTCACATGGGACTAGAACATTCATAATATATCAGAGAAACTGCAAAGCCCATAGTTATCCTTGACAACAAAAGTTTTCCTTATCACAGTCTTAATAGGTAGTGGCCTTGAATCGTCTTAAAATGGGAACTTGATTGTACTCACTAGATTCTGACTTGATGGACATTTTCTAACACTGCCTGGTTTGGGTGTCAATAATAAAGGAAAATTTGGCAGGCACCAGCTTGATATTTAAAAGCATTATGCCATCATTTATATTATAAAATTGGAAAACAACTTTAGATGAAAACATTGATACAGATTTGATATTTCTTACTCATATTTGTTTATCTTTAGCTTTGATTGTTTCATAATACATTTTTAAGTACACAGTAAGAGCTAAGCCAGATTCAGCTCTTCTGGATTTACATCTGTATGTCCTCATAGGTACCAAATAAGCCTCAAGTTGCTTACACT
Source organism: Acomys percivali (assembly GCA_907169655.1). Classification (NCBI taxonomy): domain Eukaryota; kingdom Metazoa; phylum Chordata; class Mammalia; order Rodentia; family Muridae; genus Acomys; species Acomys percivali. Next base: position 36,439,014 of record OU015748.1, on the reverse strand, counting down.
GCTATAGATGAGACAGATATACAAGGTACTGGTATGGATTACCCTTCTGAAGGCTTGTCTTCAGTATGTTTGGTATAACTTCATATTAATTTTGATGTTTTAATTATTTCAGTCACTAGGAGATATTTACTAATGATTTCTTCAATGAAATCATTGAAGAGAATTTAATGATTTTAATGGTGTTTTATATAAATGAAAACAATGTTCACATAGATCAAATTTTATAAATAAACATATGCTAATCAGATTACCTAAATAGCAGGATACTACTATAATTTATGTATGTTTAAGATAAACTATTGTAGATTCCTTCCAAAGAGACTGCATTTAAACTAAGGGCATGCGCCTTCTTGGGTAGTTTGTGATGGTTCTTCAAAAATACATTTTTGGCTGTGTTGCAGTATATAACCTTAGGGATTTTTCAAATTATATTGAAATTCCATTATAAACATGTATCCACCTGATGTCAAAATGTCTGCGCCTAACTTTTTAGATTTATTCAAATCAAAAGGAAAATATATTCATCACAGAACAACAACTATACTTTCACATTGAAAAAAATTATTGTATTTAAGCATAGCCTCACATAAATGCTAGTTTAGATATTAAGGATGCGACATATGTTTTTTCCCTGTATTTTACCATAACAGCATCATGGATTATGAGATAATTGAACTCTGTTTTAAACTGTATTCTGAACATAAGCAAATAGAATCTATATCTAGTATGCTTTATAACTTATGGAAACCTTTTAGGCACATTATATTACTGATTTTGTTATATGAATGTAGACCTCGAAACTCACCTTTTTATGTGTGTGATTAGTAAGGAGACCAAGAGAAACACATTGAAAATAGTTTGTAAAGCCATATACAGTAAATGAACTTTGTATATGTTGTGAAATCTTTAAAAGCCATTTTTAAAAATAATAAATCATAGCAAAACCCCTTTCTAAACAATAATTCCTTTATATCCTTTCTGCTATAGCAGTAATGTATTTGGTGTATTTTCTCCTGTAAAAAAAAAGAAATGGTTAACTATGCATGAAAATATAAATTATAGAATAATGCTATGCCCCCAATTTCAATATCAAAAGGTAATGTTGCTATCATTCATAAAGAAAGTCAAAGTCATTGGTTATTTCAATTAATATTATTTATAATTGCCTTCATAAAGGTGAAGTTCCCAATATAAATGTCTCTTGTCATGTAAAGTATTTGTACATATTCCTGTGAAATATACTGGAAGGTTCTTATGAAGCTGAAAGGCAGACTGAGGGGAGCTATGGTTAATGCAAGAAAGAACACTGGTTTCCATTTTAAAAATAAGTTTAGCTATAATACTTTATTTACGTATGGATCCATTAATTTCTTTTACATTCTACTTTAGTAAATACCTGTTCTAATATGTAGCAAATGATGTTTACAAACATTAAAAGAAACTGGACCTAAATGCTCTCTTCAAATAAGCATATGTAGTTAGCAGAGTTGGGATCTCTCTCTTTTTCTCCTGTCTTTCATCTCTACCTTATCTGTCTCTCTGTCTTTCTTTATATATTTTTGTTTGTTTGTTTGTTTGTTTTTCTTTTCTCTGTCTTTCTTTTGTATATGTATGTCTGTTTTTTTTTTTTGAGTATCTAAATTCAGAGAACAGAGTTAGAATTTACTAGGTTCTTATGTCTAAGTAGAACATTGAAACATAATTCAACATTAGCCAGTTTCACCTTAAATAGTTAAACTTTTTGTTTATTTACAGGAGAAAGTAAAGGTACTCAAATTTATTAACTTGTTTAATAGTAAAAGTATATATGAGCAAAACATGAATTTTCTAAAAACTTTGTCTCCAAATGGGTGGCTGTTTCTGTGGTCTTTTGGATTTGTGTTGATTGCTGTGGTGAAATATCAAGACACCATTAGTGAGTAAGTTAGTATCTGAGTTGATATCATTCATGCTAAGAAAGGAAATCAAAGTTTCTGGACTGCACCAATTGAACATTAACTACTCATTTTACTTAGTTCAGTGTTAGCCATTTAATTATTTCCATTTAATTATTTAGCATTTACAAACAAGTGTCATCTCTCCCATACTTAATAGAGCTACATACTTGTAATGCATGCCAGTCATAAGCAGTGAAAGCAGTACTGGAAATAAAACAGCATACAACTATGTGACAGCAAAAAATATGCTTTCAGAGCCTGTCTTCTAATCAGTGTATTATATAAGTTGCATGATAAACAGTTTACTCAGAAGAAATTGGAAAAGTATGTAGCTATTTTCTTGGTCAATATATGCTGCTAATTTGTTAGAGAATCGCCCTGACCAGAGATGCCACAGGTACTTGAGTAAGTATGTGTAGAGGACACATTCTTTGCTGATGGTGACAGCCATGTCCAAATAATGATCTCATGTTGAGTTCAAATCTTGCATTCTAACTTTCAATACACTCAACAATTTCTAGAGAAAGCAAGAGGAAACAGCAAATAAAAAGATCTTATTTGCCTAACAAAATGTATGACAATACACAATTTTAGTTGAAAATCAGCACCATATTGTATTTTGTATCTTTATGTTATTTCCTTTGTATTGTTTTCCTGCTTAAGTGATGTCTCTCTACAAAGGTCATGTTTTCTTTCTCAATTATATTATTTAAAATCCATAAATGAATAGCAGTTCCACAAACATTCTTCATACTTCCAATAGTCCTTTCTATTCTAACAATCATTTGGAGATAACTTACAAATCTTGATATTTTGTTTTTAGTTTAAATGCCACTTTTTTTCCCCTCCACTATGGTGGAGCTAATTCTTTTCGTCCATTTGTTCTGCTCCTGATAGCTTTATATTTTTGCTGCCATCAGCTTAACAATACCAAATACAGAACAGGAGGCATTGCCCATTATTTTAGCAAAAATACTTGAAAGGCTTCAGCAGCTAATTGAAGGTCTGATGTACTACACTGCAGATGAAGATAGCTTTAAGGATTTTATGTTAATAAAACCTCTAGGAGAAATAAGCTGTTTTAATTTCTTTTACTGTGTTGAAAAAAATCCTAGAGATTGTACTTAAGTTCCTTTTATTTACACTAAATTGTATGGCCTTCATCTGCATTTATTAATCATATTTTCTACCTGTCCCTTTCTACCTTTATCAAATAATACAAGTACATAAATGGATAGGCGCATAAGCACAAAATTAGGTAGCCATAGGAACTTAACTTGTTCAAGTTTAATAGCATTTCTATTTTGTAAAAAAAAGTAATTTTTATAATGTTTAATAAACAATTTTTATTTTAAAATGGCCAGAAATTGATCAAAATACATGAAAATAAAAATTACTTACATGAAGAGCCAATAAAATACATATAATGCTACTTTTTTGTAAAGAAGACTCACATATGGTTTTATTAAGAATAAAACTCTCTCAAGAGCTTTTGAAGTTAACTTACACTTAGTTTTCAAAATATTATTCATACTTTGATTTCATTATGGAAGTATTTACCTTTGGTTTTCAATTAAGTCCTAGAAATGATTTTAATGTTAATAATAAGTTTTTCTTCCCAAGTGATTTATAAACATTGCCTAAAAGGGAGTAGTTTTGTTTGATTTTTAAATAGTAAATGGATGTCTTCATAAATACATGCCACACACTTGTCTACCTGATACTAGTTTTGAGTTTACCATGGATAAAAACTACTTGTTACTTCCTCCTGATTCACAGAAGCCAAGCCAGCTGGCAGAATAGAAAACTGCTTTGCAATTTTATTGGCAGCCTTCACCAGAGGTGGCAGGGTCTGCATTGTGTGATCTAAGGCCTGTGTTGTGGGGAATTCATTCACCTCTTGTGGGGTTCTGGTAACCTTTTGGCTTCCTAGGCGCTGTTATATCAAAATTTGTTCTCATAGCTCATTTTAGAAGTCATTTCTATGTTTGTTCTAACTTATGGCTATCCTACATTTTTTCCACTTAGAAAGATCATGCCTTCTTAACATTTCATTCTATTAAGAAGGACTTTACAATAGAATCATTGATAAGTATCTAGTTATAATTTCACAGAAAACATAGACTATGTCAAACACACTTGGTTTCCTACGATTAATTTCATTGCCCAAGCTAGTATGTATCAATAATTCTCCCTGTGGGCTATGTAATGAAATCATGCTTAATCTATCTTCAGTAACATGTTTTTGTTTTATGGTTTTCCAGTTTGGTGGGGACGGGTCCCCATCCTTTCAAATCACCTCCCCTGATTTCCTGAATAGGATTAAGTTCCCACTGTATTTTTGTTTGTACCCATGAAGAAGACAGTTTAAGAAGCCTTTCACAACTTGTCCTTCGCCATAGAGGGTTAATGAGGGACACTGTGGTGGAATGAGGTGAAGCTAAGGCTCTTGCAATTGTACAGTCCTCATTCAGATTCGGGAAGATTATTGAACCGAGGATTAGGAGTGGAACACGTACTTGACCTATTTTGAAAATACCTTGCAACTGAGAACTACAGTCTGGTCAGCCCTTCTGCACTCTCAGGTGTTCTGTGTTCTGCTCCGTGTTACAGTTTCTGGAGTTCTGACTCACAAGGAAACCCCTTACTCTTCCCACGCCTTCCCACGGGGCAAAGCAAATGCACTTCCACGAGCATGAAGAGGGTGATGGGCAAGTCCATCCTCTTTGTAGTGTTTGCCAGTCTATGATGCTAATAATATGAGTTTGCTGCTGCAAACTCATCAAGAATAAACTTTTCTTAGGAAGGAAATTGAAAATTATTTTCTTAGAAGAAGAGTGGAAAGGAGCTGCTGAATATTTAATGCTATAACAAAGGCATAAGCAAAATTTCAAAGACATAACTTGCACATAATTCATATAAGTAATGTTTTTAAAAATGTTTTGCTTTTGAAGACTTGCAAGGACTTCCTAGCCATGTAAAAATTTTCATATCCACCAGCATGTCAGAAGCCCCACACTCCTTGGCTGCCTTCCTAGGGATGTAAGTATTGACTTGGTTTCCTCATGCCTAGGGAAAAACATTCAGCAATCTATGCTCTTTACTTTATTTTTATTTATTTTTATTATCATAGCTGTGCTGTAGTTGAACTAACCAAGTTTTAGTAAATCCTTGTCTTCAGCACAGGCATCTGCTTCTGCTACTCAGCAGCTGATAACATGCAAACATGTTTTGTCCTCTCATATTTGTTGTTTAATGAAACACTCCTAAGTACAGTGGAATGATTTATGATAAATTCAATGTAATTTTGATACTTTCTGCCATTACTAAGTATATGAATAACTTTTCCTAAGAAGTTCTCATATGAATTTTAATCCACTTGGACTTCTCCAAGTTCAAACTCGTCACTACTCCTTAGAATGGTTATACTTCTCAATAACCCAACAAAAGCAAATATTTTTTCTTTTTGTGTCTTTAAAAAATAACTTATTTAATTTTATATTATGTGTATTGGCATGAGGATGTCAGATCCCCTGGAACTGGAGTTGCAGACGATTGTGAGCTGCCATTTGGGTGCTGGGAATAGAATCCAAGTCATCTGGAAGAATGGCCAATGATCTTACCTACCGAGCCATCTCTCCAGTCCCTTTGTGTGGGTTTTTAAAAAAATAATATTTTACTAACATTTAGCACATTTTTGAAATTAGGAACATGCCTTTAAACTGCAAATATTCAGGATAAATTTTGCCTTATTTTAATTAAATAGCAATAAGTAAACTTTGCTAATTTAATAGATATTAGAACCTTGCCCCATTTTTATTTTTCTACTTTCATAATTTAATTCTGGCATTAGAGTTTTTCTGATTTTTTAACCAAAGTGATATCTTTAATCATTAAGATGAAGTCAGACATATAATTGTGGTTTTTTTACAAGACAACTTCTCTAGTAGGCAGGGGAGTAGCACAGGCAACAGTAATTTCTGTTTTATAATTTTCCAGGCTGCAGCTCTTTCTGTTCTATATTGCCAAAGTCTTGTAACACACAGCTGAAAATTCAGTCTCCATTAGGCATACCAGATTTAGATCTCTGTAGGACCTTTTATTTCTTATGGATACGAATATGTCAGCAGTCAAATTTTACAACTTGGTTGTTGATTCTAAACTATATTTTGCATAAAAATTTGAAAGGATAATAAAACATATTGTTACATATGTAGTCATTGATACTGCTGTAATACGTATCACCAAACACTGGGACAGTGCATTCTTCATTGTTCTCAACATTTATACTTTTCCGACTTCCATTCCCTGATATATAGGAGCAAGGAGGAATGCTGGAAGCAGAGGGATTTTCATGCATTTGTTTTCTCACTTATTCTCTTATAAAGAGTAACTCTGACAGTGGGTACAACGATGTGTTAAGGCTCAAATGATTTCTTCAAAAAGCTTTAGCTGTTGAGAGAATTTGGCACATGAACTATGATATCAAAGAAGTGAGGTTTATGTCCACACAAATCGTGTTATTTTGGAAGGGAAATCGAGCCCAGATTAAAGACCCTGAAGATTACTGAGGTAGAAGACATTTGAGAAACTCCTTGTGTTTACCTGGCAAAGTGAAGTTGGAGGAGGAGAGGTGACAGGCCACTCTCAGAGACACAGATGACACAGAGCAATGTGTGAGAAGATGCTTTTAGTAGCAGGAGGATAGGGAAGTGTGAGTAGGCGTGGCAGCTGTGAGACTGGGGAGGTGCCTAGAAGCTCAGTGAAGTGAAGTCTGATGGAGGTTCACTGGGTCATCAGGAGCCTAAAGTTTTAATTTTTATTTTAAAGAAGATTTTGTGTATCTCTCATTGTCTTTGGAGTCAGGAAGCTAGGATGGACGAAGAAAGACAGCTTGAGGCAGTGGAGACTTATCAGGAATGACCACGGCTAAAGGTTAAGAAGTTTTGGCACCTGCATTAGACTCTTAACAAATGATTATTTAATTTATCTTAACTAAAGCTTTTCACAACAGAAGTTTCTGTGTTAGTTTTCTCTAAACGATCAAGCTTATATTTTTACTTTCTTTTTTTCTAAATTTTAATTTTATTAATGTATTCAGATTACAACTTAATTGCTATCCCATCACTTGTCCTCCTGTTCTTCTCTCCCTCCCACTTTCATGCTATTCCCCTCCCCTAGGTCTAAGACTGAGGTGATTTTCCCCCACTATATGGTCATAGGCTATCAATTCTCATCTTGGTAGCCTGCTTATTCTTTCTCTGAGTGCCATCAGGCTGCCCCACCAAGGGGAGGTGGTCAAATATGGGGCACCAGAGTTCATGTCATAGTCAGTCACCGCTCTCCACATAACTGTGGAGAATGTCCTGTCCATTGGGCAGATCAGAGTAGGGAGCTGATGTTTACTACTTGTATTGTCCATGGTTAGTGCATATAGTTTGAGCAGACCTCCATGGACCCCAATCCACCCTTCAAGATGTACTTCTTGTAGGTTTCTATGTCCCTCTGGGTCGTTCTATTTCTCCATCTCCTATATTTCTCTTACCTATAGTCTCAGTAGGATGTCCTCATATCTATCCCAATCTCCTGGTAAGTGAAAACTTTTGTGGGACATGTTTTTTGGGCTAGTGCCCAATTATAAGTGAGTATATACCATGTGAGTCTTTCTGCTTCTGGGTTAACTCACTCATTAAGATCATTTCTAGTTCCATCCATTTCAGGATTTTCTTGTTTTTAATAGCTGAGTAGTAGTATTCCATAGTGTAAATGTACTGCAGTTTCTTTATCCATTCTTCAACTGAGGGGCATTAAGGCTGTTTCCAGGTTCTGGCTATTATGAACTAGGCTGCTATGAACGTTGTTGAGCATTTATACTTGTTGTGTGGTGGAGCATTTTTCTGGGTATATTCCAAGGAGTGGAATAGCTGTATCTTGAGGAAGTCCTATTGCCAATTTTCTGAGAAAGTGCCAGATTGATTTCCAAAGTGGTTGTACAAGTTTGCATTCCCACCAGCAATGAAGGAGTGTTCCTCTTTCTCCACATCCCCGCCAGCATGTGGTGGGATCAATGCTTATTTTTATAGAAGTGAGTAAATAGGTAATTAATTGAGACTATATCTTTCAGAGCCTCAATTGTGCCAAAAAAAGTGAAAAAAGAAAATTTCAGATATTGTAGAGAGCCATTCTAAAACAGGAAGGTAGATTAAACTCAATATGTTTTTCAAGCTCATATGTATGATGTTTGGAACTCAGAAAGCAATCCAGATTGCTAAAGTTACAGAGAAAGTGTGAATTTACAAGGGGGAGCATCTACATTAGACATATTGGTTTAGATAACTTTGAGACGCTAATATGGAATTATCAGTGGAAGCAGCTATAAATTACATTTGGTAATTAGAGAAGTCAAAATGTATAAGTTGGGAAGTTATTTGTATAGCTTATGTTAAATCAAATTAGCTAGATGAGAATTATTCTTGTAAAAGAAATATGGACCAGATTAAAATACACAAGCCCTAATATTTCAGAGTTCAGAAGACATAGAATGCCACAACCATTTTCCTAGGTGCAGAAATGACTTCATGTGTTCTGGATGGCTACATCTGGAGATATTGATACAAAGTGTTGAACTATGGCCTAGGTTTTCAGAATTTCTGACAGTTAAATATAATTGGTAGTCAAGTTAAATAAATACATTAATCAGGTAAAGCTGCTTTGATTTAGAGTAAAATTAGACTGATATGGCGGTATTTTGTGGCTCACCAGCTAAGTCTGAACCCAGTCTGCCATGTGTGATTCAGCACGCCTGCATCAACCGACACTAATCATGCTCTTTTTGGAAGAAAGACAATCATTTAAATACTACACTGAGTTTTGACAACTTTGAGTAGTGGGCACTATGCGTCAGGAACTGCTTTAACTGGTATGACTTGTTGTGCAGCATTTACTGAATTTCTGGTATGTGCCAGGCACTGTTGCTGACAGTAATGATTGCAAACATGAGGCAAACATTTTTGCACACACAGAACCTTGAATCCTTCTAAGATAATATTTCTTTGGGCATTCTCAGAAATCATGGAACCTATATTCTAGAACTAAGAATAGACCATTCAATACTTAACAGAATATGAAAAATATAAAGTATTGTTTTTATTTCAGTTTAAAACTGTAAGGCTTGCAAAATGGGGGTAAACCACAATAATAATTGTTTAATGAATAATTCAAAAAATATAAATTCTGAGATAGAACTTAATAAATGAACATGATTTTTATTGTGAGAGGTATTATAAACTCCATAAGTAGCATTAAATAGTCATTGGGTATGCAAAATATATCCAACCTTGAGGGATAATGAATAGTTTGATGTATTCAGAGAAGAATGGGCAGGAAGCAGGAATCGTCAGTCACAACAAGAAAGAAAAGGTCACTAAAGAAAAGATGGGGTTTGTAGGAAGCCACGGTGTCCTAGTGGCTAAAAATAGCCAGGAAGAAACATTGTGAGACAATAGGAAACTCTTGCAAAATAAGGCTCTACCTCCAAAAACCAACAGGTCACATTTAATTTCCATAACAGCAGTTCTGACAGTGATTAAAAAGAGAGAGAGAGAGAGAGAGAGAGAGAGAGAGAGAGAGAGAGAGAGAGAGAGAGAGAGAGATGCTTCAGAAGTGTATACCATGAAAGTGTAGCCAGAAATCAGAGATAGAAAGTCTGCCCTTTTGCGAAGACAGAAAATATTAAATAAGAAAGGGGACAGCAGATACGGAACGGAAGGCAAGTAAGAAGGAAAGTCCCAGCATGAAAAATACTTTGGCTATTCAGCGACCGAATCTCTTAAGTAACCATGTGAAAGCTCTAACCAGTAGCACATCTATGATGAGCTGCAGTAGAGGAAAGATACTCCCTAACATATAAAAGAGTTTCAAAGGAACCCTCTGTCTTTAACTGTGAGGAAGGAGAGATAAAATTGGTAACATCGACGTGGAGCTGAAAAAAATTACTGTTCAAAACATGTACTTCTAAATCTTCCCTATAACATCAAAGGCAGAGTTGATCTTAATTCTCTCTATAGATTATCTGTTATATAAATGGCACTCAAATATGTGAAAACCCAGAAATAAAAGGAAATTACAAAGTACTTGATCGTGACACATTCATTTGTCAAAACAGGTGGGCTATTGTGTTGCACTTACTGTTGGTAAAATACAAAACTTGGAACCTTTGATATGTCAACTCAAGTAAATTAATATTAACATGCAAATTTCATTTGACTTTCAGTTTTCACTCTCATTTCTTAGGACTGTTTAAAGAGTGATATCATGATATTTATTGTATTTCCCAGAATAAGCTGGTCTCTTGAAATAATTTTTTCATAATATTTGAAAAATGATATGTTTCCTCCACATAGCATTAAACATCCAGTAAATAACCCATGACAGAATCCTAACTCAACACAGTGGTTTATAGTAAAGAGTTCAAATATTCACATTAAATGAGGTGAATAAATAACAGAAATATTAATCCTAGTTAGTTCAAATCAATTTTCATTGTACAGTCATATTTACATTTTTAAATTGTTCGTTAAGGAACATAAATGCTTGAGATGAAATAAGTCTTTTGTAACCCTTTCTTTCTTAAGCTTTTGAAAATCAATTAGAATGGTAAAACCTCAAGTGTCAGTGTAAGGAAAAGTCATCTTCCCTAGAGAAATTATTATATCCACTATCCTATGAAATCATAGTAAAGTATATAGTTCAAGTCCAACATTGGACTTGATAAAGGAAAAATAATATTTTAGATTTTGAGAGTTTTATATGATCATCAAATATTGACCATTAAAGTGGTTTAACCATACAATCATTTGGAGTAGAGTTGTTATGGATTGCAAGTCTGATATAAGAGATACTTCCACTGAAATATATACTTTATGGAAATTGATTTGTCTCCTCTTGGTTTTATTTTCCTTGATGTTTTGATATTCATACTGAAGGAAGACATTGAAGCAATTGCTTTGGTCTGGGTCCTAAGTCACTCTATCCTAATTTCAATTGTTATACTTATTTATTACATAGAACAAAGTACTCTTTGTATAGTCATCTGAACTTTTACACAGACAAGGTTAACAATCTCTAAAGAATTAAGAGCTGATGGCAAGAAAAGCCATGGAAAATTTTAATGTATTATATAGTACAGTTTGATGAGACATGTAAGTATTATTTCATACTGGTAGAAAACAAAATAAAGTCTCTTCTTGGTAGCCTGCTGTCCTTCCTCTGAGTGCCACCAGGTCTCCCCCTCCAGGGGACGTGGTCAAATGTGAGGCACCATAGTACATGTGAAAGTCAGACCCCACTGTCCACTCAAGTGTGGAGACTGTCCTGTCCCTTGGCTAGATCTGGGTAGGGGTTTGAAGGTTACGGCCTGTATTGTCCTTGGCTGGTGCCATAATTAGAGCAGGACCCCTGGGCACTCAGAGGAAGGACAGCAGGTCACCGAGAAGAGACTTGATACCCTATGAGCATATACAGGAGGAGGAAATCCCTCTGAGGAACAGTCATAGGGGAGGGGAATAAGGGGAAAATGGGAGGGAGGGAAGAATGGGAGGATACAAGGGATGGGATAACCATTGAGATGTAACAAGAATAAATTAATAAAAAATAGATAGTTTGTATATAGTTAAGAAAATAAAGTCAACTTTCTGAGCTAGCAGATTTTTACAATTAAAAAAAAAAGAAAACAAAAGTAGACTTAATATTAAGGAAATTTCAAACTAAAAATTTTTAGGTGATTTTTATGAGGTTATATGTGAACTTTGCTCAGAACAGATCTTGTAAATTTAATGCACCTATAAATCAACATAGTGCATAGTAGTGTAGAATTCATGTGATGATATTCTGATATTCTAACTGCGATCTTCTTAGTCTTAAAGGATACAAAGGTTCTATTTTCTTATCTCTATATGTATATATATATGTATATATATGTACATATGTATACATACATATATTTATATATATGAAAATACACTTATATATTTTTATACGTATGAATATATTACATATATTCTGCTTTGAAAATGTAAAAAGTAACTTCTGTAGAAATGAATATCTTTAGATAAATAGATGGACTTTTAGTAGGGTCTTGCATATGAATCATGATTATGAGATAAAAAATTAGTTGAAATGTGCAGGTAGAATAATCAGAGCATCAAAAAGCTGGAGATGTGGTAAGTGGTAATATAGTTTAGGAATGGCAGATAAGCAGATGTGCTTTTACTGAGTTGAGGAGTGTAGAGATAGACTGGAGGAAATGAGCTGTTTGTAGTCTGATTTGGAATGTATACCTGATTTCACTGGTAGTTAAAACCTTTATTTTGAGTAGAGGCACTTAAACAGGTTTTAGTCTTAGAACATATCTTTTAATGATAGACCAGAGCAGGTTTGGAAAGTAAAAGGGCCCCAAGGCCAAAGAGATCATATAATAGGTTACCAAATGCAGAGCTATCATTATTTCTTTCCTATTTTTTCATTTCATTTCCTCTCATTAACAAAAGTGATATCAACACATTAAATATATAGAGAACTTTAAAAGGCCCACCTGCCTCTGTTCCTTGAGTGCTAGGTTTAAAAGCTAACATAGACATTTAGATAGAGTTTTGAAGAAACTTTTGAAGAATTATCAGCACATAACATTTAACTTAATTAAATAATATAATCAGGTAGCAATGGGTGACCAAAAAGAAAAAGAATCAAAACAGAACATCTATTGGACATCTACTGTGAAACACCACACAAAGTATTTTTCTTTTTACAATTTTTAATTAAATGTTTTTCACATGTACATTTATATTATTACATGTATATACAATAAACTACCTACAGCAAAAAGAACTGTGAAACAGGAAGGAATTATATATATATATGTTTCATTCATAGTGTTTGGCTATTTGTATTTGGCAGTCTTGCAGTCTTGAAGAAAACAGCTTTTCTATCTGGGTGAGTCTAAAATTCTGACTGTAAATCAATATCTATCATACCAAGTACTTTTAAGCCATTCTGTCCTGCAACAGTAGATGTGCTTGCTGCCACACCCTATGTGATTACATCCCTGAGGACATGGGAAACTTGCAAGAGACATTGCTCTTAACAGTATCTCAGCTCTTGTATAACATGAGGCCTTCATCTTTCTTTTTTCTTAGTTACTTATTCACCAATTTCAATAATAACATTAAAGCCGTGTTTGGAAGTCAGTATGAGTAGAAATCTAAGTTAAAAATAGGTAATAACAGTTTAAAAAGACTGCATTTTATTTCTTTCTACCAACACATATAGAATTGTGAAGGGTGTTTCTATATCACATATAGCCATGTTATTTAACTCTGATCACCTCCACCTTCATCATCATCATCGTTGTTGTCATGGCCATCACCACCAAGTATTAAATTATTTTGCCTAATACAACGCACAAATTTTAAGTCTCAGGTTTTGCTTTTTTCCCCGTGTTTGTATGTACTGTCTTCACATGCAGAACCTCTTAGATTTACAGAAATGGCATGTCTGCTAACTTGAAGGCAATAAATTAAATCTGTGTTAAAAGCAGCACATTTATTAGGTTTTCTCATTAGTGGAATGATAAGCTACTCACAAATCTTTGTGTACATAAATTTTATTGACCTTGTTAAGAATAGACAATACCTTGTACTGTACCTGTATTAAGAAAGTTCAACCCTGAAAATAAACAGAATATACAAATGCATACATCTATGTTAACAACAATTAATGAATAGATAAGTCATGAGTTTGAAAGAGTACAAGTAATGGAAGGTTTGGAAGCAGGAAAGTGAAGGGAAAAATAATGAATCATAATATCAAAAGCAGAACAAAAATGTCAGAAAAAAAAGAGAAAAAGAAGTTCACATATCTTATTCTCCTTCAATGCCATTGCATAATAAAAATGCAGCTAAATGAACAAAACAGAGTTCTGCCCAGCTCTTTGTTTTGTGCACCCTAACTGTGGCATTTCCAACAGGAACTCTCTCCTGCCAGCTCCTTAGAATCCTTATATACCTTGTCTTATATACCAGGACTGTTTCTCTCTCTCTTTTTTGCATCTCAGTATCCACCCTATCATAGGTGGTTAGCACGACTTCATTCCGTAGGGAATTCCTACTGTTTCTGAGCCTGCAGTGAGTCACTGCCTACACTGCCAGCTTTTTCTTTGAAATGGTCTCAGTGTTACTGCAGTCTAATCACCAAGCACCAGCAAGAAAAGCATCTCTCTCCTTGAGATGTAGATTACATTTTTCTCTCCTTGAGAAGAGGAAACTGAAGCAGGAGGATGAGGATGAGATACATATACAGAAATGGTCTGAAAAATGAAACAAAAGGAACAACATTAAAACAATAAAAAATAATAAATGGAAAATAAAAATAGAAAAATAAAGACATAATATCATTTCCCAAAGAACCAGAGATGTGGCCATATTTTAATGTTTTCATGATATTGTTAGACAAGTGGTTAATGTTGTCTGGGGAATATAATATACAAATAGTATCAGTGATATTAATGATACAGCAAGAATGAAAGATAAAAGAGAATGTAAAAATGTCCACAATTTATCTCAATGAAGCATGTTCCTGCCTTTAAGTAATGTGACTTGACATCCTCAGGATATACTAAGTTATTTTACACTTGAGTGTCTGTGAGTATTTTACAAAAGTATATATAGAAATATATATAATATATACTATTAAGTATATACAAAAAAGAACAAGTAGAAAACTGACACATCAGAAGAACAGATGATCAAATTGATAATGAAAAATGAAACAAATCAGCAAGAGAAAAACTCATCCTGAGAGTTTCCAACATCGAACTCTCAGGGAGAGTCTCTAAATATGTCTCAGGACTCGGAAGTAGGACTTCATATTACAAGACTGAGAAGCCATATTTTCAATGAAATAACAAGATTTTTGAATAGACAGAGAGGAGTGTACATTTATTTATGATAACTACAACCTAGACAGCATATCATGTACATAGAGTTATTTTTAAATTGCATCGGTTTAGGTACATCCATCTAGATAAATGTGGTGAAAATACTGATGGAAAAAGAAAAGTTTTGCTGAAAAAGATAAACATTACTAAGAAAAAGAATAGCAGCAGGAAATTCTTCACTTAGTGAATAGTTCCTAAAGAGAAGGCTAATGTGCCTCTTTAGGGCTTGATATGAGATCACCTTAGTGTAAGGAGAGTCTGTTCTTTAAACAAAAGATTAAAAAACTACCTCTCTATAGCTTTCTTCCTGAAACATACTGAGAACAGCAACATGGCTTGTTTGAAATTTCCTTTATAGTATTTTAAGATTTTTTTAAAAGTAGGTTTCTAAACCCCAGTTTTTAGAAAAAATAAGTCTCTCCATACATTTGTTTATTTGATTTGTAACTTTAATTTTTGAGGTATTTGATTACTAAGCATATTTGCTCTTTTATGCACTCACACATAGTTGTCCAATATATATAATATTTTGATACATTTATACTTTGAATTTCAAACAAAATTTTAAAAGATTTATAGGTGTATACCTAATTGACATTTAGAGTATAGAATTGTCTCAAATATATTGTGATGTGCACGGACCATATTTCGCATATTTCGGATCACCGGGAACTTGTTCTTGAAACTACAAAATGTATAAAAATACAGAATAATGGATTTTTGCATAAATCTCTTAGCTTTAGAATATTCAAATACATTATTTATCATCTTAATTATTTTGCATTCGCATACTAATAGTTTATTAAACTCCATTATATAAATACTTAAAGTTAAAAAAATAAGAAAACCCAGATCTCTGAAAGCTTAGGACAACTAAGTTATTTTATGCCGAGTATATATTAAGCCTTTTACCAAAAGAATTTAAGTACCCTCCTCAATTAGCTTTAGAAATGTTGAGTTGCAAATAAAAACGTATGTTTTCATTGCAGTCAGTTTGTTACTCACCCATCCCCACCCCCACTTTATTTGAAAGCTGTGCATTTGTTAGTATTTTCTATTTTGAGCAGATAGCTCTTGTTTCTTCAGAGGAAACTAAGCTTTGTCTGATGTCAGTTCAATGATGTCAAACCACTCAGACTCACTTTAGTAATACAGCAGTGTCATTAATACTACCTTGGGGGGAGTTTATCTGCATCATGAATAATTTTAACAAGAAGTCAAATGATTATATGCTTTGATTCAATGTCACAATGAAAGTCAACTTGTGTCAGTATTGTGTCACTTTAAAAATCCTTATGATTGTCAAAGATGAAGTTAACAGCACACTTTCTTTGCTTAGCAAACTAGTTTATTTCCTTCATGCTATATTTTATCTTGTTGTGAATATATTTTCTATTTAAATATTGAACAAGAAAAAAATCTAGAGATACTTATATTATGTTTGAATGGAAGTTTTTATGATTTTTCCAGTGTATTGGGGTTCATTCTTTCCAACCTTCTTAAGTGTGGTTTTTCATTGAGAGATCCCTCAGCAATTTTTTTGACAGACAACTGAAAGACACTAATGATAACAGTACTTCAAATGAGCCCAATCTCTGCCTTTTTTCTGCTCATTTTCTCCATTTGTTATACGTGATACTCAAAGATTTTAGAACATAGTAGTTGGTTTCATACTGTTTTCAAAAATATAAAGCATAACAGTTCAGACCTACTATGTGAATGCCAATGAAAAGAGTTGATAGTAAAAATTTAGTAGGACGATGAGTGAATGTGAATAAGAGGGTGATTAAAATGGTTACCAGTTGGGAGGCAGTGTTTAGAACTTTCCGTGGTATTTTCTCAGTTTGTCTGCAAATATAAAATTTTCCACATGAAACAGATATCCTGAAAATATTGGCATAACAAATATATTGAAACAAAACTTCTTAGAACTTTGGTTTTAACTTAAGAATCTGAACACTTTAATATTCAAATTAAAATCTTCTGCAGACATAACACAGTTTAAGCTTCCATTTATAAAGATGCTCTCTTTATACTACACAAATAAATTTAAGAGCCAACTATGTTATAAGCAGATCACTGTAAGTCAATAAGTCTCATCTACATTCAATAGGACCAGAGACTATGAGGTAGTTATTTTGAACAGGAAGAGATACATTGGAAACTGTAAATAACTAACAATGAGGAAGGTGTGTGGCACTGTGAAGGAGTAGTGGGAGTTCCCATTTTCAATTTACTTCCCCTCCCTCCATTAGGAATCTCATCTAGTGAGGGAGTGTCTTTTCAGTCTCCAAGGTCCTTACAACTAGGAGTCTCAGGTAGAGTCCCACTCATATCCTCTTAGAGATCTGTTCTGACTTAGGTCTCCAGCTTGTCACAAAGATGCTCTTGCCCACAGTTTCTCTGTTCTCTTCATGCCTTTAGTCTTCCTGCCTCACTTTCCCCAGGTCTGATCTTGACCCGTATTTCTCTCTATGCTCTCCTTCTTACCTCTCTCTAACCACTACCTCTGTCTATCTACTTTATTTCCCCTTCTGAATGAGATTTAAGTATCCTCTTTTGGGTCCTCCTTGTTACTTATCTTCTTCAGGTCTGTGTATTGCAGTCTGTCTATTCTTACTATATGGCTAAAATCTGCTTATAAGTGAATACATACCACGTGTGTCTTTCTGGGTCTTGGTTACCTTACTCAGGATAATTTCTTCTAGTTCCATCCACTTGCCTACAAATTACATGATTTTCTTGTTTCTAGTAGCTGAGTAGTACCACAGTTTCTTTATCCATTCTTCAACTGAGGGACATTTAGGTTGTTTCCAGACTCTGGTTATTACACTTAAAGCTGCTATGAACATAATTGAATAAATGTTCTTGCTGTGTGGTGTAGCATCTTTTGGGTGAAGTATGCGCAGGAGTGGTAAGTGACTAGGAACACATTCTAGGTGATGGGTAGGGTCTCAGAAATTTAACAACCACAAACCCATCTGGCTAGTTATGGCAAGGACCCATTATCTTAAACTTGAGAAATGAACTTGAGAGGGAGAGTGAGGTTTTCAAAGTTTATTATAGGTACACAGGTGAGAGCTTCAAGTAAAGTAAGCAGAGCTCCTGTATAGCAATATGACTCTCAAGAAAAGACTGTTGCCAAGGTCTACATCCAGGGATTGATGGTGCTTTAATGGCTTGGGAAGGGGCTGAGAGGGGCTGGTCTGTCCAGCTGCCCCATTCAGAGGCAATTTTCACATATTTTAGTTTCACTCCCAACATCCAGATAGTTTCCGGACAACAGTGCTCTTTGTTTTGTCCTGGAAGAGACATAGTAAGGCACCAGACCTCGAGCAAGTACCTAAGGGCATTCAGCATTTCTGGTCTCCTGCCAGGACAAAACCAAGGACATTTCGAGATTTTGGCCTAGGACAAGAATCAGAACTGCTCATTTTGGAGGTCACTGTCACTAAAATTGCCTCTCCGGTCTTTATCTCCTGTTCTCATCAACAATATTTGACAAGCTATAGGAGAAAACTGTCTGGATAATTTAGAGAGGAAATTTGGGACATGATGAACTGGATTTGGAATAGGGAAATAGCATATGATCTTCATCTTAGAATATACTGTTGCTGATTGGTTCAAACAAGATGGTCTAAAAGAAGATGAATTTGGATTTGCAAGGCCAAAGGAAGCTTAACTGCCTCTAAGAATGTTCAGTGATCAGATAATTTGAAACTTCTTCAGAAGTGATAAAGCGATATCTGGAATTTTTTACCTGGCTGTAACTGTTTTGTAGCCTTTTCTTTATATAATTGGGGGATTATTAATTAAAAACATTTTTTTCTTATGGATACATAATAAGTCACATCAGCTAAACACTAGGCTATCAGAAATCTCTACCATGCCCCTCAAGTACTAATTATTATAATAATCTAAAGTAAAATATGTTTGAATTGATAGGATAGTAGCAATTTTTATGGAGTATATTTTCATTCACATATTTACTTTTTATTATAAAAAAGCAATTTTGAGTTTTGTATTTTATAGAAGGAAAATGAATTACTTCTGATCCTTTCAAAGAAGGGTTAATGGTGCTAATGATGAAATTAGGAAGTGGCCCATAAAAGACCAGTACTGTCTACAGAGAGGGACCTGACACTATTTGATGGTGTGCAACAGTCCAGTAGACAGGGATTTGAAATATTCTAGTTAGAAGTTCATAATAAATGAAACAGTCTCGGTTAGAGCTAACCTTTCCTCCTATACACTTGAGTAGATCCTTAGGATTACTCCCCTTCACTTACATTTTTTTAATGAATAAATAAAAAAATCTTCGTACATACATACGATGTACCACATAATTATTTTGTTCATGTCACATGGTATAATTTTCAAGTAAGAATAAGTGCATCTATTATTTATCTCCTGAAACAATAGTGTGTGTGTGTGTGTATGTGTGTGTGTGTGTGTGTGTGTGTGTGTGTGTGTGTGTGCTGTAATCCTGTCTAATTACAGACTTTGTGCAACACTCATTCTGGTTGATATACCCCTCTAGCATATGTCTGTCTAAGTTACTATCCACTCGTCAAGCTGAGCCTCAGCTCAGCAACTTCCAATAACTATATTTTCTACCTCCTCACAGTACATTAAATAAGTGACTCTTCTTCTAAAAGCACCTATTTTCACTATCAAAAGAGTGCGCTCAGAGGAAGGACAGCAGGCTACCAAGAAGAGACTTGATACCCTATGAGCATATACAGAGGGAGGTAATCCCTCTCAGGAACAGTCATAGGGGAGGGGAGTAAGGGGAAAATGGGAGGGAGGGAGGAATGGGAGGATACAAGGGATGGGATAGCCATTGAGATGTAACAAGAATAAAATAATAAAATATATTATAAAAAGAGCAGATGTGAAGAATGTCTTTGTAAAACATAGCATTAAAAAATAGACTTTTATTTAACTAGTATAAGCCTCTAATCCATGTTTTATTCAGATTTACTGAAGTACAACTTATTACATCATTACTAATGTGGATAAAAGAGTTGTAACTCAGCTCTTCTCTGAAAAGATGACGTGCCCTCTGTTTCACTATATGATACAATCACCCAAGACAGCACAGGGAAGGGCCTCCAAAACTGTATCTGTGTGCTCACACCTATGATGCTGTCTTTTCTAGCACTTGCGAGAAATTCACGATGTCTAGAATTCTGTGAGGCTATTTTTATAAAACAAACTACAGTGACTGGGTGAATTTATATCAGTAATGCTATAGTGAGAAAAAAAAAGCAGTTTTGAAACTTTTTTTAAATCTGATTGAAAAATGTAATAAAATCATTCTTCCACATGAATTACAGTTTCGGCGATATTTAGAAAGTGTGGGGGGGTCAACTTATATAGAAATAGTATTTACATTTTAGAGATTTCACATTTTAAAACAGTGTAGGAAAAATTTCCCTTTTGATAATTATGAATACATACAGCTACCAGTCAGCTTAGTGATTGTTTCCACTGAAGCCTATATTTTCCATTAATTTAAGTGGAAATGTTTTTTAAAAAGTTGTTTTTAAGTCCCATGAGTATTTTTTATAAATGATGTATTTATATTGAGGTATTTTAAAATATTTCTCTCTTTTTTAAAAAATGATATAGATGTTGTATTAAAACAATTGCTTAACAACAACAATAAAGAAATATTTTATTTTTCATATGACAGATTAATACAAAGGAAGAGACTTCAAATGTTCTGCACAATTACACATGTACAGATCATGAATTAGTACACTTGATTCTATTGTTGATGCAATAACAGTACCCGTTGTGTATCCATCTTTAGCTAAGAGCTTCGCTTAATGCCTGGATCTTAATCGCCTTATCCATGCATAGGAGAAACACACTGGAGTAATTTTAATTTTTTCTAAGCTCCTCAAAATGTGAAAACTGAAAAGTTTTGCCACCATATGACTAATTTGACAAATTCTATTTGAATTCTACCAGTTATATACTAAATATAGCAAAAGCTTTGACTACTTTCATAAAGCAAATTCTTAAATATTC
The DNA here is from genome assembly GCA_907169655.1 of Acomys percivali. Classification (NCBI taxonomy): domain Eukaryota; kingdom Metazoa; phylum Chordata; class Mammalia; order Rodentia; family Muridae; genus Acomys; species Acomys percivali. Next base: position 36,418,047 of record OU015748.1, on the reverse strand, counting down.
TTTAGGAAAGGGATACACTTGTGCTTAAAGAGTTTCAGCTATCCCATTGATGCTGTGGAAAATAGTATGAAAATAAGATGATAAAAAGTTAAGCATTAAAAATAGTGCTCAACCCAAAACATTCCCCCCTTAACAAATTTCCTGAATTAATATAGTAGGTATAGATTTTTTTGGAGAACAGGTCTTTCTCATCAACATCTGAAGGTTAAAGATGGAAGAGAAGAGTTAAGAAGCCATTAAATCCAGGGAGAGTTGCAGGACTGTGCTTCTCGATTGTCAGGCTTGAGGAAGACAAGCCATACACTCCTGTTCAACTTTGACAGAATGAGCTTAATGTAGAAATCCTATAGAAAGGAGAATGGATTGTATGCAACCATATGAGAAGTGAGAAAGAACAGTTCTTGCTCAGTGCATTCAGTGATAATACTTGCTAGCTTTTTCTTTTTTTCCTCAGAGTGAATCATATACATAAGGTTCTCTCTCTCTCTCTCTCTCTCTCTCTCTCTCTGCAAGATAATACACTTTTAATAAAATTACTTTTAAGAAAATTTGAATTTTTTAACACTCTTGATAATAACTAAAACTTTCCAGGAAACTAAAACAACTTATATTTCTTGAAACTTTCATATACAGAACTAGGCCAGTAAACTAAAAATAATTAAGAAATAAATGCAATTTCAACTCACAAATCCTATATTAAAACAATTATTTTAGTTTTAAATACCCAACCTAACCATCTTCAAGCTGGTTATTATATGTTATTTTCATTATTTGGAAAAAATGTCTTTCTTTCTAATTAGTTTCAGGAACTTCTATATACTTCATTGCAATGATGAAAAGTTTAGAGGATTCTGACTAGAGAGTTCTTTTAGCCCATTTAATAAGTTCAAGATTTAGAGATGGCAGTTTTACAAACTCTTAAAACTGCTACAATAATATTCACAAGCAAATATACCTTATGTATCAAATTAAGTAACTGAAACTAAACCAAGACAGATAAAATTTAATAATATCATGATTTACTAACATATGGAAATGTTCAGTGTATTCCTGTGGTCATAGAATATGACATTTGAAAAAGACCTGAAAATTCTTATAGTAAGTAGGATATAACAATGGCTAATAAACATGAATCCTTTATTAAAGCTTTTGTATTTCTGATATTAATCATGTCTCCTTTAGCTATGCCTTAGACAGTTTCACAGTCGTCCAAGCACAATGTGTTTACTAATTGCATTACGCCAGCTTTACTGCGTGCCCTTCATTTGACACGGTAACTGCATAACCTTTGAAAATTGTATCCCTTGTGGCTTTTAAATGCAGTATCAACATTTTGGCAGAAGCATTTTTCAGGCATTTAACTTACATGCATTAGAGTTAAAAATTACATCCCAGAGAAATGTCTTTGGTATATATTTTTATCTACTTTCTCATTGTACGTGTCATTATCTCAAAATTTTGGCTTATTACTTCTCAACCCATTAGTCAGTTGCTTTTCAAAAATCAAGCATAAGACAATGAGAGCTATTGCAACTATTCAAATGATTTAAACCAAAATAATAGTGAACAAAATAAGAGACAGGGGAAATGAGAAAACCTGCTTATTTATTTAAATGAACCTCATGTATTAATCTGAAGTTCTCCAGCCCTGAGAGAAGGATGATCGTGTATGATTATACTAAGCAGTACCTTTTTGATCATAAAAAGAATTTTACCATAGCTCAAATTTTTGAGCAAGCCTGAACTTATTGTCAGCCAGTAATTAGCAACGACGTAGTTAAGCCTAACTACAGCAGAAAATAAAACAGGAGCTAGAGAATGAAACACTCTTCTTTTTAGTTCTCTAGTGATTTGTTGTCTTAATGGAAAAGCTTTTAGCATTTTTGTCTTTATTTTTAAAAATAATACAAGCTAAAATTTTTTCATACAATGATTTCAGAGGTGTATGCATCAATTAAAAGCTTAATAGCTTTACAGTTAGCCTTACGTATTTTCCTTCTGTATGAAGTAGAAGTGAGAAAGTTCAAGGAGAATCTATATAGAAGAAGTTAATTTAATTTTTAACTCACAATTATAGGCCTATTTAGAATAAATATTTGCTACATACAGGAAATTATATTGTTGATAGATTTTTTGCTTTTTCCTCAATAATTATATTAAGATGAGATGAACTGATAAAGACAGTTGACTGTTTAATTCAAGGAAAAGCTGTGTTTGAATGTGTATAAAACTCTGTTTTGAAAGTTCAGTTGAACTTATTAAATTTTAATACCAGTAAACCAATTTAAGTGACTTATAGCTTAATAAATGCCAATGAGAACAGGAAGTTAAAAAGGCTTACAAAATTCAGGAAGATAATTTTTAACATGATAATGTTTCATGGTGGACACTGACAACATTTTCTTTTTATCATTAGTTCTCTGGTATTCAGACATTGATATTTAGCATTGTCATGCATCAAATAAAAATTTCATGCCTATTACTAAATTGGTTTTTATGTGATGAAGAACAAATGAGGAATATTTAATTTTTCAGCCATTCCCAGAAAGCATGCTCATAATTTTATATGATCTCTATAGAAGTTGATACATTTCCTGATACTTTGGCTTAGCAATACTTAATTTCCTTTAAATTCTTTCTATAGTGTAACATATTCTCATGTTTAGTGAATGACAGCACTGATCTATTTACACTGACATAAAACATAGGAAATAAAGCTTTCCTATTAAAGTGAGTTAAGATACACTATGAACCAGTTCAACTATTTCTGTCATAATTTAAGTGTTTTCATACATAAAGATGCGACATCTATATCATGGAATTTTAAAATGTGTATCACATTTTATTGGGACACATTTTTCAATCCAATATGAAAAGAGACAATATAAAGCGCCAGACAGAAGACTAAACACAAGATAACTTGTAGTTTACCAATCTTTCATTTATTTTAAATCAAATACGGCTTTCCCCCCTTTCTCATTCCTTTTCAGTATCCTTTTCCATCCTTTTCAAAGGGAGGAAGAAATTGCTCATTTAATTTACCAATCTTAGATTATAAAACTAAGTCCCTTTGTCAAAGTTACTATTTATACCAAAGAACATTATATACACACATAAATACACATTTAATAATAAAATTTATATAGTATATTTTAAATTTTATTTGTTGTCGCTTGTGTTATAATCAAATGATTTTACATTCATTTCTATTATAAAAAGAAACACACATGGGGGGTTTAAGGATTTCTACAGTTGAAAAATAATGACACAAATCTCTCAGTCTTTTAGCCCAAAGGAGTTTGTGAGAAAGTTGGATTGTGGTTTTGATTCTACATTGCTCATTTCAAAAATGGCAAAGATACTAGCATTTGACTTCCAGGCATCTAGTTTCTAATACTAAGAATATTAATATTATGGAAAGGTAGACAATGCAATGAACATCAATATAGTTTCATAATCAATATTATATCCCATCACAAGATAAAATAATATGTAAGGAAGAAAAATTATTAAAGAAAACTTGATATATTACACAAAGTTTAATAGGTACATCAATAATGACATAATTTCCCTAATGTAATGTTCAAAATTAGGAATATGACAAATTATAAATCCATACATTTTCATTTATTATTTTAAGGTTCAGTTTATTAAAAAGGAGATTACACATGGACCAGAGTGAGAATAATTATATATACTGTATTTGCAATGGTGAGTAAATCAAATTACTTTAGACTTTTATTATTTCAAACCCTATGGTAAGGAGACACAATTATTCATAATAATGATTATTTAATTTAAAAAATCAGCTATATTGAAATAAATTTTGATTAGAAGAGATAAATAGTTATACAGAATTTTATTTCAGTCAAATAACCATTTTCCTAAATTACATAAGTTTTTTTTGTGATTTTTATTCAGTACATATAGTCTGTTTTTGAAGTGTGTGTGTGTGTGTGTGTGTGTGTGTGTGTGTGTGTGTGTGTGTGTGTTTGTATCACTGGTATTGACATAACTGTATTGCTAGAAAAACAATACAATTATTTAAATATTTTTATTAAACCTTTTGAACTTCAAGTTTTTAGAGTGTCATTCTTCCCATGTAACAGTGCAAATTATATCTTCAGAGTCTGTAAGCAAAATGTTGATATTGACACTTCCAATTCATAAATTGTGGAACAATCATAGACTGCCTTGCAGCACTGAAAGTGCTTTTAGACCAATTACATTAAAGCTGGCATATGAGAAACTTTGAGATGTACAAGTTGGATATTTTGTAGCCATGTTATATATATATATAGTAATAGTATGGAATACATAAGGAGGGACAGATTATATCAGGCCGAATGAGAGTTAGCCTAGATTGGACTTAAACTCTGGGAGTGAGCCATCTACCCAAGGACCTGAGTCTACAGTCATCTGTTACTCTTCCTAGCCTTGATATTTATATTTTATCTAGATTCAAATATATAACAAAATTATTTCTATCTTGATATTGTAAAAGTCATGCAGCTGTCAATATGGAAGCAGCAGTATCAAACATACCACTTCACACATGAGAATCTTAGTTCTTCTGTTGGTCAAAGATGGTATTTGTTCTGTTTTGTTTAGCTATAATGGAGAGGCTCCATATTTGCAATACTTTTAGACAAAGTATATTTACCACCACAGCTACCTTTCCGGTAACCATTTTGTCAGCAATATCTCATGTGCTAACCATAAACGGAATGTTTTTAAATTCCATGGGTATTGAATATGCAGATATATTTTGAGAATGCAGGCTTTCTGCCAATTATTACATATAGAAGTTTCTTCTATAAGTTAAATGTCCAGAAACTGTAAGAAAAAATCAGTTTAAAGTCAATGTTAACTTTCAAAATATCATCTGTAGAAATCCATTTAATATTCTTCTCAGGCTTTCAAAATACAGAATACAAGAATAAGTTATATATACATATGTAACATATATAATACTATATTTCCAATTCTCCATAAGAAAACCTTTTCTCCAGAAGCCATAATTTGTTTATTGTTAAAAAAAATTTCTCCTTTGCTTTTCTATTTTATGTAAAGTATAAAAACAGTTATGGTATGCCATAACGTGACTGTTCCGTTTTGATGGTCTATTTTTTCCTCAGTCCTCAGAGAGGTTCTATGTAGGCCAGTGCCTGGTGTATGGATGTTTCCTTCTGGAGTTTATTAATCAAGGATCTGAGTCATGTGACAACTCCTGTGTGCCTGAGAAGCTAGGTCAAGATGTTTCCTTAATTCCCTGATGAGGAGTAACAAGATACTGATCTCTTGTGCTACTTAGTCTGTAATGTTTTGTATTCTTTCTAACCTCCTCACTGTTGAGGTCTACCTTATAAGAAAGAATCTACTCTGTTACTGTAAGTGAAAGTCACAATGTACTGGAAGTTTTGGAAGTCCTCTACTACCTAACAAAGAGAAGGAATAAATTTTATTTCTTTTCATAAAGAATTTAAGGTCTAAAGTATGCAGACGTGAAGTCTGTGTTATCTCCTTCCAATTATTGATAATAGGCTATCAACCACGGTGTTATGTAGGTTGATAAATATTACATAAATGATTGTCTAAAGGGGCAGATACTATCATATGCACTTTTTAGATTGTCACCTCTCATGTAGCATCATGAACTGAACTCCTTGACTTTGACATGCTGCCAAAGTTTGCATTCCATAGACACCCAGTGAAGGTAAAACTGAGATTAAAGGTAAGGGTAAGGAAGAAAACAGAACACAGGGAGAAGGGGGAGGGGACTGAGAAGAAAAAGGGGACAACGAAGAGGAAAACGAAGGAGGGAAGAATTTTTTCCTAAGGGCATCGTGTCTTCATTAGAAAAGTTTAAAAGTACTATAATCTCATCTGTACTACCTGTATCCTCTTCCTCTGTGGCTTGGCAAGGGCTTCCTGCCAGGGGGAAGTGATCAAAGCTGGAAACCAGAGTCCATGTTAGAAGTAGTCCCTACTCCCCATATGTGGGACCACAAAAAGACTGCTGCTTATCTGCTACATCTGAGCAGAGGCTCTATGTCAACATCATATTTAGTCTATGGTTGGATAGTTTTGTTTTACAAGTAGGCTTAGTTGTTTATGGGTTAAGGTGTTCTTGGGTCTAGATAGATATCTTAAAGTGATAATGACCAGATATGATAGATACTGTTTTACATTCAAAATTTTAGACTCACCAAGATAGGAAAGACGTTTTATTCAAGGCTGACAAATACAAATAGCCAAAACGCTATGGATGTAACATATATGTAATTCCTGATTGTTTTGTGATTCTTCTTGCTGTCGGTATTATATTGTATATATATTGTATATATGTATATGGAAAAATATTTAATAAAAATTGAAGAAAGCACTTACATTATTTCAGGGGAAGTCAAATTTCAATTTATTGCCTGGTGATAGTCAACCTTTTCTTGAAAAATGAATCTTCTTTTTCTCCATATGAACAGTTATGAAACAATCAGGAAATCCACATGTAAAAATTACATTCAAAATATTTAGCTTATTTGTATTTGGAAATCTAAGGAAAATACGATCTATCCTATCTAGGTTAGTGTAAAGATTTGTACCTAAATAATTCTCTATCACATCTTCTATTTATCATATTAAAACATCTTTTTAGACCTTAAAACATTTTTGTAAATCCTAAACCACTTAAGCCTAACTGTGAAACTAGAACTATCTAGTCTTCAACCCTATCAAAAACTTGAGAAGGAATAAAATCGTGACAAATAGGAAGTGCAGGCAAGCAGCTTCCCAAATTAAGAGATGGAAAAGGCAATTCACGGCCTGGTCAGTCACCCATAGAAACAAGCAGCGTTTGCCTATTCAGATTTACTGTAGATAGACAGTGAAGCTTCTTGAATGAACCGATTCAGAGTTAGAAAGTTGTGGTGAAATTTAAACATATGACCCTGGGGTGGGAACAACCTTATGTTTCCCAGGCCTCTGCTTGCTATCACGTCCATTATGGGCTGGGTGCTCCCCACCCCCTCCCTCCACATAAAATCTGTTGTAACACAGATGTTATTCCCCTGCTCATAAAGAGATGGGGTGCAATGTGTGTTCTATGTAACTGAGCTTCTGCTGATTTTCTTTTTTAATAAAAGAGTAGATAATGGAGCAGAAAACCCAAATCCTCACTAAATCCACAAAGTGCTCATGCATAGCGAGGTTATGTACATATTTAGACTTAGGATCTCTTTTGAAATCCAGATCTAATATCAACTGGCTTCTCTGTCAAGATGTACTTCAGTTCTGTAGATATACAGGAGAGGAATGGGTAAACCCAGTAACTCTGTTAAGTTGATGCTGATGGAAGGAGTTTTGCTGGAAAGAAGGAATAAAGGCTAATTTGTGTTTCTGCTCCCTTGTCTTTTAAGCAACAGACAATAGAGAACTAATAGAAAATAATGATTATTTTGGTTGTTAAAAACAGGGAAAACTTGCAAAAGGCATATTACTTAAATATAATTGTGCCTTTATATGCTCAAAAAATTTTAAATCTTTATAAATTACCATATGTTAGATATAACATTTAAAGATGATTGAATAAAAACACACTCTTATTTTTTACAGAAAATGTTAGTTATTTCAAATGGAAATACAGATTTTAAATTTTGCAAAGAACAATTAAAAAATTAGTATCCTTGTTTTAGATTTCTTTTAGTTAATATTCGCACCATATCTAAAGGTGTATCCTGTAAAAGTTTATACATTTCACAGTGTTAACAGTGAATTAAGTATATTTTTGTCAGTAGCACTGGATAAAAGATGTTAATGATTCTCTTTTTCAAACTAGACACATGATTTTACACATCTTGGATATTGACAATAGAAATTATAAGAATATTACACATTGAAAAGTCACAGTGAATATAAAACCTTTTCCCTTCTCTTTAAAGAGCAGAGAAGCTGCTGAGGTGTCTGTTAGATGGAGTCAAACACAAAGGCTAACACCAAGAAGGGGCACTTCCACCCCTCCCACAGCCAAGTGACTGGCACCAACAAACTGACAGATGCCCAATTGGCTTGTCTGGAGTAATTTTTAAATTATTTTGGATTTTTAAGTAGACTTAAGAAAAGTACTAGGAAACTATTGCTTCACATGTTATCATATGCTTTTCCTAAGGGAGGAATTTGATGTTTAGAGACAATCTATGCATTGTTATACCTAATTTCATTTCTTGATGCCTCTCTTGACGCTGAACTGCACTGGAAAGTAAGGGAAAAGCCCATGTGTTCGGCATAGGACTCAACTCTTTCTAGCCAATGGTTATAAGAAACAACTCTTATTTCCTTTTGTACTTTTGTACAATTACTAATGCAAGAGATTGAATTAGAAAATATTCACATAATCACTTTGTGCTAGAAGCTTAAACTGATTTTTCTTCTTGCTGACATATTAAGATGTTTTAAGCTGTTATTTAAGAGTCACGCAATATGTTTTACACCCAATTGCATGACTCACATATAAGATCACAACACAACAATGTGTTAATTTTTCTAAAAAAGTGAAATATGCTAAATATTAAGAAGATAAGTGATTGTATATAAAGCATGAAGAGTTCTCAATTCACACTCTCTGCTAAGTCAGCTTGTATTGTCATGTTTCTAACAAAAGTTAGCTGTAACACCCCATGTAATACTTCCTGATTAAGAATTACTCAATTAAATCATAAGTAAGAATATAGTCATGTTTAAGTCAAAGTCAGTTACTTTTTAAAGAAACTAGGATGCAAATATTAGAATGCAGTATAATCCTTTAATATCTTGCAACTCCTAACAAAACGGACTATGTTGAGTGTAACAAAGAGTTGGAATAGGGCAAAAAGAATTCACAGAACATGAGCTTCTATTCTGGTGACAGTATGTTAAATAAATTTCAATTGCCTTTAGTGTCAAATAGGCCAGAATTTTAATTCCTGTCCTCATTGTTCCTTCAAATATGTTAAGACATACTTCAGCATCCTAGCAATTCTTTAGTGGCTTCTGTAGGACACCATGCCACACCAAGGGGGAAGGGGATACCTTTGCAGCTATTAAAAAGTAGTAAGAAATCAGAGCATGATTTTGTATAAAGATATTTTATCAAATGCTTAAATTTTTCATACCTTGTTCAAAATAAAAATATTCTGCATTGATTTAATTCCTTGCATGAGTACACACACACATACACACACCACATGCATATAAACTATTTATAAATATCTATAGTATGTAGAGTGCTTTGTCATTAACTAAATATTTGTTCTTTGTGTGCTGATCTTAAATGATATTCCTCAAAAATATTCTGGCAGTAAAACTGTCCTCTTGACCATGTGGGGAAAGTGATACAGACAAGTTATGATGACGTTTCTAGCTTAAGGCAAAAATCAGAAATCAGTCATTGGAGCTTTACAACATTGTACTGCTTTTTTTTTTAATCTACCTGGGAAACTGCTATTGTGGACCCATGACAGTTTTTGTTTGTTTGTTTGTTTGTGTTTCTGAAAAACACAAAAAAATCACATTATAGTTTTCCTCATTTGAATTATACACCTTCAATCCCACGTAGTAAAGTGAATTTACCTACTGTGCAAAAATCAATGAGCACTGAAACCTACTCTGAATATCCACACATGGCTTTTCCCACTCTAAGATGGATTTATTCATGCCACAGAGTTCTGAAAATCAGGGATAGTATCATACACATAGATAAAGCAGGCTTTTGAAGCTAAAAACTCAACTGAGCAGTCATAACTCCACATCAGGAAAAATAAACAGCTTCAGCATCACATAGAACATCAGAATAAAACCTCCGTGAACTATTACACACTTAAAACTAAAAAAACAAATAGGTGGTAATATTAGCCTTGACATCTCTACCCCTAACTAGACTCCATCCCATGTAAACAAAGCTCCACCCTGACAACCTCTTAGCTCCAGGCACAGACCTGAAGTATTAGAGATAATGGCAGAATTATTAGATTAGCTGTTGCCAGGATCGCTCCTTGTCCTAGCTAATCACTTACTGTGGTAAATCTGAGTGACTTCATACTGTTACTGTTATGTCTGTACAATCCTTTAAAGGCATTGATGTTGTGTCAAAGAGATGTTTGGAAGTTTATATAAACTTCCATTACGTTCCATTGATTTGTGTTTTTAAAGTTTGTGCACATAAAACAATCCATACTTATGCTTTCTCTTTTTCTAAATTGGGGGTGGGTAAGAGGAGAAATCTAATAATTTCCTGCCTTTAAGAGCATATTCTCTCACCTCTTTCTGTAATTTTGATTATCGATCTGTCTTTCTTTGATTATGCAATGTGTGCCGTAGGAACTCTTTCACCATTTGCACGTTGTATTTTCTTTTTCATTTCAAGTGCTTAATTTCATCCTCTTTGCATATTTCATGTTGTTCTCACTCTGGATCTAGTGTCTTTTTCTCAGCTTTAATATGTGCTGTGCTTTACTTGCTTACCTATTGATTAGATTTTTTGTCACACATTTATTGTTACATTTTGTAATTTTTAATTTATCTTACATGATTAGATTAATATATTATATATCTATTTTTACCATGTCACTGGTTTTGTTTATATTTGTTACCCAACAAAGGCTTTTTGTCTCATTTTTCCCTATGTACCTAGATGGAAATGCTGGTCAACTCATTTGAAATTGTTTTCACTTTTAAAAGTTAAATTTCATTTTATTATACATAAAAGAAATATTGAGATTATTATTCTCAAACCGAAACTTTTTTTATCACATTTTCATATTATTAAAAGGTTGCTAATCTACTTTATCTTTGTCTTAGGATAGAGATATCATGTGCTACAACCACATTAGAAAACCTCTATACCTGTTAACCAGGCATGGCTTTTAAATACCTAACTTCTTAAATTTTACTGGTTTCAACAAAGCATTATGCATACACCTTGTTTTAGGTTACTGCACTGAAGTGAACCAAAGGGGGCCATACAGAGGTTGACGGTGGGCAGTGCAAAGAAGATTCAGGAGAACAAGTTTTGTTTTCCCATGAACTAATCTGAACTCAGTGTTCTTATCTGGGAAATAGGCATTCTATTACATTACATCAAAAGCTGCCTCTCCTTGATAAACCATGAACAATCACGCTTTCCCTCTGAGGTTCAAATAAACAATAGCTTCAAGAGATGAGACTTAGATAGGTATATTTGTTTTAAGAGACTGAAAAAAGTACATTGGAGAAATGAATATTTACTCTTTTTTTTTTTTGGAGCTTTGTTGACATTAACCAAGCACGTGTGGAAAATATATAATAAATCCTTATCTAAAAATATCATTCTTTGTATGGGAAAATTCATCCTGTCATGGAAAGTTGATGTGGATAAACTAATACATCTCAGTGAAAACAATTCTGAAGGTAGGAGTTGAACCACGAAATTTAATTAAAAAGTAAATACTATGCCCTTTTTTGTTTTGCCATTTCATTGAGTTTTTAAGTGATATGCAGATAATTAATTTTATATTAAAGTAAAACACATCTCTTTCATAATTTTCTTTCAGAACTTGTCTTACAGAATTCCTTTTATTAAAACTCGAATATACGCTACCTAAAATGTTGTTAGAAAGAACAGCTAACATCATCTTTCACACTTTACCAAATTTCACTGGTACAGTATTTTCTACTGCCTATTTTATATATTAACAGAGTGTTTTATATATTAAAAGAGGGTGGAGAACAACCATCTCATAGTAAAAATTGACACATACTTTAAACTTCTTTGGCTTCTCTAGTTTGTGTGGCCAGTTTTCAGGTAGAATTATGTCTGTGGTAGAAACAAGAACATTTTTCCCAGTGGCTTGTTTGCCACATTTGAAGCCACCTTCATAAGGAGGTTTTTCAATGCTCATCGTTTACTTTGAGGTAGGCTGGGTGTTGCCAGGAGTTAATCTGTCTCATTCCAAGAGTATCTAAAATTTATTTATTCATAATTATGAAAATCTAAGACCCAGGTTTGAACATTTGAGCTAAAATATAGGAGTCTAAAGCCTCAAGAATTTTCATTATATACTGCAAGATTTCAACAATATTCAATGCATCTGCATATGAGAGAACAAGCTACTTTGACTTTCAGGTGACTCATATACACTGACTAGAAAGACCAGTGTGGTCCTAATATGAATGAACAACATTCATTCAAATATATGATACCCATGCACCAGATATATGTGATCCTCGTGGACTAATTATAAATATTCCATATGCACCAAATTTCAGTAAGCTACATGAAATAAATATATAGACTCATGTGCAGAAAATATAAGTGTTAGAGCTGCATTAAATACAAGTGAGGCACATGGATACATAAAAGAATCCTCTTCTGTTCTCCATGTTCTTTTCATATCCCAAGCCCTTGATGCTGGCAGCCCATTTACAATGTGACAGACAGGCAAATCTCTTGGAAATGACACAGCTATGGAAACTACAGGTTCCCTCATGATGCTGGCCTTTTCTCTACTTTTCCTACAGAAGTGTGTGTAAGAAAGTGCACATCAGTGTATGTGTGTATTCTGCCTGTCTCCATTTTTTCTCTCTTCAGTTTAATTTTACCACAGTTCATAATTGGAAGAATCAACCCATGTTTAGAAGGCTCGACCTTTGTTATCTCAGAGGAAGGATAGCGGGCTACCAAGAAGAGACTTGATACACTATGAGCATTATAGAGGGGGAAGAAGTCCCCCTCAGTCACAGTCATAGGGGAGGGGAGTAAGGGAAAATGGGAGGGAGGGAGGAATGAGAGGATACAAGGGATTGGACAACAATTGAGATGTAATATGAATAAATTAATAAATATAAAAAAAGAAAAAAAAGAGAAAATTCTCAGCCTTTTAAAGAACATATACCTGTTGGCCAAAAAGTTAATTTGAAAGTTCAACAAAGGTAGATATTTTTATTTGATAAGGCCACCAACTTTCAACAAAGGTAGATTTTTTTTCTTTGTTAGGTCTATCACCTTTTAAAATACGAATTTGATTTAAGGTACAATTTAATTAGTGCATGTTTAAGCCCAACACTGTAGTAGCTATGTGTTGCTTGACTGAAAATAAAGTATTCATGGAGGAAAATGCTTTGGGTTTCAGTAGTTAACAAAAGTTCTAAGGACAGGCTAATAAAACCTACACTATTTCATTGCTCTTTGTTATTAGGATTTACTTAATTATCTTAAGCTAGTTAGAATACTGTATTTAGCATTCTAATTTAACTACAGTCTTAATTTAGCATGCTTTTTTAAACTAATCTATAAGCCTATTTAACATTCACTTTTTACATAGTAAAATATTTTTATTATGTAGTAAAAATGCACTTAAATTACAAAAGCAGAATAATGAACACTCTTCAGAAAATAATCCTTCTCTAATTGTGGAATATCTATAAAGTTTCTATGTTTGATCACATAACTTAGCATTGTTTGCTTTCTCTCTTATTATGAAAGCTGATGTAAATATTTTTCACTTACAGTTATTGCTATTGTTATACAGTTAGAGAAATTCACAACAAAAACTTCAAATAAGATTTGTTTCTGACCTTGGTGGATATATTTTTATCCCTAGGTACCTGATCTCTGATTTCAAGACTAAACAAATGAGAGTTTAGTTATATGTGTATGTAGAATCTGAAATTTAATCCCAACCCAATCTGAACTTTTCAATGTGCCATTTTGTTTTGAGATAAAAGTGAAAGGGTTTCAGAAATTCTTCGTACTTCGTAGCCATTGTCAAGGACAATAATGATTACACGGCTTTTTATGTCTTCCTGACTTTCTAGAAAGTATTACAGATAACAAAATCTGCTCCCTAAAGCAGCCTAGTGGACAAAAGAAATTCTGTAGAAAACCAAAAATGTTTTAAGCGTTCTACCTTAGATTATAGTTGCTATAATGCAAATTTTTATTTTATTTATTTTTTAAGTATATTGAAAAATTTTAAATCTAACTTTCCATTATATTCTGGGTCATTACAATGATTAATAGACAAATATTAGAAATAATTTAATATCAATTTTTATTGTAAAACATGGCCTCAGTGATTCAAATCCCTATTCACAAACTACTGAAATAAAAGATGTAGACAGAGTCCTCAGAAAAAACCTTATATGAAGTGAAGTTGCAGAGGTAACTTAATTGTCTACAGTAAAGTGGACTTTGAGTAATCACATAAGGACACGCTATCATGTGGTAGAATCATTCTACTATGAACAGTAGCATTAAACAGAAGTCACATTTTATTGCGTCCATGTGTTAAATACTATTTTGGAGATCTAGAGATTGACCAGGAGTTAAGAGAGCTTATTGCTTTTGCACAGAACCATAGTTCAGTTCTCAGCACATAAATGGTGCCTCACAAGTGCTGGTAACTACAACGCCAGAAGTTATGATATCCTATTTTGGCTTCTACATTGACCTGTGTGCTCACGATGCTCATAAACTTACCTAAGCGCATACACATGCTGTTAAAAATAACAAGTGCACAAATAAGTGAATATTTACATTTTGTGATTACATTTAAAACATCACTGGGTTCAATCACTTAAAGGAGTATTATATAACTTTATGAACTGATAATTGATCCTGAGACTCAGCACTTACTAGGGCAGGTGAATATTATATGTAAATTTGTAATAAAATGATATGTTTTACTTTAGTTCACAACTCACTGAAACATTTAACTCAATTTTTAAAAGTTAAATATATTTCTTGACAAATTCATACATGTATGTAATGTACTGTGGTTAAAGTCATTCATGTCTTCCTTAATTCCCTCCCGCATTTGGCAACACCATCCTTATAAATCCCTTCCAGATTTCCTATATTATTGTTTAGTTTAAAACTTTATTTTTTGACATTTTATCTTTTGTCTTTTCACAGAATCTATTAAAGTTCGGTATATATGAGGAAAAACTCTATGGTAATACATTTAGATATATATTCAAAAAGAAATAGTCTAGATAATAAATTGGCTTAGTAAGATCCAGGGCTGTTGGTTTAATTGAAGGAAACAGCACTTTCCAGACAAGATAGGGTAGACCCATATTTGAACTCATTGAGACTGTGATAGAAATCACAAGACCTGAACAAACTCAAGCTAGACAAAGCAACAGCATAGACAAAGAGAAGTGGAAACAAAAGATCCACAGTGAGCCAAGATGCGATTTGCAATCAATAGATGCTTTGGGAGAGAAAAACAACACTTTCCAAAGGAGTGACACTGTATGTATCAACCACATTTCAGGCCAGGCAACATGTTCAGGAGTAGTTAGCCAATATAAAAATGTTCTCCATGTTTCTTAGCAGTTTCTTTCGCCTTTTGTTTCCTTTTTTCTTTTTTAAATAGAGAACAAGACATTGTTTTTGGTGGGTAGAGGGGCAGGACCTGACAGGAGTTGGAGACCAGAAAGAACATTGCAAATATATATTGCATAAATCATAAAAGATTAGTGTTTTAGTTGTTGTAGTTGTTAATAAAAATAACCACACCTAGGTATAAAAATATCTTTACTTACAAATTTTATTTAACAATGCAGGGCAAAGAAACACCTTAAGAGAAGCTGTCCCTTCTTGTGGAACTACAGATGTGCTGTCCTTTCCAGAAATTTCAAACAGAATATCAGAAAAAAAGGGAATCTTCAGCAGTCTTAGGAAAGAGCAAGCAAAAGCAGCCAATAGTGTGTAGATATTTTAAGAAGGGATCTTAGTAAGCCTCCTGGACTTTGTGGTTGCACATACTGAGTCCATCCTGAAACTGAAAATAGTGTATGTGAGCATAACTTAATTCATCTCACCTACTGGTCATCCTTGCTAAGCAGCATTGTCTTGCCTGTTAACATGGACTTCCCCTATAGTTAAGTGTCTGAACGGGAGCTGTTCTGAGAACATCAGAACATGTATCATTTTCACAAAAAGATGAATATATAGAAAAGTGCTTTTTACTGGAATCATGTTAGTCTTTCATTCTCATAAAGTCAAAGAGTCCTAAGTTGAATAATCATAAGTTGGAGACAATCTCTAAGTCAATGTGTTTGTGTGATTTCAGAAAAAAAAGATTATCTTTTCATTTGTTGTGTCTGGTCTTATAATTGGTGGTATCAGTTTTGAGTAGCATGTATTCTTAACTCTTTAGCCAAAGGGTATGGGAATCATTGCATAGGAAAAATACACTTACTTTAGATTTGTCATCTTTTAACTTTGCAGTACCTAAATATTTATTTGTACCTAATTGTATCATTTCCCTTTCTATAAATATTTTTCATTCTTTCTTTAATGACTTGATTTTTCTTTTGATAGGGGCAGTATTAGTTTACAAGGGCTGCTGTAGCAAAGTGTTGGTACTGGCTATCTTTTTTATAAATATATTTTATTAATTTATTCATATTATATCTCAATTCTTATCCCATCCCTTGTATCCTCCCATTCCTCCCTCCTTCCCATTTTTCCCTTACTCCCTTCGCCTATGACTGTGACTGAGCGGGACCTCTTCCCCCTGTATATTCTTATAGGGTATCAAGTCTCTTCTTCGTAGCCTGCTATTCTTTCTCTGAGTGCCATCAGGCTTCCCCATCCAGGGGATGTGGTCAAATATGTATACTCACTTATATCTGGACACTAGCCCAAGGGGCATGTCTCATGAAAGTCTTCACTCACCAGGGAAGTGGGACAGAGAGGAGGAAATCCTATTGGGACTCTAGGTGAAAAATGCATGTGAGAATGGGGAAGTAGAAGGATCCAGAGGGTTCTAGAAACCTACAAGAAGAACATTATGATGGGCAGATCTGGGCCCATGGGTCCTGCTCAAACTATGGCTCCAGCCAAGGACAATACATGCAGTAAACTTTGAACTCCTACCCAGATCTACCCAAAGGACAGTACTGGTTATCGTAAATCAAGTTTGTAAGATCTCAGAGAAACAGAGACTATACCCACAAAATTAAGGAACTAATTGGGCCATAATCTTTCAGACACTCTTTCTTGTTTCTTTCTAGTTTCTGGTGGTTGTCAGCAATCTCAGATCTACTTCTAATGTCTGCTCTCATGGTTCCACTGAGATCTCTCTGCCTGTGTGCCTGCATTGCCTTCTTATTACAATTTTTGTATTAGACAAACTTTAACCCAGTATCACTTCATCTCAGAGAATTTCATCCATACAGACCCTATTTCTGAATATGTTCCTATGATCTAGTACTGAGTGGAAATGAATTTGAAGGACTTTTTTTGAACTCAGTGTGCAGCCGTAGACTCACTGAATTTTGCTAATTGAAGTTGGTCTATACTTTATGCAGCTCTACTTATGCTATTGTAAAACTATACAGTACTTTGACTTTATCTAAAATGCATTATGCATTAGATATTGACTGGTGAGTCATCAGTTAGAAAACAAGTTCATTTTCTGGTTCATAGCATTAAAATATAAGGAAACTGAACCATATACAGAAATGTTACTATTTCTAATAGTAGTTAAAATTAATGAATGTCACAGACTTCACACATTTCCTTTTATGTTTATATTAGAAGTAATTCTAATGTCCTTTCAAAATTTTAAGGTGATACTTGCAATGAAAATACTTTGATACTGTCTTTATTCTGTAGATTCTATGCTTCTTTTACTGTAATGAATGTCACATTTATACATGTGATTGAGGAAGACTTCAGATGTCCCATCTGTTGTTGGAGCTGTGCTTTAAGAGTAGGAGAAAACACATAAATTAGACATGAAATGGGCAGGGGGTAGAGGAGAATAATGAAATAGGTATACAGCAACAATGACAAAATGGTTAAGCTCTTAGGAACTACTCAGCAAGCTTTACCTTAGAGTCTGCCTATTCTCACTCCAAGGGAGGGGCAGCCACAGATGTGAAGTTAGTCATGAAGCTAAGGGAATGAGACTGTTTTAAAAATGAGGTTACCTTTACTCACCAGCAGGCATTTATTTTCCCTTTTTGGTTTCTGGCAGGCCTTTTAGGCAGCAATTGATTCACATCTTCATTGCACATTTCAGTAATACAAATGCAAAACAGAATGTTCTTTTTTTTTTCTTTGTTCTAGGAAGTAGATCAATTATACACGCCCATGATATACCTAAGTCAGAGGCTTATAAAACAAAAGGAAAAATATCAAAGAAAAAATGTTTTATTTCAGTAAATTTGTATTGTTATTCTTTTCACATTTAACTAAAAGTTACATTCAAAATTTATACATACGTAATTTAAGTATTATATCATATTATGTTACATATTTTGGCTCAAAGAGATATTCATTGCAAATTAAAACTATGTAGTTGATCATTTTCAGCCTTTTGGTTAAGATCAAATGTAAAAATATATAGTTGATATTATAAATAAATATATTTTATATATTTGAGAATATAGATTATTGTATTGA
Organism: Acomys percivali; assembly: GCA_907169655.1. Lineage (NCBI taxonomy): Eukaryota > Metazoa > Chordata > Mammalia > Rodentia > Muridae > Acomys > Acomys percivali. The sequence goes on along the minus strand of OU015748.1, from coordinate 36,399,617 downwards.
TAGATAACAATTACTAAAGTAAATACATACTTAAATATTAATTCACCAGTAAAAAACTACATTGTATATAATATATGTTTGGACTTCAGACAATCTGTATTATATAACTAATATTTAGGATTCAGAGAACATGGTGAATAAGACTTGATGTCTGGGTGAGTTACAGAAGAGCTTGGACTTTAATTTTTAGTTATTTGTTGGTTTGCATCTTCTATTCATTCAGGTAGAAAATTATTTATCTGAACAAATGGATATATCATTGTACTGATAAAGTTCTCCATTGACTTAGAGTTACTAGCAGATACTTTGTACTCTTTCCATCTCATTGAAATGAAAATCTCCTTTAAAGTAAATTTTCATAGGAAGACTATGTCTTATGTAACTGAGGATTTGTCAATGACCATAGCTTTTTAGGAATTGATTATTCTTTGGGATATAATTTTAAAAATCAAATAGATAAGGAAGGATTCATGATTCAGTTGGCCCTTTTTGTCCCACTTGGTCTTTCTATTTGTTAACTAAAAATATTTTATTTTTCAAGCATTCCCGACTTTGCTTTCCTTTGCTATCCTCACCCTACACACCATCACTACTAGACTTCAATCTGTTGATCCGCTTCCTCCAGGTGAGCAATTTCTTCATCTGCTAGCTTTCTTCTCTGTGGTCCAAATTTTACTTGTAAGATGATGGCATTCATGTGACTGTGCATTTGCCATGCAGAAATGGGGACCTTAGTTCGTTAAAGGAAAAATTGTAGTTCTGTGCTGCTAATACTACATTGGCCTTACTAGTACTTCAGGAAGAGTTGTATTTATGGTGGAGTTGTGGCAAGAATAAGAGTAATGTGTGAAATCAGGATTTCTGTTGCTAATTGTACATACTTAGATGAGTTTAGTGGGCCATTGGCAGTTATATATAGGTAAAGTCTACAGGTCACATTGTAAGCAGGATAAGATTTGACCAGGGAAAAAATTGATGTACTGGAGTAGTTTGTATGGCAAAGAGAGACCTGAATGTTGTGTACTAGGTCTAGAATGAAGGACTTCACTGTCACAGTATGAAGAACTCTGTTTTCCAAGTCCCCGAATTCTTCTGTCTTTTTGCAGGTCATCTTAGATAAGGTTTCTTTTATGAGAACTTATTAGAGGTTTTCTATGTACTGCTTTAAAAAACTCTTTACACATCACTCTAATATGAATTCCTAGAGGCAGAGCAGAGCCTAATTCATATGAATTTTAATAGCTGTCATGGCACAACATCACAATCCTCTGAAGATGAGGCAATTTGTCAATATATTCTAATCCTTGAGCATACTCTGGATGTGATGTAGATACTCTGAGCACACTGAGGTTTGATGTAGCTGGTTGTGCTAAGTGAAAAGCAGGAAGAGGCATAGGAAGAAGTCTTAGCTTGCCATAGTTTAATATATATGTATGTGTCTGGATTTGTAAAGTCTCGGTTTGAATCATTTGAATGCATTTCATATTTGATCGCCCTCTGAGTAGTTTAATCTCTGCATACAGGAAAGCCACATCATTGGAGAAAATGATCATATCAGGCTGTTGCTGTGCTGAAAAATATGAGAGTATACTCCAGCAATCTACAAATCACTGTTACAGTTACTTGTGTTGCTTAGCTTTTGCCAGAATTGAGAAAAGGTTGCCTTATATCCTGTGTGGAAATGAATGGAAATTGGAGATAAAATGTAAAGGAAAAAAGCTTATATGGATAATATTGAAGTGGGAAAATTATTCTTGTCTCTCACTTGGTGACTTTAGGTTAAATTTTAAAATTCAGGGTTGTATGCATACCCACACACATGAACAAATTTCATAATTTTTTTCATTTTCATAAGCAGGATTAAATTTGGCAAATTGAAAAGCAAAGTTGTATTTTCAAATCCAGTGCAAATTAATTGTACGGATAATATGTATGTGTCAAAAATATTCTTAGCTTTTAAAATAGAAATTTACATAATTTGTTCCCTATGTTCTTATATACATTTCTTTCTTGATCTGATATTCACTTTCTGTTCAAGTGCATATCGTGTGTACTAGAAGAAGGTACATATTCAAAGACATACCTATATTTTTCATGACCACTGATCAATTTGAATTTCTGAGCTGGCTGAGCACTAAGAAACACAAAATTGTGGTTAGGTAGAAGAAACTTTATTTTTATATCTGGATAGTTCTATACTTTTGCCTTTAGTCAAGATCCATTCCATTCATTTCCATTTGGTATAGGAATTTTATGTTCATAGAGAGTGAATGCATAAATATATGCATGCCTTATACTTAGTAGTATTTACTGGGTGGTAATTATGTCGCAAATTTAAAGTTATCTTAATTCCCAATACTTGTAGTTTGTTGTTGAAAATATCAAGATAATCAACATAGTGAAGCTTGCAGATATCATCCATTAACATATATTATGTAATAAAACCAGCTTAGAGTATAGTTATGGAGGTTTACTAAATATAACTCTTTCTTAACATCTGCATGTTTTTCTCAAGTATGACAAAAGTATCACACATGTGATAATCAATGATCTAATGTTATAAAATAATAAAATAGAATCACTTTATTGTTAAAATATATATTATTGTACAAATAAAACATATATATAGGTATAGTTGGCCAACTGTATTAAAACGTTTAGAGAAATATTTAACCAGTGTCAGGTAAAATAATATCTGAAGAAAAAAGTATCTAAATTGAATATGCACATTTTTCTTGTCATCATTAACTATAAAAGTTAGGACCAATATTTATATGGTGTTTATAGGTTCTTAGACATTTGAAATAATGTAAAGATTATTAAACTATGCAGGTGGATATGTATAAGTTTCATGAGAAATAAACCTCACTTTATACAAGAAGTTGAGAAATTAGAAATGTAGGTGTTTATAGGGCATGGTGTACCTTCTTCTGGATACCAGGAAACAAGTCTAACCCTTTTTCTGATGTATAAGCAATAATATAAGTTGTGCATGTAAAAAATTTTAAAGCAAAATAATTAATCACTAATTTTTAGGACATATATGTAAATATACTTATTTTCAACAATAACATATTCTTACTCAGTAAACAAAGGAAACTGGGCCGGAAGTTTCTACTTACCAATTACTGTTAACCTGATACCATTTTCCAGTTTTCAGTAATACGACATATACCCAGATTTGTGTCTTTTGTGCTCATATACATTTTTATAAATATAATAACTTAACACTAAATCAGGTTTATTAGAAAGCTAGCAAATATAATAGTTAAAATTGTATTCTATTTGTAGATGATCCTAGGGAATTTATTCAGGACAATTATAGGCTAAAAGAATATACATACCTACAGGTTATAAAATAAGGTATGGATGGATTTTAGTTAAGAGTAGAATACTATTCAGATTTAAGGTTTTATCTTCTTTGAGCAGAAACTTTGTGATTTACTTTACTCAGTAGTTTCCATACTCTGGTTTTTGTATTCTTATTTCTAAAGTCTTTTTCGGTTTTAGTTAAGAGTTTGCTGCAGTGTGTATGACATAGCATGGGAATTTGCTTAAGGCTGCAGCAAGTATCCTTGGTACTTTCCTAGTGTCCCCTTGTAATATATGGGTTAGATTTTTTCTACTAGGGAATAGAGGCTGGGATTAAGAGATGGAGGAAAGGAGGGAAGGAAGGGACAGAAAGAGAGACAGAGACAGAGAGAGAGACAGAGACAGAGAGACAGAGTCAGACACAGAGGCACAAAGAAAGTAACACTTTTAACATGTAGGAACTTCCTTTTTGTGTGCCTAAGGTTTTGTGTCAGCCTGATTATGGAACACTTTAGACTCTTACTGAGTAATTAAGATGTCCTTTTGGTGAGTACCAAGGAAATTAAAAACAGGTTAAAAAATAAATAAGTCCAGTTATTGAAGATCAGTGTGTACAGCAAAATAGATCGCTCTGTTTTAGAAGAAGAAGCCAAATTGAGTGTTTTTTTTTTTAAAAAGCCGATTGAGATTACAAGTCTAAAACATAAATATGTTCTCATGTCATTTTGAGTTTGTTTTCCTAGTACTACTGCTCAGGGGAAATATGTTTCTCTTTAATCATCTCTTCTTTGTTCTGGATGTGGTTGGGTTGGTTATCATTTAAATCATAGGAAGTGCTATCTAAGATAAGGAAGTGTTTAAAACCCTACTGCGGGTGACCTCTGATGTGTGGGCTGCATTATATATGGGATCATCTTCCTATACTGGCTCTGTGCTTTTGGCCTTGTTTGGGTTTACACAGCAGACCAGGCCACTGGGACACATCTCTTTGCTTTCTCTGTTTCCTGACCTTTGTTTCTTGGCCTCTTCATGTCTTCAGCTTTTTTTTTAATGATTACAGAATATTAAAGCTGTTACTAGAAAAATGGCTTGTCTTTGCCAGTAAAATCCATTACAAGAAACATTTCAGTATATTTACTCTAGAACATGGAAATTGAATCTATTGATTTTGCTTAAATTTTCATTCTTGGGATGACCCAATCCTGCATGGTAAAACATCTGCTTCCAATAAGCCTGTAGCATATTTACAGGTACTGATAGCAAATGATTTCAGGAAAATATTCCAAGAACATAGGAAAGTTTCATGTATCTCTCTTTTCTTGTAGCTCTTTCATTTTTAATATTTCTGATTCTATGGCAGTGATAATGATGTTGTCGTCTGGCCCATGATAGTTGACTTGTTATAATAAAATTAAGTTGAAGTTGTTGAGATTCAAACTTCCCATATGTCATTGTGAGGTAATCTTTTGATACTACCCATTTTGGCATTCTCTTGTAAAGATTTCCCTTAAGACAGTGCGTATTCAATGAGAGTGCATATTTCTTATGATTTACACATGTGAGAGTGAACATGAACATGGAACACAACCATGGAGGATGCTTCACTTTGCTTCTATATTTGGTTGAGATGAAATACCGTTATAGGAACTGTTTCTCCAAAACTATTTTTCCTTATATATTACCTCCTACTTCTAATTTTAAAAATACTCAATTGCATTTTTATTATATATATACACATTTTTGTGCATAGTTTAAAAATACTGATGTAAGCAGGACATCTATCCGCTCATTTGGAATTATATCCGTCTAATTTAGCAGCTGAAATCTTATCGGTCTCTCTCTATTTTAGAATGTCATTAAGAAATAAACCAAGCAATTAAAATCTTTCTTAAAAATCCATCCTTTACAAAGCCACATCTCATTGAAAAGTGTTGATTGATTCCTAAATAATAAGCAGAAGAAGATTAGCTTCTATCTCTGACATAACTCTTTTTTAAGAATGTCAAACGTGACATTGATTCTGTTTACTTGTTTCTAGCAATTGAAAACAAAGAAGTGCGAGAAATGAGCTGAACAACAGGATTTAAATTGGTAAATAGATGTACTTCCCCAAAGAAATCAGATACCAGGCATGAGAGAGAGACGCTAATAAGACTATCTTGCTTGCTTCTTACAGAGTTTGGCTTAATAGGCATGTTTTTATTGACCTTCCTTACAGGATTACCACTTTGCTAGGAAGATGACTTGAATCTTAAATGTATTCATCCATGTCATCAAAAATAGTGCCATTATCAGGGATGGGGTTAGCTTACAGAGGCAATAAAAGCATACGGAAAGCATCCTCAGGAAAGATAAAGAATAGTAGCATATTTACATAGTCTCTGGTCTGAAGTTCACACAATTATTTAAGTTGCTAGAATTTAAATTTGTCCTTGCAAACTAAACAGCTTTTTGCTAACTATTGCATACTAGAGCATAGGTTTCACACTGCATATAAATTAGTCTCTTTTGGAATCTTCTTAACCCTTTCAAGAACTCACAATTATGAAGACATTAATTTATATGTAGATAGAAGCATTCTGATAGAGTGTGAAATACCAAGGGAGCTAAGTTCAAACAAAGGAAAAGCTGGTCCAATTTATTTTTTATTTTTTTATTTTTATTTTTTATTATTAATTTATTCATATTACATCTCAGTTGTTAGCCCATCCCTTGTATCCTCCCATTCCTCCCTCCCTCCAGCTTACCCCCCTACTCCCCTCTCCTATATCTGTGACTGAGGGGGACCTCCTCCCCCTGTATATGCTCCTAGGGTATTGAGTCTCTTCTTGGTGACCTATTATCCTTCCTCTGAGTGCCACCAGGCCTCCCCATCCAAGGGACATGGTCAAATATGGGGCACCAGAGTTTGTGTGAAAGTCAGGTCTCCTTCTCCATTTAACGGTGGAGAATGTCCTGTCCATCGGTTAGACTTGGTAGGGGTTCGAAGTTTACTGCCTATATTTTCCTTGGCTGGTGCCATATTTTGAGGAGGACCCCAGCGCCCAGACCTGCCTGTAGTTTTCCAGGACCCTTTGGATCCTTCTATTTCCTCATTTTCCCAGGCTTCTCACACCTAAAGTCTCAATATGATGACCTCCCCTCTGCCCCACTTTCCTGGTAGGTAAAGTTTTTCATGGGGGTGTACCCCTTGGACTAGTGTCTCGATATAAGTGAGTATATACCATTTAACTCTTTTTGCTTCTGGGTGAACTCACTCATTATGATAATTTCTAGTTCAATCCATTTGTCCACAAATTTCAGAAATTCCTTGTTTTTAATAGCTGAGTAGTATTCCATAGTGTAAATGTACCACAGTTTCTTTATCCATTCTTCTTGCTTTTCAGAAAAATGGGAATAAGGCTTCCTCAAGACCCAGCTATTCCACTCCTTGGAATATACCCAGAAGCTGGGCCAATTTATACAGCACTGCCACGAGAGACAGGAGAATAAAAGGACACTAAGAAAACCCTAGGGAGAAAAAAAGGCACATATGCATGCTGAGGTGTGGGCCAGATACTCACTAATTCCCAGATACTCATAATTTCATAATCTAAAATGATACCAAGGTAGTTATTTAAATATAGGTTTTGAATTCAATAGCAGCATTGCTGACTTATTTTTCCATAGGGAAATTACTCAGACCTACAAATTTGAATGAATAATATTTCCAGACAAGAATTCTTTGTTTTATCTTTTAAAATGATATTTTTAGACATTGGGATTTTTATACAAGTATGATATTTAACAAGTGGATCTGATGTTACTAAAGGTACTGTATATATCATAGTAATAGAGACTCCTATGTAAAGCTTGTAGATTCTGTACTAGTGTGAAGCTTACATTACAAGCACATAAACAAATGATTCTAAATTATGTAAAATAATCATTTCTACTGAAAACCACTGATTGTCTTTGGAATCTTGTAAACTTAGCATTTCTTCCTACCATATCCATGTGTTCATATTGGGAAGTATATATTAGATTGTATGCTTTAAAGGCGCACTGAAAAGTGTGCATGGCATCTTCTTCCTCAAATGACATAATCATCTCTTAAGGCAAAGATATTAACCTCAATAAATATTTGCAGACAATGGTGAACCATGCAAATTATTTGGAAAATCATCATCTGAAACTGAATGTGCTTACTTTGGAAAAATTAGGAGCTTCATTTAACTATTCATGTGAATTTAAATTATCTATATTTTTGGAAAGCCTTCTGAGATTCATATCCTACCTTATTTGAGGTTATTCTTTCACTTATATGCTCTTCATTTTCTACATTAATCTTTTGCTCCTTCACATATATGATCATATATATGAAAGCTAGTTGATGATGATGAGAAATTATGGAAAGATAATAGTTGGTGTAGAAAAAAGAAGCATTAATCTGATGCACAGTCACCATCTATATTTAGTTTATACTGATTTTTGTCAAAAAAAAAAAAGACTTTAAAGCTACCTTTTAAATAGGAGTAGAGTAAAATGGAATTTGAATATCCAAGACTTGGGGCCAGAATGACCATGCCTGAGAATAGTTTTGGGAACAGTGAATCATGTTCCTGTTAGAGACAGAATACTTGTAATACAAGCCTCCTGAAAACCATGCTGGTGTAGATACTATTCTCCCTTTAGTACACATAAGAATTGTAAATACTGTCTGATATCTTTCCCCTAAGGGCTCAGATAATTCAGGAATCATACAAGAATGATATGCAGTCAACTACTCAACCACCTTCGTACTGTATTGCCTGCTGTACTGAGTCTATTATCTTATTAAGAATATCTCTATTCCATTTTCAGGGGCTAGCTGGCTAATTTCAACAACAGAGTTATTTTGTTATATTTTTGTTATTGGTTGGTGATGCAGAATACATTCTTAAACAGATAAAGCCAATCTCTCATAGATCTTTGTGAATTGTACATTTCTATATGGTTATTATTTTTGCTTACGCTTCTTTACCTGGAAGACATTCTTCCTAAACTCCATTGCAGTGCTATTTATCCTTTAAAGTAAAGATCAATGGCACCTTTTGCATGAATTTCTTCATGATATTATCTATACACCATTCTCCAGATTTCTGTGCCTTGATGTTCAAAATGTAATTTTCTCATGAATGTTTTCTTTACGCAGATATTAAACCTACTGTGTCCTCTCTTGATATTCAAGCTCAGTGGGGATAGTCAAAAATTACAGAAACTTGTGAATTTGAAAGTGGTTCATTTGCCATAAACTATTACCTGTTGTAACAACTAGACTCAAAGTAGTTGCTTAACACATTGGTCACAATGAGTCATTAAGCATGGCCTCTTTAAAGAAATTGAAGAAACACACAACACATGCACCACCGGAACCTCACTGTTGGAACTCTAGAATTGTATTGTTTTCCCTTTGTAAATTCTGGCAGAGTCCTTTTCACAGGGCAAATTCAACCTGTATCAATACAATAATAAGTCTGAAAGCCAGTTCTTCTAATGGTGCTTGTTTGGAAAGAGATAGCCCTATTTAGCTGTGCCTTCACTTCCATGCATCTGCTGTTGCCCCAGGTGATGGTTTTGCCTACTTAACAGGACTGAGGAGGAGGGCCACTAAATCTTAAATGATAATCTGAGAAGTGTGCTGTGGGACACAATTGTATTTGTGCTGTAAATTTCCACTGTGTGCCTTAGTGTCTCATTGTTTTATATATCAAATACTTCCATAACAAATTTCCTTATATTGTTTTGCACTTGTTCTATAACATAATTTCATTTCAATTTATCTTAGACTTTTCTGGGCACTATATATTCAAAAATTGCCACCATGATAGGCATTTTATTATGTCCAAGAGGTCACAGACACTTAGAACCAACCCTGAAGGTAAGCAGGTGCTTTAGATAGCAAGTGCTACTGATCCAAGCAGCTCCAAATACCCAGCTGCAATTGGATTCACTTGAATGATATAGGCCAGTGGTTTCTGGTGTCTGAATGCAGCCATGGCAATACATTTAGAAGCACTGTGCAACGCAGGTGCACGCTTGAGGACTGGTACTTCAATGCTGCCACAGTTTGACTATTTGATGGTATTATAATAACCTCCTCTTCAGAATAGGCTCTCTGCCCATCTAAAGCAGATAGAATGGCTTCCCACAACTAAAATAAAATCTGGAAGCGGGATTAGTTGTGCAGTCAAATAAAGTACGAGTGCTCCTTTTATATATTTTTGTTTTGTGAATTATGTTTCTAAATTCTTAACATGTATGGTTAGTTACTATAAAATGATTAAATTCGTTGTTTCTAATATGAAGGATTTTCCCATTAAATCACTGATACCTTCTATAAGAAGTATATTGTAATAAGATAACTTACTTCTTGCATTAAAGCTAAAAAGTGAGATGACATCTCACCACCGATCAGCTGTGGTATTTGATTAGTAAACAACATAGTTCCATGTGTTCAAGTAAGAACCAAAGGAAATACAAAGCAGTGAATAAAAGATTGTCTAGCTAAGTAAAGTGATTCATTTTTCTCCTATCAGTTTTCCATCCCCATCCTCTATTTACCTTACATTGTACATTCACCAAATTTATTAAATGGTGTCTAAAATAAAGCAAGCCACTTGTGTGAGTCCTTGTCAAGCACTCACATCTAATAAACCTATGTTATCAAACTATTATTTTTTATACTGAGGCAACATAGCTCTTCTTTACATCCTTCAGAATAATATCAAAAGTGAAATATGTATCTATTCATCAGCAGAAAGAGTGAAACCAGCTTTATTTTTTTTATCAAGTACTCTACTAAATGGAGGCACACAAGCTGGAACTGGAATTAATTTGTGTGGATATAGATTGTTAAGATCCCAGTTGTCTGAAGTGACTCACAGCATCACTTCAAGCTATAGGGATTTATAGGGAAGTAAATGAATAATAACATAGCCAAGAAAGGGGGGAAACACTGCTTATGTTAGAAAAGTGTCATTTCACAGGGTGTTGCAAGTCATGCCAACTTATTGAAAGAAAACCTGCTTTATTAAGTTTGTTGAACTAAACTGTGTGTATTCTGACAAGATTCCCAAGTTGGCAGTCAGACTTTCTTCCCTCTGATATGTAAGAACATATTTGGAGAAATTGCAACCTGTTTTGCTCATAGAGAAGCAGGAAAACCCTTATGTGTGCACTTATGTGTATGCACTGCAGTCAGAAAGGAACAGCATCAGGCTAGTGTATGAAGCTCTATGTCCTGATTTGCAGTCAAAGGTCTTGTCAGGATTGGCAAGTAGATGAGAATATGAAGTGGACGTTGCGCTTAGATTCTATAGAATTAAAATAAAGAGTACCATGCTGGAAATAGAGACTAATGCCTATTCCACTTTCACAGGCAACTAATAGGTGTTATTACATGTTGGAAAAGGTAAATTGGAAATTTAAAAAAAGGTAAAATGAGAATGAAAAATGGACTTTCAGTTATAGAGCAATCTGCTTGGTTACAATACTAATTTTGAGATGTTCTGAGAAACACTACCAGCCTCTGTTGTAATAGAATACTATTCCTATTTAAAGGTGTTTACAAACAAGAAATAAAAACATCATATTGGTATTCAGAAAGCACAGATGAGTTTTATATACCTATCCCTACAGCCACTGCATTGTAGAACTTCCTCACTGACACGCTGATTTATAGACAGGTTTTCAAACACCTGTGTTGCAGATATTATAAATTTATACATATGTAGATAAAGTGGGACACTGAACATATTTGTAAACGCTGCCTCTGGAAAATCTCCCCCTCTCTCTCTGTCTCTTTCTGTCTCTGTCTCTTTCTCTGTCTCTCTGTCTCTATCTCTCTGTCTCTCCCTCCCTCCCTTCCTCCCTCCCTCCCTCCCTCCCTCCCTACCCACCCCCCTCCTACAAGTGCTGTGTTTTCTCAGATACAGGAATATGCAAACTTTGGAGGTAGAAAGTAAATCTGAAACTAAGGAAAGAGAATTCTTTGATATCCTCTCCCACTTCCCTAAGTGGTTAAAAGTTAGTTGCCAATATTTTTGCCTTAGGTCTGGTGTCTAGCACTTTGAAGACAACAGAATAGCTTTACACTTAGGATTTGTGATGGTTTTGCCCAAAAGCAAGACAGGAAAGAATAATAAAATATATTTACTCTAAGTTGATATTTTAGACTGGTTATTTAACAGTGTTTATTTATGATGGACACACACACACACACACACATGCACACACGTGAGAAGCTGGAGAACTGGGTGAGTTTTTTTAAATACCTATAATTGACAAAAGTCTCACTTACTTTCCTTTGCAGACCCTTGCTGGCTTCAATGTTTTGACTTGTAGTGTGACTGTTCACAATAATTGACAACACCTTTCACTGAGCATAAGAATGACTATGTACGTTTAATGATGTAGTGACATTCTAAGATTAAAATCACAATATAAAAGCTAAATAATGCTGACCTTTTCACTATGACTGCTAAAAGTCCAATTACTTAACTGCATGGTGTTTAATTATAAAACATTAAAGTTAAATATAGTTAAATTGTTGATCTAATCACTGATTTCATATTAATAACAAAGGTGACAGCTAAAATGGCACATATTGAATTTTCTTTATATTTCTATCTTCATTAAGTTATTTCATTCTTTCATTTTGAGATAAGATTTTACTATGTTGCCCACAGTGAACTGGCTGTCCTCCTACTTTATCTTCCTTAGTGCTGGTTACATGGTACATATGTATATGTACATGTATATATATTGTACATATAATGTATATACACACAATGTATTATATGTACACATATACATATGTGTGTATATATTTACATATATATGTATACAATATGTCATGCAGTCCATAGTTCCAATCCAGACAGTCCTGAAATTCAGAATTCTCTTGCCTCACACTTCCAAGTCATAAAGTTATAGGCATATATGCACACCACCACATTTAGCTGAAAAGTAATCCTAATACCAAGAAAAGGATTGAAGCTCTTTGGCTGTCAAGATGTGTCTCCTTGAATTAGATACTTAATAGTTCAGACTCTGTAGCCTCTGTTGGTTGATATTCAGATTTTTTTAAATTCCTCAGTCTCTGTCCGCATATATCTTTGGGGCTCTGCTATCTTTGCTGGAAGAATCACATTCTTTGAAAGGATGACCATATTGTATTGAAGTAAAGATGACAATAAATGGGAATTATTTCTAGGTAATCTGAAATTAGAAGGTAAATTGGATTAGATCAACTCTGTTGTGAGATCTGCTGTTGAGAGCTCCCCTAATTGTATATAACACAAACACCAAATCTATAGCAATACTCTCATCAAAATAATGTGCTCCTCCACACTCTCTAACTTTTGTAATTTTATTGTTCTATGTCTCTCTTCTCGTATCCATTCTTTAGAAGACAGAGAGAACAAATTGATTATCTCCTTTATAGCTGTAATACTTGTTTGAATATTTTGCATTCTCTTCTTTATTATACACCCTTAGGTTACTTGAGGAGATTTAAAATAGATGGGATGGATGGTACCTGGGGCCCTTATTCTGCTAGCTGAAGTACCCATGTTTTAAATGTATGCCCTTCTAACCAACCTCTTTCTCATTCTATTCCTCTACCTTTGCCTCTCTCCTTTCCTTACTCCTTTTCAGTCTTTCCTACTTTCTTTTCTTTCTTCCTTCTATTCTTCCTTTTACTGTTCTCTCATTCCTTACTTTCAATTGTTCCATATCCTCTGTTTCCCTTTACTTACTTATTCCTCTGTTCATTTATGCTCTTTCAGGAAGGTTCCACTCCTGAATTCTTACTTGAACTTTCGCAGTTATAGTTTGCTTTATGCTCATGGTTTCTGCTGTTTATACAAAAATGCCCTTCGATTTTCCTCACCGTATGTGAACTGCTGGAGTCAAATCACAGTCTAATCACAAGGTGCATGTCTTGTAATGTATCATAATCAATACTCCAAATTTGCTCCCCTGGATGTGACATAAAGGAATGTAGTAAAGAGCTGCAGATATGCAGCAGTGGAGCACAAACAGTCATTTTATGTTGGCAGTTTCAAATTCAGGGTGGATTCACATTTTCGTAAATCTGCATTAGTCTATCTCTCTGATCTTTAATCCATGTTGAGTTCATTCAGTGCTGGTTATTTAAATAGCTGAAATGGAATTCTGGTCATATTGAAATATGAAACCATGTTGGCATATTTCAAAAAGAGTGTATTGGTTGTAAATCATTTTAAGATAAAGTGTGTGTCTCTAAATGATACAAAAGATTAAGGAAGCCATATGATGGCCATTCAGACCAATCAGACCAATGAAAATACCCCATATTGAACCTTTGAGATGTTAAAAATAAATTTTAACTTGAGCTCTTATTTAAATACACAGTAAGACTTTCAACAATGTTTTATGGGTCTTCTATTGTAATTCATGTCGCAATTAACAAGCTTCCAGTCAAAGTCTGTACTACACTATTGGGCATAATTCAGACCTCTTCCTAAGAGTCTTGTCTGCTGCACATAATAAATTTAAGAGTGAATACTACATTTATTCCAAGGAAAATACTTCTTTTAAAAATACCAAATTAAAATAGATGCAAGCAAACTAAGTACATTAAAAAATTCACATGTGTGGCTGATTGTGCTATGAATTATAACAATATTTTGTCTTGTCAAGCAAGGTGCTACTCTGATACTTTATAAAATGTTATCTGTTTCATGGCTCAAATATCTTGTGGTAAAATATTCATGGGTATGTTTGGTTGCTTGATGAGAAAATCTCTATGAGCTTTAAATATAAAATCAAATGTTTCTTATGAATTTGAAAAGTTACTATACAAATTATTTAAAATTTGCTATTTCCTATATCAAATGTATTGTTTGTAGACTTCCCTTTCCTTGTAGAGTTCACCATAGGTTTGTAGGGATCATCTCACATCAATTAAAAGGCAAGCCCTAGGGCTCCTAAATGTGTAGGGAATTTTATTCCCATCACACAGAGGTAAATGGTAAATATCCTCCTCTCTTAGTGAAAGTCTCCTATCTAAAATGCATCATTAAACAAAGCAAATCAAACCTTCACAGAGAAAAAGGAACAACTGAAGAGATGTAAGTCAAAGTTCTGTTGAAAATACTGGGGTCAATAAGAAGTTCATAGCTACCATCATAGCAAAGGCAGTTTACTTTGTTTCCTCATCAGTATCTTTAACATAGCAATCATTAAATATTCTTTATATAGATCTCCATATGACTATTGGCCAAGAAAGAAGTACAAATTCTCACAGAAAACATTATTGTTAAAGTAGGAAATCATGAAATATTTTTATGAACTATACTTGTTGAGTATAGTAATTTTCAACTACTTATACCAAAAACAAAACTGAAAGTGAAGGAAATTGATTACATGATGCACGTACATATATAACAAAACATGGAAAATGCCCTTTTGACAAGCTTATTCATAATACAGTCTGATAGAAAATTCCATTTGCCACTCGCAGTAGGGAAAAAGTCAACTCTGAAAGGAAACCTTTCATTTCATGACTGTCACCAAAATAACAATTACAAAGAGAATAAGGATAAAATATTTTAGAGCAGCTTACAATGTACTATGGAAGTTTGTGATCCATTCTTTACCGTGTTATTTGATTTTACAAAATGAATCCTGAAGGTTCTTTTTGAAGCTCCGTGTCTCCAGGACAGGTTTCATAGAACAAAGGCTAAATTCCGCAGGGGATTTGGTTACACTGATGCAGTATTCCACTGACAATTATTTCTTCCCAGGCTATGGGAATTCGTTAATATCTAGAGAATAGACTTAAATAAAACCATTGTCTCAAGCAGCAGGTTTATGCAACCATCCTGAAATGTTTTAATTATTGTTTTCTTTTCCTTTTTAATTAAGAGACCAGAGGTCAAGCAAGCCCACTGAGAGCTGATCACAGCCTCAAGTAGAAATGTCAAGGAAACTCTACTGATTGGATTTTCTGTTTCCTCTTTTGTTTTGCAGAACCGGAAGAGTGCATTAATTGCACAGAAGAATGCCGAGTGCTTGGTCATTCTGATAGGTGTTGGATGCCACAGTTCCCTGCAGCCAATCAGGCTGAAAATGCAGATTACCGCACAAATCTCTTTGTACCTACAGTTGAAGCTAATGTTGAGACTGAGACTTATGAAACTGTGAATCCCACTGGGAAAAAGACTTTTTGTACATTTGGAAAAGACAAGCGGGAGCACACTATTCTCATTGCCAATGTGAAACCTTATTTAAAAGCCAAACGTGCCCTGAGCCCTCTCCTCCAAGAGGTCCCCTCAGCATCTAGCAGCCCAACCAAGGCATGCATTGAGCCTTGCACCTCAACAAAAGGCTCCCTGGATGGCTGTGAAGCAAAACCTGGGGCCCTAGCTGAAGCAAGCAGCTCCTACCTGCCCACTGACAGTCAGTATCTGTCACCCAGTAAGCAACCAAGAGACCCTTCCTTCATGGCTTCAGATCAGATGGCAAGGGTCTTTGCAGATGTGCATTCAAGAGCCAGCCGGGATTCCAGCGAGATGGGAGCCGTGCTGGAGCAGCTTGATCACCCCAACAGAGATCTGGGCAGAGAGTCCGTAGACGCAGAAGAAGTTGTGAGAGAGATTGATAAGCTCCTGCAGGACTGCCGGGGAAATGACCCAGTGGCTGTGAGAAAGTGAGGGGAAAAGGGCATTGGCATTTTCCTGTCTCTTCTGTTGATTTGAAAATGATCACTCCCAGTGACAACCCATTTTACAGGGATGGAAAAGGATCAATGCTGGTTTAAGGCTTTTAGTGAACATCTGAAGTGCCCACAAGTATGTTCTTTTCACTGCTGTTTCTTTTACAGAAATAACAATGGTTTTTGACCAAACTTATATTAGGACAGAATTAATGATGCTTAAGGAGAAACGAGAAAAGAGAGAGAGAGAGAGAGAGAGAGAGAGAAGAAAATGGAGAGAAGAAAATGGAGGATGAGGAGACAAATTACCTTTTGACAATCTGTTAGGAAGGTATGCAGTGTGAGACTTAAAGTATTCCTGATCACTCTAAGACTGTTCTCGGAGATCGATGCTGACTTAACTGTTTACCTATAAACCCCATACAAAGCAGGGTCATATTTGTTATCTGTGGTGGATTACTAGCTTACATCACAGGCTTCTACTGAAAGTCCCGAAAAGACCTTGCAGTAGTCCAAGCTACACCAAACATTAACACATATTTGTGGTAAACATTTCTGTATAAAGTACCTGCCAAGCATATAAACACAAAGACCATTCCATGTCATTAGTCAGAAAGCAAAAAAAAAATTATATAATAATAACAAAACAGAAAAAAATAAAACAACAAAAACCCTTGGTCATTTGTAAGACACCTCATGTCATATAAAAGTTCAATGTAAAAAGATATAGTCTGTGTTGTCCTGAAAACATGTAGACCTATTCACTTCATTAAAGAAAATTTGAAGACTTAAAAATGTCTATTTAGCATTTTAGTGTCCAACAAAGATATAAGCAATGATGAGTTTGATTTACAGTTGAATAATTCTGAAATATAGGTTATAATTAAGTAGTAATACTGAGAGAAAATTAACAAGACTAAAGTGTTTTATTGATTTTTGGACACTAAAATAGCTCAGGAAAGTGAAAAAAGTCTTAGACATAACAAATTACATGACCATTTAAATGTGCAGATGTAAGAAGATTCAATGTGTTTACATCAAATGACATATTTTTATTGATTTATTGCAGATTCCGTGCATATGAGCCAAATTGTTGAGTGTATAAGAGCTATATTGTGTATTTTATTAAATTAATATATAGTTGTGTTGCAAAAATATTTGGGCTTATATTGTAAATGGCAAGTGTTGCCTCGGTAGCTGTCGAACTCTATGAGTTTTGTTTTTTCCTGCTTCCTTTTCCCCATGGAGCGTGGGAAGCAGGGCCTCAGAGCAAAGTCTCTTGTTTAATGTATAGTCTACCAAGTATACAGTACATGATTCTGTTCAAAATGTGTTTGAGTGAGCTGATGGATATAACTGAAAGGTCAGAAAAATACATCTGTCAGTCATAATTCTGTGCAAGTCCTTGTAGAAGCTTTGATTAAAGTCATGCTATATCACAAAAATTACATTTGTACCAATACCTGAAAAATCTTCACCTTTTCAGTAGCATAAAGCTTCTGCCTATGTAGATATCATAACATTGGTTGGTTCTCAAAAGTATCTTCAGTGGTTCAGGTGTGTGTACCCATCATATTCCTAAACATGGCAAATGCTTTGCTGCATGTGTAGTACCAGTGCTGGTTATATGCATTGTGTACTGTGTTTCAAGAGATCTGGGTCTTAACAAAACTTGTTTTCCTTTATCTCAGTGCTCATCTGCCTCTTTTTATTGGTGTTCTTTGAGAACAATACCTGTTACTCCATCATTTGGTTGCACCTTTTCTTGTGACATTTAGCAAGTTTCCAACTTACTTCCTTATGAGGCTAAGACAATTCTAATTTCAGGAATTGGGAAAAATAAAATTAGCACTCACAGAAGTAGTAGCAGATGGGGAAATGCCTTGATTGACATTTTCCTTCAGCATTTAAAATTTTTCTGGCATTTAACAGCTTCATGGCAAACAGTTTGAGCCCATACCTTGGAAAATGTGGTGCTGAGTTAAATAAAGGCTGTTTGTGCACTGGAGCAGAAAAAAAACCTGATTATTTGCAAACTGGGAGAGAATTCTGTGCCTTCTTTTCTGGCCACCAAACCAGTGTAGAAACAGCATAAATGTCATCAAATCCTTATACTAGAAACAAAAGGAAAAGCAAAACAAACATTGAACTAAACTAAGTTTTATAATTTTTAGAAATCTGCTAGAAATATTTTCATCATTTCAGGAAAGTTTTTAGATTGTACCTCACTCTCAAAACTGCTTTGGGTGTAAGAATGCATGACTTCCATCAGCCTTATTCCCTGGAGAACTGCATTTGGTTCTTGGTTCCAACCTTCCCACAGCTCTACTCTTGCTTCTTATTATCCAAACATGTTTAAATTAGAAAAGAAGGTATCTTTTACATGAGGAACCCAATTGCCACCATATTTTGGACAATTTATGTATCTACTATGTGTTGTTTCTATTCAATGATGTTTCTTTTACCAGGAGACTACAAGTTGATTTAGCTTGCTAGATAGTTGAAAGTTGATGAGAAACATATCCTTTTAGTCTTTCCAAGCTCTGCCTCTCTCTCTCATTATTCAGATAACCACTTAGTGAAATCTAAAGCAGTGTGCAAATAAATTCAACACAAATAATAGGTTTATTTTTTAAAACTTCTTAATTCTAAGTAACCAGTTGGTTCAATGTATTGTTATGTGTCTGAAACATTGAAACACCACGCAAATCTCAGAATTGGTTGTGCCAATATGTGAGGGATTGACTCTAAGCTGTCACCCGTGATTTACTTGTGTTAGATGTTTAATACATTGTCTGGATTGAGTAGTGATTATTTATTTACAAGTTGGTGGTAGTTAAAGTCAGGACTCTGAGCTTTTGTAGTTGAGGGAATCTTGCTTTTATTCATCTCCCTGGGACCTGCCTTTATGTCAGAACTCTGGTGCTTGGCTTCCAAGGAAGCCTTTGCGATGCCAAAATCATTCCTTTGGGGTAACAATGGCTCTAATGAGCAGTACATAATCAGTGAGAGTTGAAGGGGTTTCTGGAATTTAGAATGCGTTCCCCCTACTATATCACAACACACACACACACACACACACACACACACACACGACGAAAAAAGTTTTAATTCTTTAGAGGCATTCAAGCAGAGAAAACTGTCCACTTCAGGATATTTTAGTAAAAGACTCCAAATACTATAATTGTGAACCACAAACAAAACATCAGTAATAAAATCTTTTCATCATCGCTTACTGATGAAACTGTTTCATTAAAGTTCAAAATAGTAAGAATCAGTGTTAAACTATATCAAAGTAAACATTGAAGACACATATCTTATGTAATCTCAAAGGTTTTCACATTGTTTCTTTACCCAACAAACTTATCCTTTTTGCAAACAACGTACAATAAAAGGGATTTGTTCCATCTATTAACTGAATTACTGGGAAAGAAAGTGATTGTTCCTTTCCCTAAATTAACTGAGTTCTTGTAAAACATGATTTTCCATTTTAAGGATGTAGGCACTGTTCAAATAAAAAAATGGCACCATAAAAATAGTCATGTAGTAATGAGCAGTATGCTTTATGAGAACCCGGTTAAAAGCTGTTTGTTGTCTAATGGAGTGGAAGTTACTGGGGTCAACAAATAGACCAGGGACTGGCATAATATATGCCTACTCATTATTATCTAATTATATTCTTTTGACAAGAGACAGCATTTATCAGAGCATTAATTCCATGAGAGTTTTGGCTATCAAGATGTGTTGATTTGAAGCATAATTGAATGAGACCTGATTAAAGTCTGACTCTCCTGGCCCCAGTGTTTTTGCAGGTTAGCTATTTCCATTCATCAGTCCCATCACTTCATGAGTTTCTTCGTTGCACCAAGTGATTGGTGAGCAATGATGACAACAACAACAAAACAGCATACATTGTATGGATTTATCTCAACGCTATTGTCTAATGGCTGTGTTTCATGTGACCTGTCTGGGAAATGAGGACTCTGAATAAAAAGCTATTACTAATAGTAGTGTTGCCTTCCCTTGAGTTCATTAACCAAGAAGTGATGCGTTCCATACTACACACCACAAGGACCCTAATTATGATTATTTGGCAAAAGCAAACACGGTATCACAACTGCCTTTGCTAATTATCTACTTTCCTGTAAAGGGAGATTTTTTTTTAATTATTCAATATTAAGTCATTAGTTTCCAGCAAAAGTGAACATTCTTTCCAATACCATGGATACATATGCTAGTCAAATAATATGCATGAAGCCATGCCCTATGAACTCTTACAAGTTGCATTATTTACATTTGGTGTAATAGTACTTTGATACAAGATCCCAGAACTATTCAGAGGAGTCACTCCCTAAAATTCCTCACTGTCTCATATGGATGACCGAGGTACCTGTGTGTAAGAGAATTTGCAGGAAGTGTATGCTTCTTCATGCTTTTAAAAATTATTAGCCTCTTTCAACATGTCAGCAAGCATTTGGTGGACTCATATCATATGGTTGCATAACTAGCCAATATGCCCTATAGAGTGTGTATGCAGAATGGTTCCTCGGTTGCAGTCAGGTGGTAAAAACAACTGGACATGTTTCATTCCACCCAGCTCTTCAAAGGTTGCATTTGATCACCCTTGATTTTCTTTGTTACCCAGACATCCTGCGTCCTTGCTAATTCACAACATATGACACCTATTACAATTCACACTCATGTAATATTTTGCCTCATAGGCAGTCTTTTTTTTATGACATTATCAATGTGTGGTACATTACTTAGACTTATCAGCACAGTTTACAATAATTTTACCATCCCACACATTGATTCATTTATATGCTTGAATTTTTGCTTCATTGAACATTAGCTAGATCTCTGTATCTATAGAAGAATTCTAATGTACAGAGATTCTTTAAGACAATCACAATTTACATGCTGAACCCTCACAGTTTGTGCCTTGGCAAGACCAATGAACACAGGAGTCGACTTGCTTTTTTGTAAGAGTAGCTAATATCATTAGCCTAGTCTATAGTCTACTGCTTTAAAATATAAGGGTAGATTAAGGTACTGCTAATTTAGTCATATGAATCATGTGGCATGGGCAAGGGAGAGTTTAACCATTTAGCTAAAGAACCATATCTGGCTATGGGAGATTGTGAACATAGCAAAGTCTCAGTACATGTCAATGAAATGTCAAAGTCCTAGGAATTACATCATTTAAATATAGCTATGACCAAAAGGTGCAATTGCTCGATAGTTCTCAGGAAAATATTAAGAAAATAACTATTAAAACCCACTTATGGTGTCACTATGGCACATAGAAGTATAATACCCAGTGAATAGATTGTTTTTTAATTCATTAGCTACTTTGAGGATGGCGCCACAAAACGGTGGTTTCTATAGGGTGATTCATCACCCATTAACTTAAAATTTATGTTACTATTTACTTACTTATTTGTTTATTTTATCTTTTGAGCACGTCGTTTTACCTTGAGAAGAGCAAAATCTTGTTTCATCTCCCCTTTTTCTTTTCTTTTTTAAATTTTCATTAATTTATTCTTGTTATATCTCCATGGTTATCCCATCCCTTGTATCCTCCCATTCTTCCCTCCCTCCCATTTCTCCCTTATTCCCCTCCCCTATGATTGTTCCTGAGGGGGATTTCCTCCCCCTGTATTTGCTCATAGGGTATCAAATCTCTTTTTGGTAACCTGCTGTCCTTCCTCTGAGTGCCACCAGGTCTCCCCCTCCAGGGCACATGGTCAAGTGAGTGAGTTAACCCAGAAGCAGAAAGACCCAAATGGTATATACTCACTTATATCTGCATACTAGCCCAAGGGGCATGTCCCATGAAAGCCTTCACTTACCAGGAAACTGGGACAGAGGGGAGGACATCCTATTGGGACTCTAGATGAGAGAAGCATGGGAGAATAGCAAAGTAGAAGGATCCAGAAGGTCCTAGAAACCTACAAGTAGAACATTATGATAGGCAGATTTGGGCCCAGGGGTCCCACTCAAACTGAGGTCCCCTTTTTCATATATGTATTAATTTACTTCTGAGATCCATAACCTAACTTTTGTTATGAGATATTTAAAGTTTGTGGCTAAAGTCACATGACTTACTAAAATTTTCAATATTTTAAAAAAGAGGTAAAACTCAAAGTTTGAACTGTGTTTAATTTTTCATAGTTTGTCATACTTTGTGTAAGTATTTGGCATTTATGGGACTTATATAAAATTATTCTTACTTCTTTCATGGTTTACTGTGGCCTGTGAACAACAAATACAATAATTGCACAAACCTCATTTGATATGGGTAAATTCTGGCTCTACAACACTTTCTATGTTGCATAGATTTATAGAATTAGGTATTCACATAAAGCTCCAAAGCAAAGTACATCCAAGGACACCTATCTAGGACAGCTGCACTCACTTAAAGCAGGTATCTAATTTGAGTACCCAGTTCAGATTATAAAACCTCGCAGTATTGCATGTCTTTTCTAGAATGTCCATTTTATCATCGAAAAACTTCATTTTTAAAAACATGCAACTAATATGAAATTCCTTTTAATTCTCCTATATCTTTAGTATGATGATATCACCTGCCCTTTTCAGTGAATCATTTGGAAATAGAAAAGTTCTTTCAGTCTCCAAGAAAAAAAAATGGATATTGAGAGGACTCATAAGCACCATATTTGTCTTGAGCTAAGTGTGGTAGTTCATTACTGTTATCCAAGTATTTAAAAAGCTGAAGAATTAGGCTCATGACTTCCAGGCAATCCTAAAAGAAGTGTGTGTGTGCGCGTGCGTGTGTGTGTGTGTGTGTGTGTGTGTGTGTATGTGCGTGTGCGTTTGATGGTAGAACATTGATTGAATTGTGTCTGTCTTAATATATTTTTCCTTTCATTATCGTCTTCATTTTTTCCAAATCCTATTTTACAAGTTCCTACAATATGGAATTTAAAGGACAAAAAGAAAAAATTTCCTAGAATTTTACAGCAGACTTTTAGAAGCCATCAGAGCAAATATTATTGGTAATTGGTTAATTGTCATCTTTAAAAGTTTATACAACTTTTATGTTATTGTCTCTCAACAGCCACAAATAATAAAAAATCAGTTTTCTGGTGAATTTAGTATGAACTCACTTGGAAACAATCATGCATGCAGGTGTTCATTTAATTCTGTTACATCATGAAATTTGTTTATGCTTAACTAATTAGATAATTAATTTATTTTTTAGAAATGATTCTGTAAACTCTGATAATATTATATATGTATATACACATACATAACAGTGTATGATTCTCTGATATTTTCCAAGAATACTAACATAAAATAGAGGAGAGTAGTTATTATTTAAGCAAAGGGTCCCTAACACATTTGGACTTGACTTTACTCCCCAACTCTGGCTCACTGGTGCACTTTGGGTCTTTTCAGAGTTCAGATAGGAAGACAGCTCTTTTATCAATGTCAAATTCATTGGAGTTCATCAAAAAATTAAATTTGTTTCATTTAAAGTCGTAAAATAAATAATTTTAATTTTCTATTCTTTCCACACAGCTCTCAGAAATCCAGTCTTATTCTCAAGAAGACCAATTTAGTGTAATTTATAACCATATTTTTGAAATATAAATTAATATTAATCAAATGTGATATTCATTAACTTCATTAGTCAATTAAATAATTCAGTACAAATTATCTAGCAATTATGCAATTAAATTTTAATGTTTTTCTTTACTTCTATGTTTTCACATATATTAAATCTAAAAATTTGTGCTAAGAGAGTTTTCAGATTTTAATATTTTCCTTTAAAAATCTGATTCTTAACAATTGCATTTTGTAATAAATTAAATTAATATTTTGTAACATTTGTAAATTCTCTTTTAAATGACTGTTATTTTCATTTTTATTTCATAGCTTTCTATAAATATTAGTTTAATGCTATCTTACCTTTATATGTTCACATGTTGCAAATTAATGTAGAATTCTTCAAAACTTGCCTTATGATTATTTTAAGGGGAAAATTTCCAATTCGCTTTTCTAGACCTCTATGGAAACTAGCAATCATTTTAAATTCCCACATGGAATGTTAAGATTACAAATGCATACTTATTTTTCACAGGTAGTAAACAAGAGGATATAGATTAGTAATAGGATTATTTTTAATCGAGAAGTTCTTAATACTTCATTGGAAGACTGAGTGAGCAATTAGAAAAATTGAATGATCTTACTATAGTATCACCAATTCCTATGTATTAAGAAATCTTTCCAGGTTAAATGATTGACATTGATTGAAGATAAGTAAAGATTCTCTGAGACTATTATGATTGCTCATCTTACACATGTTCCTTAAACAACTTCATTGTTCAAGTTTTACATATATTCCATATCTTTCATTTTCATAAACGTGTAGACACTCACACTCTGCTTATAAACCAGAGGAGGAAAGGGCATGAATGAGTGAGTAAAACATGGCTTCTCATTATGGACAATGTGGCATTCCCAAATAGGTCACCTCTTATATATGGGGCATGCTTTGTATATTTGGGCAACAAAGGACAGAAACATATTAACTGTCATTTCTAAATAATTACAATAGACTGACAAATTAAGACATTTGTAAAAGCCAAAGTGTAGTTGATTCATGTGAGAAACATAAGTTACAACGGCTTGGAAAAGAGATACTGAAATAGATATAGTTTCAGCTAAAGAGTCTTAAGGGAGAAGGAACAGTAACAACTTCCTGGAGACAGTAGCCTTTGAACTGAGCCTTGAAGGAAAGAAGGGACTTTGGCAGCAAAGCCGTATAGGTATTGAATTCTAGACCAAGAGGCTGATATGTGCAAAGACATAAAAATAGTCAGGATATTTTCTGATATGGAAGTTAGAAAAGATTGGAGAGGTATGTTAGATGAGGTTAGGATGATCCAAATGTGGAGCTTGGGAAAAGGCTCCACCTATGTCTACCGTAAATGTGAAGAGACGTAAGGACACCTGAATTAGCATTACTGGCTCCAAGACTTCTGCAGAAGTCCTGCCAAGCTGAATGTAAATTCGGGGAAATAACACCAGGACAGCTTGCTGCTGCCTGGTGATCCATTCTTTATAAGATACTGCCTAATAGCACCTTGTTCCTGGGACTGGTCCAGCTATCAAGAGGCAGTGCCAGCTCTTCTGAATCTTGAAATTCTCAGTTCCAAGCCATCAGCAGGGTATTTATGTGTGTTTCCAAAGTCCCAGAAATAATTCTTCCTTTAAAATCTGTAATCATTTTTGATGCTTTGGAAAGCAATATGAAGGTGAAAATCAAGGGTCTGGATGTCTTCCATCCCTGGAATGGTGACTTTTTAATATTCCTGGATTCTCTAAGCACCTCCTGGAAGGTACTGCATGAATTCGGCTAGCTAGCTAAAATAATTCCAGTAATTGTTCCTGTTGCTAACCCAGCCTCTTCAGGCTGACAGAAGTGGCCTATCATGGTGCTTCTATTCATGGATATATTAACATACATATTTCAGACTCTAAAGCAGAACATCAATGAATTTACATTGGTGATTTCAAAATGGGGCAAATTTCCCCCTCAAGGATATATTACAGTGTCCACTGCCAATGTATTTTTATTAAGTCATAGTGGTATGTATGTTTTGCCTGTTGGCATCTACAAGGTAGAAGCTAAAGGAGTTATTAAATATGATACAATGAGCATGGTATCTATCTACATGCAGGAAAAAATACCCAAAGTGCTCGTGATTCCTGGTTTGATAAATTATGTAGTTTAAAACAGATAAGCAAGCAATTCTGGGATAAAGATATTTGGTCTTGAATGTTAATTAGAATAATGCGTCCTCTTTCAGAGTTTGGGCAGGAGTTTGGGAGATTCTAAATTCCTTAGACTAAGGAATTCTCTGCATTGTAATCTTCAGCAGTTGGCAGGTTCAGTGTCTTTCTCCAAATGACAGTCTTATCTCCAGCTCTAATAAGTGCCAATGATCCATGCGTTGATAAAACTTTACAGGCTTCTAAGCCTGCTAAAGGTGTGTAGAACTCAAACCCTAAGGTGGAAGAGAATTTCCCATCTCTCAAGGTGAAGAATGAAATCTACTTTGGGGACTGTCTCAGAGGTTTAATCTTGTCCTCAGAATTAATCTCTCTCTCTCTCTCTCTCTCTCTCTCTCTCTCTCTCTCTCTCTCTCTCTCTCTCTCTCTCTCTGTCTCTTTCTCTCTCTCTGTCTCTGTGTGTGTGTGTGTCTGTGTGTGTGTGTCTGTGTGTGTGTGTCTGTGTGTGTTAAATCTGTCTCTGCCACCATTGGTGGAGCCACATACCAAATGGTGATGATATGAAGAGGAAACCAGGCAAAGACATTGTTCAAGCAGGAATTAGTGACCATATGTAAACCTGATGCCACGGAATGGATGAGTTTATTGATCTAGGCAGGCAGCTTCCAACCACAAGTACCAATTTTTGCTCTTTCAAAGTAATACATGGAATGCCAAAAAAGTCAGATTGACATTCTAAATGAGGTTAGGGGAAGGTGAGTGCAAACAGTTTCTTAAAAGTCTTATTTCTCTTGACACATACTCTGTTTTATCCATCTGTAATGCAGAGTAGGTGGTTCCAATGCACATTTTATGAATTTGAACTTGAAATGACTCTAGTTTTAAAATAATAATGGTAATGTGTTAAAAGGGTGACAAGAACTCTGGTGGCAAAGTTGAAAGTCTATGCATTGACAGGCCAATTAATATAAATAGCAATTACCATAGCCAATGCACATTTGAGATTCTACTTTACTTGGATAAATATGAACTGAGTACATTAAAAGATAAATGTGTATCATTCGCTGTGATGGATTCTGGCGTTTCATACAGACCAGTACAACTCTCACAGTCAGAGGCTTTTAAAGAAGAGGATGGAAACAAAGCAGAACCTGAGCTCTAAAGTTGGTCTCTCCAGTGAACACTTGGAAGATGGAGCCACTCACAGGACGCTCGGTGCACCATCCCTGACTAAATATTGCTGTATTATTAAGCAATGCAGTTGTGATACACTACTACCCTTCAAGCTAATTTCATTTCAAATGGCCTATTTGCATAGTGGCATTTGCATTTTATTTCACAGAAAATGTGGTGACACCACCTGCCCCATTTGAGACAGAATACCAAAGCTAAGAAAATAGAACTTTGGAAGTGACAGTGAATATTAGACGCATTGAAGCCACTCATCTTTACTTGGCAGCACTGAATCTAACAGACAGGATTCGGCTTCAACCAAACAGAACAAAAACGGATAATTCTTGCCCTCACACACAGGTTCACGAGTTTTGTTTCAATCTCTACTCTTTCCCTTTGTCTCCTTCCCATTTATTTCTTCAGTTCAATGAAGGTAATTTCCCTAAGTCAGTCTAAGTTCAATGAGGGAGTAAATTTATTTTGGGAAATTTTAAAGACAGGTGAGACATACCAAAATGCAATAACCTAACAAATTTTCATGTCATGTCTCCTCTTTGATTTTTGGTTTTGGCCATAGCACACCTATCCATACTGTAGGTGACAGCCTAATATAGCAAAAATATTACAGTCTGACCTCCTTCTGTTACCAAGAACATAAAATGTGTGGATGTATGTTTCCTCTCCTGAAGTACTGCCTATTTATCAGTCTAACATCTATTTATCTGCATTTTTTCTTACTTCAAGGTTCAAATCCTAGGGTGACAGCTGTCATTTTAAGGTGGCTAATTACAGTCATTCAGAGTCCCCTAACACATGGATAGGATTTGCTTCCGAGGGAACACTGACATGCTACAATTCTTAACAGCTTTTCATCTTACACACATCTGTCAACCACATTATTCAGTAAAATTACTAATATGGCTATCTGAGAGTTTGAAAAGGTAACAAATGGAAAAATCCACAAAATATATTTAAAAGTTTATTCTTCAATAATATACTTCATATCTGTGTTACTACTGAAATCATTTCTTAGGGATCTTATATATTAAAATATAGACAAAACTAGGAAAATATAAAACGGAAGCAAAAGTATTTCAAGGTAGTAATTAACCAGGTACATTTTCTTTGTAAATTTTGTTGCTGTATTATCAGGATTCTCAAACAAACAGAACTGTGAGTATTTCAGGTTACCTTTAGGGAGGGTTAAGAGGAGGATACTAGATATGGCACCTGGCCTGCCCCACTGGGAATTCCAATCGTAGTTTACCACTCTCTGGTTATATGACCTTTTATCCAGGTTGGCCAAATACAGTCCTTGTGCCAAATCTAGGCCTCTCCTTCATTTTGCAAATGACTGGAGAAGGCTTATACCCATTTACCTATGTATTGCTTTGAGCTATTTTCAAACTAAAAATTTGAAAAGTTAAGACAAATCTGTATGTTTTATAAAAACCAAAAATAATATTTAGTCGTGTGCCGTAGCAATTAACTGACCTGAATTGCCTGCTATAAACTCAAGTTTTATTATTTATGCAACATGAATAAATTCAATTATTATTACAAATGTATAGAATAAGGGAGATAGTTCATGCAAAGGTTAGAACCATGTGGACCCATAGCAAACTCTCAATGAATGCTATTGATTATCACAAATGGATTCATGTCAATAACATTAATCTATCAACACATAACCACAGGACTATTGTTAAAAATCTTTCTAAGAGTATTTATTCTAAAATAGTGCTGGTACCCTTTAACAGAGTTCCACATGTTGTGGTGAGCCACAACAATAAAATTATTTTCTTTCCTACCTCATAATTGTAATTTTGCTATTGTTATGAATCATAATGCACATATCTATGTTTTCTGATGGTTCTAGGCAGTCCCTATTAATCAAACTTCAAAAGGATCTCAACCTACAAGTTGAATGCCACTATTCTAAAGAAACAAACAAAAAAGTAGTAATACAAAAATAATGGTCAAACCACACTTTAAGTGTATGCTCAGCTCTTGGTTCTTCCTTAGCTCATTTGATCAACTCTATCTGTTAAAAATTAATAGCCAATAAATCAGTTAAGCATTGAGCCCATTTCACTAGAATCCTGTAGACGTTTTCTTGTTTGCCACAAGCTTGTGGAAGTATGTAGTCCATGGTCAGATGCTTCTCAGTAAAGTTGAACAAGTGGCATCTGGCACCATACAGCTCTGTTATAATGAAAACACGAGGTGGCTGCCATTACACAGTCCTGCACTAATGAGAACAGTAGGAGGCTAGTATCACAATGGTCTAATGAAAACAGGAAATGGCTGGCATTAAATTGGTATAATAAAAACAGGAGGTGGCTAGCATTACACTGGTGGAATAAATAAATTAAGAGATGTCAGACCTCCTCAATCCCATCTCCTTTATGTATGACCACACAATACTCACAATTTAGATCAGACCCATTCAGAGTCACATGAATATATAGTGATAAAGAAACACACATGTTTTTCTTGTGCCTCTAGGGTTTCTTCTTTTTCCATATCTGTTCCATATGTTATCACAAGGATGTTATAAAACAACAGTATAATTTGGGCTAAATTATCTTATCCCTTAATTAGAAAAAAAGCAACATCATGTTTAGTCAGACAATTGTCTAGAATAAAAATTTGTAATTCAGCCCTGGACATTTACTCCCCTTTTTAAAAAAGTATCAGATGTTGTCTAAATTCCCAGAATTGCATAAAACACAAAAGAGGAGCACAGGAGCCAGGATAATGCTACATAGTGAAAAATTTACACAAAAATCAATCACTTCACTATGACATGTTTTCCTTTAAAAAGAAGGCCAGGCTTGCTTATGAGTAATGATTCACTCCCGTCTTGCTAGCATATTTCCAGAATTCTTCTGTATAACTCCCAAAGAATAGATTTCCAAGAGTCCTTTGCTTTATTACAGCTCACACAGACAAGGGCATCTCATTCATTTATTAATTCATTTTTTTTCTGTTTAATCCGGCTATAAGTTGAACATCCTGGCACAGGATCAGGTAAGTACATTAGACCAGCACATTAGTCCTTTGTTATCTGGCAGCTCTTAACTCATATTTTAAAAATCTGTATTCACCATCTCATTTTCCTTTAATTTAAAATGAATTCATCTGTGTTTACAATAGACATACAAATGAGAGTAGCAACAAAGGGAGCAAAGTTGTGTTGGAAACTGATAGAATGGTAATAAAAGATGAATAGAAAAGAAAAACATTCTGGTAAGGTACCCAGGTCAGAAAACAGAAGTATGATTATGATCATGTAAAAAAATATACTGACATTTAATTTTCTTTGCTCCCAAGTTTTTATTAGTGTTGAAAGCTTCTGACTAACTTACTTAATGACTGTGCACTTCTAATATATATTAAAATAACAAATAAATAGGAAAAGTAATCTTACATTGTTCTTACCTTATTTATAAGTTTAAGTAAGACTAGTTCTTTCTGAAAACCTATAATAATTACTCACAGAATTAATATGAATATCCAAGAAAACAGTAAGAGAAAGTCAATTAAATCTTGGTTGTTTATTTCCAAAACTGTAGAATCCATGACACTCAAGAAGGATTTTAAGTCACACATTTAAATAGATTTAAATCAAGGATACATTGAACATTAATACATGTGTCTCAGGAGACCTGGTGCTGTGCTTGCGTGGGCCTCACAGACATGGCTTAATCGAGACACAAAGTGATGTGTGCCATGCATCCCAAATTAGCATCTGGCCTGGAGCCACTGAATTTGGCATCGGAAGAACTGATTCTGTCCTCTGCCAAGTTTCTGCAGGGACTAGACTCACAGAATTCTGAATCACAGACTCATTTTCTCTTCAACAAAATCTCTTTGAATTGAGGATCCTGAGAAACTTGCAAGTGAACATAAAAATCAAATGAGAAATACAGAACTTGCCAAAGAAGAAGATAGGATATGAAAGATGTGTATAGACATTAAATATTTCCAATTAATTAATTGTAATATGGACTCCTTACAAGCCTGAGCAGTCTTCTATGCAACCTAATATATATATATATATATATATATATATATATATATATATATATATCACTTATAGATTGTGAATGTCTTAAATTCACTTGGAAGTCCTCTTGATATTTTATTAGTTAATTTTGAGCAAGAGCTAGAAATTTGCTTAGCTTTCGCAGCTTATCATTTTCGTCATTGTTTTTAATCTTTCGTATGTTATTAAATGCAACAGTCAATACCATCTGGTGTCATTGAATTTTGCTACATAATGTAGTTGTTGAAATTATCCACTCAGAATATAGAAAAGGATATCATTTCAATGAAATTCTAAAAAAAGGTCACCACTCGGACATTTCTTATTTAGAATCATGAATTGACCTTTCCTCAGATTGCACTCAAAATCAATCAAACTGTTCTCCACTGAAAGCATATATGCTAAGCATTGGCAATAAATACTTTCCAGTATGGATGGATATGTAATCCATGACCCCATGTATGTCTGAACTACATATAAGGAGGTTCCAACAAAATGAGTGACAAAGTGCCAGAATAAACTTCATGCTTGCATTTGAGAAAGATAGAATTAAGGAGAAAGCAGATGACAGGAGACAAAAGGTAGTCTTTTGATTCTAATTATTTTTTTAAACTATGAAGGAACTGCTGTTTCCTAAAGGGCAACACAAAACTATATAAAAACAAGTCTGAAAGCTGCTAAGGAAGACAGAAACTCTAAGAAAAATAATTGCAAATGCTCATTTTTCTTTTTCTTTTCTTTTCTTTTTTTTCCTTTTTTTCTTCTTTTTGCAATCTTCCACTAAAATACTTTTAAATGCCTATATAAAATAGGAACATTGGATTTAATTAAATTTCTGCAGGCAGAGTCAGCACTACTGAAAATATCAGCACTTATTCTAGAAAAGGTGGTTTCATTTCTGATTTTCCCCGAACCTGAAAATTAAACAACTGTTCACTTGTGTTTTCAAGTGAAATTAAAACTTACTTCATTTGTTTTTTTAGACAGAACAAAATTCCTATGACAAACTTACTTACTTTTTATCAGTTCTCATTTTTAGAATTTAACAGACAATATTGCTAGTAGTTTACATTGTAGACATTTGTGATTTACTTGAAATAGAAGTTGAGTTAAATGAAAAGTTAGGTAACCCTCAAAACACAAAATGAAGTATAACCATGTGTTTTTAATCATTTTCTATTACAGTATAGAGACACCATGACCACAACAACACTTATGAAAAGTGACAGAGAGAGAGAGAGAGAGACAGAGAGACAGAGAGACAGAGACACAGAGAGACAGAGACAGAGATACAGAGACACAGAGAGACAGAGACAGAGAGACAGAAACAGAGAGACAGAGACAGAGAGAGATACAGAGAGACTGAGACTGTGGGTTTGGCATGTGATTTTGAAAGTCCTCCCCCAGTGACACATTTTCTCCAACAAAGCGACACATCCACTCCCTAGTGTGAAAGTATTCAAGTATAAGTGTCCGTAAGGGCCATTCTTATTCAAACCACTACAACTTGCTACCATTTGTTGTTAATTACCATTAACAACTCTCTTAAAAAAAATAGAAAGTTTATCCATTTGTGCCGTACACCATGTGTTTAGAAATATGTACATACAATGCCGTGGTTATTCAATCTGATTATTGTGGCACTACCTGAATAATTATGAGCTTTGATACTTTACTAAGTATTTGTATTCAAGATAGTACATATATTTAATACAAGTTCGATTTAGGAGATAAAAATATGTCTAAAGTGATTTTACTCAATAAGAGAAGTCTTTTTATGTGTTGTGCTTAAAATTTGTTTGCCCTTGGGAATGTGAATAGGAATGAAGTTGGCCTATTACTCAGTTGAGGACTCACTGCAGGTGGTTCCAAGCTTGGATAAACTGGTATCCACTTTGCAATGATGCAAATCTACTGCCACTTACCTTTCTTGTGCCTATTGTAAAGAATCCATGATTTAGGACAAACACACACACACACACCGGTGTCTTTTGTTTGAAAGCATCATTTACATAATTTTTCCTCGTTAGGCTATTACACTAACTTTGGCTTTTTCAGGCTTTAAGTATGCAACCAAATGGTTCATTATTTTAAAATGAATGTTATACAATTGAAAAAGATTAGAAGTGTCCCAATATCTAATGCTAAATGTTGCTCACTCTAGAGAACTTGTGGGACCGAAGTGGGGAGAAAATATTTAAAAGGAGCCTGTATTATGATGATTTAATTAAAGCAAAATAGTTATGACTGGATATTTTTGTTTAAATATCATATTCTTCAGAATTTTTTCTACAAAATATACTGGGAAAATTATCAGGTTCAGAAGAATGAGCTATTAAAACACACAAGAAGAACATGATACAGCCATAGAAGTTATTCTTTGTTTTATAAATTTAATAGAACTGTACCGTATCTGCCATATGATTGATGGCAATAAATCAGTGCCATTCATGAAGACTTTATAATTAGATATATGTGGAGTGACCATATTAAAAAATGGAAAGTTTACTGACATAAGGCACTCCTTATAAAACTATTTATCAATCTGGTTTCACCAGCTCCTTATCAAGGTAGGAAGCAGTGCCATTGCCATGTCTTTTTCACATCTCATGAGTTTGAGATCTATTTTTCTGCTTTCAAACTAAACACATTAAAACACGTTGATTTTTTAAAAAATTTTTGGTTATTTTGCAGTCTCATGGTTAAATGATAATGAATGAATTTAATGACATCTTCTAGTGTTAATAGAAATCTAGTGTTAGGCAGATAAGATATTTTTAGGCTAATGTGTATAACTTCCATTTGAAGTGGAATAAAGTGACAGAACACTGTGCTACTTCTAGTAAAAAAAAAAGTTATTCCAAGAAGACTGACTTTTTACCTACATCAATAAATTATTTTTTCAAAAGTAATTGATAGCACATTTTCAAAATGTGTTGTTTGAAATTCATTCATATATTATCTGGAGACCAGAAAAATGACCTTTTCTCACTTTACCAACTATGTAGACTTCACTGCACTAGAATATAGCAAGCAGCTTCCATTTAAACTGTAATTGAAAGTTTGTACTATGTGCCATAATATCTTGTGATATATGTGTGTGTGTGTGAATATCTATTGGCTGATTAAGGTCTACATGGTAGCCAAAAGCAAAACAACAAAACAAAACAAAAAGCGAATGAAAAATATTGGCAGGGAAGATGATACATATGGATGTGGGTGGCAGTGTTTGAACAACAGATCTGGTTGTCCCTAAGAAAACATTTCAGAAAAAAATATTTATACCAAACTAGCTCATTGTGTTATATTAAGTGAAGCTTTCCAGCATGCATTTGCATGCTGTCAAAATTATAACCTTTGACTTGGTGGTGCCTTTAGGCCTTGTTTCTGAGAAGGAATTTTACACTTGGTCTTACTCTCCTTTTGTGCTACATACATTAAGTTACTTTCCTCATGTACTGCCTTTATAATCCTGAGGTATTATTATTGCACTACAGGAATTTTAAGGGGAATTTATTTTATCAGGCTTTCTTATATGAATATAGACAAATGAATGGAGTGAATATACCAGAGATTCATTATATAACATCTCTTAAAATACTCCTGTTGTTCATTTACTTCATTGTAAATATAAGTTAAATCTAGAAAACATATATTAAGAAAAGACATAAATATTGTAAACATTAAAATATGTCTTTATATTTTAAGTTAACTTTGAAACATAAAGCATTTTCTGTAATATGTTAGATCATGCATAAAATAAAATACTATTAGTATTTTATGTACATAAATAAATACAAAAGTACCAAGAGAAGTGAAAACATTTATATTTGTTCTAGTGATATTAACATATTTTGAAACAGAGAACTGGCTCAGTGGCTTAAGAATGCTTGTAACGGGGGAGACCTAGTGGCACTCAGAGGAAATATAGCAGGCTACCAAGAAGAGACTTGATACCCTATGAGCATATACATGGGGAGGTAATCCCTCTCAGTCACAGTCATAGCGGAGGGGAATAAGGGGAAAATGGGAGGGAGGGGAGAATGGGAGGATTCAAGGAATGGGATAACCATAGAGATGTAACAAGAATAAATTATATATATATATATATGTATATATATATATATATATATATATTGTCCCTTCCAAAAATTCAACAAAGTTCCATGAATGCACACAGCTCTCTTAGTGAATCTTAAAGTATAGCTTTGAAAGTGCTGTCAGATGGGTGCATGAAGGAAAGAAAAAATTAGACGTGGCTGCTAAGATAGTCACAGGCCATGGCCAACAAGGAGATGATCCTCCAGGTTCTTGGTAGTATGAAAATGCAATGTTTGAACTAGGGAAAGTGTGGGCATGTAATACAGCTGTACCTGTAATGTGAGTAGGAATCACCACAAATAAAGAGATGGGGCAATAAAACTTGACTCTGACTGAAAAAAAAAAAAAAAAAAAAGAATGCTTGTAACAGAACTATAAAGACCTGAGTTCTCAGATGCCAGCTTCATGTTGCTTAGCTGATTGCCAGTCTCAGGGCTTCAGTCTGTCCATAAATGCTTCTTACTTAACTATCTTGAACCCATACTTCTTTCTTTAAATTCCAATTCAATGATGTACTCACTTTCTATAGCTAATTAGTTTCTTATTGATCTTTGAGTTATCTTTGAGAAACAAAACAGAATGATATCATTCAATCCCAATTTTCTCCTTTCAATTGCTCAAAACCTGAAAAAATAATCTTATTTGAATCCTAAACAAAGATCCTCAGTAAGAATTAGATCTGGTTTCAACCTAGAACTTTTACCCAATAGACTAGTTTCCATGATGCTGGAAAGTACTCTAGAGTAAAAAAGCTAAAATTTCAACCCATCTACAAAATCAGTGATCTGCAATGATGATCTGACTATAAGAAATGATAGTGAAATGGCACCGTAAATGATGGATTAGTCTCCAATCACCATATGATTGAAATTACGACTAACTCCACCATGAGATGAAAAATCATGCCTGGCACTGCTCAAAGATCAAGAACCTGATTCCAAATAGGCCATGTAGCTAGGATAAACCAAATGCTGTTTTTTCATTGGGACATAGCAATAAAATGACTCCTAACTGCATTCTTCTACACACACTTTGGTGGTTAAACAAGCATGGCTCCCATAGGTTTGTATACTTGAATGATTAGTCACTAGGGAGTGGCACTACTAGAAAGGATTAGAAGGATGTGGAGGTGTGATCTTGCCAAAGAAAACATTTTAGTGCTGATCAGCTTTGAGGTGTCAAAAAGCCAATGCCAAGCCTAGAGTCTTTCTCATTGCCTATGGATCAGAATGTATACTCTCAGATAGTATTCCAGCATTTGTATGCATGTCCTCGTGCTCTTGACCATGATAATAATGGGCTAAACCTTTAAAAGTATAAGCAACCCCTAATTAAATGATTTTCCTTACTAGAATGATTTGGTTGAAGCATCTTTTCAGAATGCTAGAGCAGTGACTGAGACAATAGTTGCTAACAACAAGCTAAGTACTACAATGACAAGCCTGAACCTACTTGTTAGTGGAATATGACTTTGTGACATTTGATTAGGAAAGAAGTTGAATTCTTAAAGTGGGGATTAATGGGTAATACTAATAGAACCATAGAAGACAGTGGTGCTGGGAACAAAATAAATTATAGATGCCTAAATCAAGAGATTTCAGAAGGGAAGAATATTCATAAGTGGTCTAGAGACCATTTTTGTGATACTTTGGAAAAAAAAGTGGCTTACTTTTGATCATGTTCTAAATATATGCCTGAGGATTAATTGAAGAATTTGGAATTAAAGGCTTTGGTAGAGGAGATTTCAAGATGGCTTAATACTGTCTGTACTGTATGGTCATTAGTAACCACTTTTAGGCAGATCTTAATGAAAATGAGAAAGCAAAAAAAAAAAAATACAACATTTACAACTAAAGGGGAAAAGAAGAACCAAGAAGTGTAATAAAAATGAGTTTAGTTATCAAGAGATAAAAAACATTTAAAGAAGAACCTGAAACTAAATTAAAAAAAGAAAATAGAAAAGAAAGAAAAAAGAAAAAGAAAAGGAGTTGTGATTTCAGTGCAAGCCCACCAAGCTAGGCTTTCATCTTCTGAATTAAAGAAAGAATTTAGCATAAAGGAAAGCACCGCCAACAGAGACAGATGCAAATGTATTTGAAAGCAAGTCCTAGTTCCATGAAGAAGCAGTGGATCTTGGCAGCTTCTGCCACATGATTCTGGATTTAGAGTCAAAGGTACAAGAAGAAATGGACTGTGGAATACCAACTCGGATTTTAAAAGCCACCTGTGTATCAGTGTGTTGTAGGGATGTCCCTTTATGGAGGCTCAGGGAGGGCACTGCTTGAAGCTATGAAGGTTAATCCTGGATGTGTAGTAACGTGGTCAAATATGGGGCACCAGAGTTCATGTGAAAGTCAGTCCCCACTCTCCACTCAACTGTGGACAATGTCCTGTCCATTGGCTAGATCTTAGTTGGGGTTCGAAGTTTACTGCACATATTGTCCTTGGGTGGTTCCATAGTTTGAGCAAGACCCCTGAGCTCAGATCCGCCCATCATAATGTTCTTCTTGTAGGTGTCTAGGACCCTCTGGATCCTTCTATTTCTCCATTCTCCCATGCTTCTATCACAATTTTCATAGAAAGACAAGAAAATCTGTAATTTCCATTTTACAAGTGGATTTTAGAGATACAGAGAGATGAGTACGAAGATAACTCAGTAAATAAAAACAGCTCATTATTTAACAAATCACCTATATTACTTTCTTGAAAGTAAAGTTTTGAAGGATTTAGAGGATATAAGGGAGGTATATTTATGCTATTAAAGTGGTGATTTAAAAGTGAATATTAGCTGCTAATGTTTTCTGGATATTGGGGATAACTGATGTTTTTTAAATAAAAATTCTCTTAATACATTTTTAAAAATTTTTACATGCACCTTACACTTTTGTGACTAAAAAGAGCAGACATGGTGATTTATTTGCTTAAAGGCTGATTATCTTGCAATATGGAAATGTCTGATTTTACAAATCTTCCAACTCTCTGTGCTTCTCTATCCTACATGTGCTATTCCACTAATACCAGGAAATAAAATATAAATCTCCGATCAGAGATTTACTATGTGTGCTGGCTAATTTTATGTCAAATTAACACAAGTTGGAATCATCTGAGAGGAGGGAACCTCAATTGAGGGTATTCCTCCGTAAGAGTGTGATGTAGATAGGACTTAGAGCATTGCAAAAATTAAGTATGGGCTTTTCTATGATCATGCAATCTCCCAAATAAATGACACAGGGACCTATTATATTTATTAATATGATTAAAAGCGGTATAACTGGGAAGCTAATCATCTGTTCTAACCGAACTGTGCTTATCTGGCCTACTTTCCAACCATGTGCCTCATTACCTGCCATCTAGTCTTATCCTGGCTGTTCCTACTCCATTTATGTCCTCATGGGGACTCCATATTACCTCCCCATTGCTGGTGACCTACTCTTCCTGAAGACCTTCTTGTCCCTCTTCTTTCCCACCTGGGATTGAAAGTCCAACCTCAACTATCCTCTCAAGCCTAGCTATTGGCTGTTCAGCACTTTAGTGAACAATCAGAGACGATGGAGAACTATTTCTATACAACATTGAGATAGGAGATGCTTCAATAATAATGAAAATGCCCATGTTGAGACTTCAACCAGCTCTTTAGGCATAGAAATCAACGTCTGAGTACACAGTGCACAAAACCATCCTCCAATAAGGCAGTTTCTTAATTAATTATTGATGAACAAAGGCCTAGGCTATTGTAGATGGTACCACATGGAGGCAGGTATTTCTGGGTGCTATAAAATGCAGGCATGCCATTAAGTACCACTTCCCCCCATGACCTCTGTGATAGCTCCAGCCTCTAGGTTCCTGTGCAGTTCTTATCTTGGCTTCCTTCAGTGGAGAGTGATTTTGGATGTTAGAGCCAAATAAAGTTGCTTTTGATCATGGTGTTTTATCAAAACAGTAGCTTTAACTAAAGCACTATGTCTAAACAGCATTATATGCATATTTTAAATCAATTTTCTATTTATTTATTATTTAAATGTGTATAAGTGCTTGGTCTTCAATCATATATATGGAAAACCCATAACACTCCTTGGTATATACGCAAAATTTGGCATACCCCAAATAGGACATTTGCTCAACTATGTTCATAGCGGCCTTATTCATGATAGGCAGAATCTGGAAACAGCCTACGTGTCCCTCAACCAAAGAATGGGTAAAGAAACTGTGGTATATATACCCAGTGGAATATTATTCCACTGTTAAAAACAAGGAAATCTTGAATTTTCAGGCAAGCAAATTTGCTGGCAAATGAATGGAACTAGAAGAGATTATCCTGAGTGAGGTAATCTAGACCCATAAAGACAGCCATGGTATATAGTCACTTATAAGTGGATATTAGCCCAATGTAGATGTCTCCTGAAAGACTCCACCCAGCAGGGGATCAGGACAGATGGTGGAACTTGCTGCTTGACTCCAGGGGTAACTCTGAGAGAGATAATGGAAGAATGGGGGGGATGGAAGGACCCAGAGGGTTCAGGATCCCCATAAGGAGACCATCAAGCTGGTGGATCTGGACCCAAGAGGGTCTGCACAAACTGTTGCAACAACCAACGACAATACATGCAGTGAACCTAGAGCCCCTGTCAGGAGAGCAGGGACTCTCTCTGACAGGAACTCTGGTACCCCTGATTTGATTACTTCC
>OU015748.1:36331709-36353454 GCA_907169655.1 Acomys percivali | reverse complement strand
ACACACACACACACACACACACACACACACACACACACACACACACATAAAACAGTCCCACAAGTAACTTGGAAGAAATAGGAATACAAACTGTATACAAAATAAATTGATTAGAACTTATGTTTTTAATCAATATGATTAACAGAAGTCACCAGAGATATAGAGGATGTAGACATATGAAAATTTCTATCAAAATGAAGAAAAAAAAAGTAGCCTGCAGGGCCAGGTATATATAAAAACAAGAAACTGAGCATGAATTTACAACTTGTCATTTTGAAATCTTTTGGAATTTCTGGTGTCTAATCTGAGTCATCTCAGGGAATGGGCTTGTGAGAAGTTTACTAGATAATCTATATAAAACAGTCCAAGTTAAATTTTTCTTAACCAAAAGCTGAGACATAAGCTTATGAGAGATGTGCAGCAACATAATTTATTCTCACCCATGTTCTTTCATCTTTATGTAGAATGGCTTCATGTACATGTACATGGCACAGCCTTGCTGTCCTTTCATGTAGTATTTAATTCATGCCATTGTCTGCTAAAACTCAAAGAAATTCTGCCTGAAAACTGGCAGCAATAGTAGGCTAAGCTTCCTAGGATGTAAGTTTTGGTCTTTGACCTCTTTCCTTTCGGTACAAACAACTGATCAGTGACATCAGGTTACTTATTGTTTTTGAAATCCCAGATTTATGATATAATAAAACCATAAGGTCTTTCAGTAATGGTTTGGGGGTACTCACAGTTTTGATTTCACACTATGTATTAATTTAACTAATGTGCAGTTACACTTAATGTTGCCCATGTATTAAAGAGAAAACTTTATGGAAAGAAAAGGACATTTCCAATCATTATCTTAAGAGGCCATTGATTTATCTCCGATATAAAATTATTACAGAGAATCTCGTTTCCATTTTTTTCTCATATATACCCACAACTACACTCGGGAATATTAGAGCAAATTGTCTGAAGCTTTGTAGGGACAGGAAAATACTTTATGTAGGATTGTTTATCATGTTTTGCAAATCATAACTAATCCAAAATGTCCTGACATGTAAGATAGAAGGATTGCACATTTCAGAAAAACATGGAGAACTGTGTAAAGAAGTAATTAAGCAAAGAATCCAGGAGGAAGTGTTAGAAAAAACATGAACTAGTTCCTCCACTGCGTGCCAGGCCTCCTATTTCTCTGGAGTAGCAGCAACAGAGGAAAGATAAAGGAATGCTGGACAGCGATGGCCCTCTGGAGTTTTGAACTTTGATGTATTAATAACACAAGGACACAGACAAATATCTTGTATAGGATTGTGTTATAATATTTCCTAAATCACACACAGTCATACAAATATTCTCACATGTAAAGTGGAAGGGATGCATTTGCTAGGAAAAAAAAGATGTGAATTTATCAGTCAATAGGTCTGTTTCGTGTCAAAGTAAATTGTGAGTGTTAAGAGAATTTTGGGAACTCATATTTGATAGGAAAATATTCAAAAACAGATTTAAAAGAAGGGTAAAAAGCACTCACATAGTTGTAAAGTACTAATAGCAACGGGAAAGGATCCATTGAGCACCCCTTTGAAGACACATATCATGTATCTGTCCATTTCTATTTGTTGTATCTTTATATGTGTGCACGTGTTTGTTTGTATACATTTGTGACATATGAAGTTAATATTCTTCCTGAACTTAATTTTTAAAATATTCTTCTCAAATCCCTCTCTCCACTCAAGTGTAGAGACTGTCCTGTCCATGGGCTAGATCAGGGTAGGGGTTTAAATTTTACCGCCTGTATTGTCCTTGGCTAGTGCCTTAGTTTGAGCGGGACCCCTTGACCCAAATCTGCCTATCATAATGTTCTACTTGTAGGTTTCTAGGACCCACTGGATCCTTCTACATTGCTATTCTCCCATGATTCTCTCATCTACAGCAGGTCACTGAGAAGAGACTTGATACTCTATAAGCATATACAGGGGGAGGTAATCCTCTGAGGAACAGTCATAGGGGAGGGGAATAAGGGGAAAATGGGATGGAGGGGAGAATGGGAGGATACAAGGGATGGGATAACCATAGAGATGTAACAAGAATAAATTAATAAAAATAAAAAATAATTAAAAAAATAAAAATAAAATATTCTTCTCAATCCATATAAGCTGTCTATAAAGAAGTGTCACTTCCTAACATGTATTTCTGAAATCATGTAAAGAGAATGATCCTTTTCTTAAAAATTTATTTATTTATTATTATGAATACAATGATCTGCTTGCATGTACACCTGCTGCCCAGAAGAGGGCATTAGATCACATTGTAGATGGTTGTGAGCCTTGTGGGTACTGGGAATTGAACTCAGGATTTTTGGAAGAGCAGTCAGTGCTCTTAACCTCTGAGCCATCTCTCCAGTCCGGAAAATGATCCTTAATTTTTAATATAACTTGATAAATATTATAAAAATTTGGAAATAATTCAGAAACATGTTTGTGTGTGTATATTTATCATTTTCTGCAGATAGTAAAACTTCCTCTGTGTTTGAGTATGCTACATGTACATTTCTGAATGTGGACTCGTGTTCATGAGAGAGTTTTATGCCAATGTTTGCGTATGTGTGCAGAGGCCAAGAGATTTCCTGGATTCTCTCTACCTTACTGAGGTAGAGTTTCTCAACTGAACATAGGCCTTATTGACACAGTTGAGTTAGTCTGGGCCTGGAGGGAAGGATTAGAGATTAAAGAAAAGAAACCAAACTTGTTATTCCTGCAGGGGCTTTGGTTTCAGTCTCAGAATATACATGGTGACTTACAATCATCTGTAACTCCAGTTCTAAAGCATGTAACAGTTTCTTCTTAGTTCTGCAAGCATAAACATATAAACAGGCAAAACACTCATACACATAAAATAAAAATTAATAAATTACAGATAAATTCCCATATAGTTAGTGTCTAAATGATCATCATATTTACAGGAGAAATCTAACATCTATGCTCTGTATTCAGTAGCATCTCTGCTCTGTCCACCAAGGTAAATACAAAGTACCCATTAAGGTCTTGGAGACCTATGGAATTCTTTTGCATTTCACTCTCAAAGATTTGTGTGAAAGACAAAAGCCTGGTAGGTAAGCTACTGGAATTACAAAAATGTGCTCAGTCAAAGGCACAGCATGTCATAACTAGTATTGAAAATTATTTAAATTCATAGTAAGACCTAAGAGCGTCAGAAAAAATATGAGAAATCATTTGTCATGAAATTCCACACTGGAGATCAGAAAGGCCACATGCCCTCAATAATTCTCTAGCAGGTAATAAAAGACAATGATGTTCTCTTCTCTTCACTCCAATAGAGAAGGAAATCTGAAACCTAGAGAAATGGTTTGCATTAACCACAGAAAACATCCTGTGAACAGGGGAGGTATAGACATGTTTCTTTGTTGCTTCCTTGAAAGCTCTGTGACATTCAGAAACAATTTGTAAAAACTGACGGAAGAGTAGTATCACCCAGATATAAGTGAAGGTGAGCCCATTAAACAAGAGTTATAATGCAGCAGTAGAACATAATGATAAAACAATAAAGTTTAAACAAAAATGTTGGAAATTGTTTAGCAATTCCAGTCTACCAGATAAGTTCTTTATGAACTTTATTATGTGAACATCCACTCTGTTGTTTATTTAATAGACACATCACATAATATAATTGGTCAATACAAGAAAATATTTTAATAAATCTAAATGAAATTAATTTTCTTATTTAAAAATTATTAATTAGTAGAATAATCACCATGAATGCTGTCAATCAAATGCA
This sequence comes from Acomys percivali, assembly GCA_907169655.1. Taxonomy (NCBI): domain Eukaryota; kingdom Metazoa; phylum Chordata; class Mammalia; order Rodentia; family Muridae; genus Acomys; species Acomys percivali. The sequence continues at coordinate 36,349,668 of OU015748.1, read as the reverse complement.
GATAAGACTACATTGGGATAAAGAATTATAAGCAATGTACTTATGGCTAAAGAAACCAATCTCAATAGTTATGTGTATGGACCTTCAATTAATCAAACTGTCTTTTGTACATGTTAATGAATTACTCCACTATCAAAACCCAACTCTACTCATTGGTCATATAATCTTTTCATAGACTCAATTTTTCGTGTTTTATAAATATGATTAGTATCTTAATAACACTTAAACATATATGTTCTATAGACATATAAACAAATTACACAAGTGCACTAAATATGAACAAATATCATATAACTTAAAGCAGACACAGAGACAATTCTTTGTTTAGAAATAGAGTATTTTTTCTTGTTTAAAAATTTATTAAATTTTATTATTCAGATTACATCCAGATTGCTGTCCCTTCACTTGTATCTTCCTGTTCCCCTCTCCTTCCCTCTCTCACCCTATTACCCTACTGCTGACCTCTGACAGAAGGAGATCTATGCTGCTGTAGTTTTGTTCCTATTTTCTGCTGAAGAAGGAAATAGTCAAAGATAAAAGGCTCACATTTCCCTCTCCCTGTTTTTCCCTTGAGACATAAGAAAAAAGAAGCAATTTAGCAAGAATATCTCTATAAGTTATGAATTTAAAAGGCTTATTTTGTTATTGGTGAAATTTAAAAGACACCAGGTATTCATGAAAGCAAAAAAAAAATCAAGAAAAATTATATTATGGAAGATTTTATATTATGTCCTCTTTTATCATTTTTCTCTTATTTTTAAGTGTGTGTGTGTGTGTGTGTGTGTGTGTGTGTGTATGGGTAATGATTTGTTTTCAACATAGCCCAAATTATATAAAACTGTATCATAAAACACAGTGAATGTTAGCACAAAGACATATATATACTGTATTTTCTTTCTGCTTGTCTCATATTGGAACAGGCTGTTCTAATACCTAAGTCTCTCAGCCTTATGGTGATAGAGGTAATTCCTAAAGACATGGCTGAATCAGAAATCCATTGCTCTTTAGACACTCTCTTTGTTCATAAAATAACTTGATGTGTACTACTCTTCGAAAGGATTTTTTGCTGAAAGCTCACTGTGGTCCACCATCATTAATTTCACAACTGAAAAAAAATAGACTGTCAGATCTTTATCATTTATGCACTCTTTATTCCAAGTCCAGAATATTAAGTTGCTTTCAGTGAGGAATGTCTCAAATCATATTCATGCTCAAATTCAATTAAAATTAAAATAATTCTTGAAGTGCATACTTTATTTTTAAGAAGGATTTTATTTCTACTAATAGCATCTAACGGCATAGAAATAACCCAGGAAAGTTCCTTAAATGTGAAAGTTAAAATTTGCTATGAAATAATCAGCCAGGTTGTTTGGCTTCTTTATCACAAGCAATAAATTTGAATAACCTGAAAATCTCAATAAATTTCAACTTTTCTATTTTTTATTGGTATGTGTTCAAAGAAAATTATTTCATACTTGCAAATAATGTTCGTTACTTCCTTATAATGTCTCTATAAATTCCATAGAGGTACCAACTAATTATAGGTGTTTTTAAAAGAATATGCAGATTTGATAATAGTATTTAATAAATGCCACTTTTATACATTTCTCCCTACTCACTGTTTGCATGCGATTTTAAGTCTCAATTTAACGGGAAGAAAAACATGACAAATACTCCAACTCACTGAACATTGGTCTAAGAGTTGAATTATCCAAGCTTACAAGTTATAATTTATCAGAGAATGTTGGAAGGTATGAGTTCATACATTTACTCTAATGTAACAAGTTGCCAAGTATAATAAAAAATGACTTATTTTTCACTCAATACTTTGTTTTAGGAAGTGCAAATGAGCAGAAATAAAAGGTATTGATATGTTTATTGTTCTTTGTTATAGATAAATACACGTATTTTTCTTGAAATGTGTCAAGGTATAAGAATTGTTAATTCTATTTATAATAATTATCATATTATGGTTTGTTGTTATACTGTACTGTCTTGATTTGTGTTCTTAAATTTTCTGTGCCTTTTTTAAATGCATTCCCACAATTTGATCCATGCAAAGTGGGAGTCTCAATCTTCATTTAGACATTTACATAGTTTGTCCTGGACTAAGACTATTTATTTTTATTTCAACACATACTGTAAAGCACCATCTTTTTAAAAATATATTATATTAATATATTCATACTACATCTCAATTGTTATCCCATCCCTTATATCCTCCCATTCCTCCCTCCCTCCCATTTTCCCCTTACTCCCCTCTGAGGGGGAACCTCCTCCCTTGTATATGCTCATAGGGTATCAAGTCTCTTCTTGGTAGCCTGGTAAAGCATCCTCTTAATAAAAGAGATCTCCTCTTAAATGGAAATGTTACTTGCTAGGAAAGTCTGGAATCTAAGATGACAGTTTTTGTCTTCTACCATACTTTCTCTGGGGTTGACTCCTTGCATAAGCTTTCCCTCCATTTTTCTTTCTTTCTTTCTTTCTTTCTTTCTTTCTTTCTTTCTTTCTTTCTTTTTTCTTTCTTTCACTCTCTCCCTTCTTTTCCTTCTCCTCCTTCTTTCCCCTCTCTCTTCTTCTGCCTCCTCCTCTCTCTGTCCCCTGTCTTTTTTTTAAAGATAAAGTTCTAAAAATACCCCATACATTTCCAGATAAGCAGTGTTTTCCATAACACAGTCCTACAATGACTCTTGCGAACTCATGTCACAGAGTTTTTATTAAATGAATCTCAATTCATGCTTGCATATTTCCAGAGAATGATGTCTTCCTCTGCTTTTTCCTATACCATTATTTTTCTTTATTGTTGTTTAAAGTGAATTAAAGAGGGGATGCTACCTAATCCTGTCTCTCATACATCCTGTCTGTGTTCCAGTTACTTGGTACCAAGTAAATGGTGTCAAGATATGCTGCAGAGAATTTGCAACATACACTGAGAAAATGAATGAAAATAGCAAAATGTTCCTGAAGTGTTTTCCATTTTACCAAAGTGAGGAAAATTTAAGACAATTTAACTCAGTTTACTTCCTTCAAATCTCCACTACAGAATTTCTGATTAGTTTTTAAAAATTCATTGGTATTCACTTTGTCTCTAAAGAGCTAATAATTTCACCTCTCCTAATACTATAATAAATGGCAAAGTAATGAATGTATGAGAGAAGAAAAGGTACAGGTAGAAAACAAGGTATTCGTTTTTTAATCATTTTGTAAGTATATTTGGCTTGACTTAGTGAGCAATTAGATGCACAGAAAATAAAAGAATGAAATCTAAAGCAATTGCACTTTTTTTGACCTTCAGCGACTTTCATTGAAGAGGGAAATTTAGGAAGATAGCCATATTTTCAGTGATTAAATAATCAATTCAAATTGGAAGAATAATGGGTTCGAAATGCTTATGAAATATTTGCATTTGAAATTCAGTGAAGAAACCTAGAACGGGGTTTAATATTAATCCAAAATACAACTGATAGATGAACCCATAAAATTAAGAAAGGTCACCTAGGGAGCAGGTAGTATGAGATTATAGCTACAAATGAATTCTGAAGACTATAACCACTTAAAAATAGCAACAACATGTCTCAAGGAAAAAAGCTATATTAGAGTATATATTAGTATGTGAGAGTTTCATCAAAATTCTCCAACTAGACACTCATTTGTGGGGGTTGATTTCATCTTTGTAAAGGTTAGTCAAACTGCGTGTAATTTTATTCCTTCCATAAGCTTGAAAAGGATGTATAGGCTATCTGTGAGCTGTGTTTATCACTTCCAGGCTTGCATTCTGATCAAAAAAATATGCAGTCCATTCTCCTTTAAATACTGTAGTTTTCTTACCCTTGTTCAAGCAAGTTCAAAAATCCCAACTAGCCATAGCTTTTAGCTCATGATATCTCTTAATGTAACTTTATCAAGGACAATGAAAAATAACATTGATGTTTGTCCTTTTTTGATAAGTATAAACAAAATCGTAAGATCTCCATCCACACTCTAAATCTATGATTAAAAATCAAGGCAGAGTAGTCACAACATACATTTGCATACAGAAATGAGACACAGAAGCAATACCATTTCAGATCCCTATCTGGCTGCTGTCAGGGAAATCCTACTGTCCTAGGAAAGATGATTTTGACCAGGACACCCATCTTTCCTCTCTGGAGAAGGTGCCTCCCACTTCAAAGTTGTTTGGTGCATTTTTCTGTCCTGTTGTCCTCTCTGAACACTGCTAAGTTCAATAATCTTGCTTTCGCCTTACATAAATAAGCAAACTTCTTCCTGCTGGTAGACTGTTAAAGAGCCAATGTTATTTTCACTCAAAGAAGGTACCAATTATTACCTTAGAATATTGTTTCTGTAGATAGAACAATTCTTTGAAATCCTTCATTGACTTCCTATCTGTGTAGTGTCTCTTTAGCTCCAGGTACCAATAAGTATATTCTATTTTTTTTTGTGTTAATGAGATTCTTAAGATAATTCTACCCCTGTGTTATGAACTTCTTCTTAACAATATCCGCAAGTCTCACAATTAAGTGCTGAAAATAATTTTGTGGATTCTCTTGTTGTGAAACTTAGTTGAGAGAATGACCATTGTTTCTAATGTGACTGGATATGCTGGGGTGGGTTAGTAGAGAGGGCTCCCCTACCGTGAAGGGTGGGGGGACTAGGGAGAAGAGGGGAGAGACTAGGAGGAAAGCAGGGATGCAGCTACTGTTTGGACGTAAAGTGACTATCTAAATTAATTAATTTTAAAACTGTTTTTTGTACATGGACAGAGTTTTCATGTACTTAATACCTTAGCTATGCAGAGTATTTCACAAGTAAAAGAGTAAATGGTATATTTTTCTCTAACTCAAATAATTTTATAAATTGTGAAACTTCATACTCTACTTTTTGGTTTTAAGACACATTTGCATTTTCCATACTTTCTCATTGTTATATTATCCATTTTCCTCTTCTCTTACTTCTTGGAATTACTCAGTATTTCTTAGAATGATTTTTCTTATACTGCTTATACCACAAATTACTAAAACTCTATTATATGTCTTCTTTTCCTGGTTCAACAAAATCTTTCTCCGAGAATATGATGATGACTATGTTAATAATTATTTCACTGTATCAGTTTCTGTTAAGATTTGATATGTTTCTTTTCACTCACTACAATACTTCAAGCAATTAAACACATTCAAATTTGACAATTATCTATATTTGCATAATGATTTCTGTATCAAACCTATTATATGGAATCATGCAGTTATAATGGAGATTTAAGACAGTGATTTAAGTTGTAGGTCGGCAAGTCTTTGTGCAGGTCAAAAGGTTTTCTACTTATATTGCTCTAAACAAAACTGAAGAAAGACTGCATTACGTTCCCATCTCATAAATGATTTAGTGTGGTGCTTAATAACAAGTCACCACATATTTCATAGAATAAATTCAAGAGCAGTTTGGAGCAGTGCTAAATTGAAGAGAAAGTCCTTCCTTTTTGATGTGCACCTGACAGCAGAGAATAGAACAAAATCAATCCAGATCTACAGTAAAACAACAGGCAAACTGTCACAAGGAGTTTGTGCACATGCTTAGGCAATTAATTATCCTACTACGTGCCAAGTCACATACCAGCTGTTGATGACTAGTAACATCATAAAATGGTAGTTGCTGTAGGTGTGTTTTATAAAATTTGTTTTACTTTAGTTCTAATATATCTACCACTGTTCTCACCTCCAATCCCTTTCAAGACCCCAAAACAAGGTAGGCAAGAAGAGAGGTTAGAGGGGAAATGAGACACAGGCCTCTTTAGACTCCTTTCTGATAAGGGCATTGATTCTCTGGAGGAAGTCCAATTTTCATCTCATCAGGATATCTCTAATTTCTTCTCATCTCCTTGCCTACAAACACTTGACAAACCTCAACAACAGCAGCCAGGAGCAGAGGGAGCAGCAGCTTTCTTCTTCTTCTTCGCAGTGTCCATCCTCCAGCCATGTCCCTCTCTGGGCTCTGGAATTTATTTCCTCTCTAGAGTCTCCAGAATTTAAACAATGTTCAGCTGGCAAAAATCATGGCCCTGCTAGTGCAAGAGACAAACATGGTTGAAGGCTATGGACAAAGTGAAGCAACCCCATATCCCATACCCGATGTTAAAACAAAAACATATTCTCATACCATAACTGGGTATCTGAGGATCAGTATGGTCATTACAAGAGGTGTTTTGAGTGTCGTGCTTTGACAAACTAATATGGTAGAAAATGATGTTTCCTTGGTAGAGGTCTCCAAATTAATCTCGTACAATGATTCTGTTAATTACTATTTGTTTTTAATACAATGACAGATATTCAAATAGTATTTAGGAGACACATCTGCCATCATTTAATGAAGACATGTCACCTTTTGATAGCTATTTAATGCTTCATTGCTGCTTCTAATCAATAATCTCCTCTAAACTCACCAGAGTCTCGTGAGATATGAGCAGTTTGTCATATTGCTCACCTGAGTGATGGCAGAGTTGAAGCCCAGTGGAATTCCTAGATCATTCAAGGATGTGCAGTTACCTGAAAGAAAATGTCCTTGTCATTTTGTTCTTTGTGATAGCCTAAGGATTTAAGTATCTGATTTCTCACAACCCAAAAATAAAGACAGAAAAATATAATATACATGTGTTTGCATTTGATAAGATTTACAATAATGATCAATACTTTGTACTCTCAGGTTAAATTATGATATCATTGAAGGAATTTTGAGTTTGGGGTCCCCAGTTAGGACAAAATAATTGAAGGTATTCTGTGATATACCTAAAAATCTAAATGGTGTTTAAGTGCTTTTTTTTAAGATTTACTTTTTTTTAGTTTTGTTATATGTTTGAGTGTTTTGTTTTCATATATGTATATGCATCACATAAATACCTATTGCTCATGGAGGTCAAAAGGAGCCACTTGTTGCTTTGGAACTAGAATTACCAATGGCTGTGAGCTGCAATGTGGGTACTGGGACTCATACATGAGTCTGCTGCAAGAATAAACAATTACTCTTGAACACTGAAGCAACTCTCCAGCCCCAGCGTTTTGTCTTCCAACCTCATTGCCATGATGACATCTCACAGGGATCCTTACTTCCTGAAATTCACAGCATCTTCAGTCTTCCTTCACCCTTCGTAGAGTGGCTTATGCCTAAATACTACTAAGGCATTGAAAATGATGCACCAAGTCTTATGAGCTTAGTCACAGGAAATGCTGCACACTATTCTTTGTTCTCAGATTATTTTCTTTGAGAGTCATCAACTATCATATGAGTAGGAAACTTCAAGTATCACTGTGGGAGAGTGTTCATACTCAGGAACTTAAACTCTCTAACACCAGCAAAATACAAGCTATTTTTAGAGACTTTGTGTGATGTCTTATGCAAAGGGATCTACTTGTTCACATCATTATTACATCTAATTGTAGTTCAGACCCATAACTTGTAGACTTACTAGTAACTTTGAATCATTCATCTAATCTGCTTCCAAATTTCAGTTACACACGATAAGATCAATGAGATATAAGAGCGTCAGCAATTTTATGTTTTTTTTCCTGATTAGTATTTTATATAACAAAGGTAATATCAGATAATTTAAATATTCTTCAAAACACCCACACTTCCCTAAGTAGACACTAATACAGTCAGAATTGCAAATGGTAGAATGTTTGGAAAAGAGGCAGCTAATAACTAGAAGTAGCAGACCTCGTTAGTTCTGTAGGAGCCATGGAGCAGATGGCAGAGAAGATTATGGACTAGTGATGTACCAGAAGGCATGCACAATTATAAGCCCAGGCAACAGAATATACACAAACAATAAAAATAAGATGTATGCTTCTTATAGAGAATTTTTAAAAGAATTCATTGTAACTGGCAAAGATGGTGCCATTGCCTTGAGCAAGATATTGTAAGTAAGGGGCCTTTTTTTATGTCAAGTTAAAATTTAAAGTAGAAGGATCTGAAGTGTCAGCAAGGTTTCAAAATAAGAGAATAAATACAAATTTTAACTAATCACTTACAATAAAAATTAAAATGTACTGTGTTTGTAATTTAGGGGCAAATATATCTTTACAATTGGTGATAGGTGATGTATGTTGTTGCACATATAGAAATATTTCAACATAATTTCTGTGGTTGTATCAAATGTAAATAATTTTATGCAATATCTAGGGACCAAAAATAAAAATGAATTTATTTAATGGCTGAAAACTAAGGTGTTCATGATGACAATTCATTACTCCTGGATGGATTCTTTTTTGTTTGTTTTGTTTTTCAAGACAGGGTTTATCTGTGTACCCTTGGCTGTTCTAGATTCAAATTCACAGTGGTCAGCCTGCCTCTGCCTCTCAAGTACTGGGATTAAAGGTGTGAACCACCACACCTGGCATTGTATGGATATTATCAGGAAATTCCAGTAACTAGTGGGGAGAACCACTCTCTCTTTTTTTTACTTTTTATTAATTTATTCATATTACATCTCAATTGTTAGCACATCCCTTGTATCACCCCATTCCTTCCTCCCTCCCATTTTCCTCTTACTCCCCTCCCCTATGTCTGTGACTGAGGGGGACCTCCTCCCCCTGTATATGCTCATAGGGTATCGAGTCTCTTCTTGGTGACCTATTATCCTTCCTCTGAGTGCCACCAAGCCTCCCCATCCAGGGGACATGGTCCAATATGGGGCACCAGAGTTTGTGTGAAAGTCAGATCTCCTTCTCCACTTAACGGTGGAGAATGTCCTGTCCATCGGCTAGACTGGGTAGGGGTTCGAGGTTTACTGCCTATATTTTCCTTGGCTGGTGCCATAGTTTGAGGAGGACCCCAGGACCCAGACCCGCGTGTAGTTTTCCAGGATCCTCTGGATCCTTCTATTTCCTCATTCTCCCAGGCTTCTCACACCTAAAGTCTCAATAGGATGTCCTCCCCTCTGACCCACTTTCCTGGTAGGTGAAGTTTTTCAGGGGGCGTACCCCTTGGACTAGTGTCTCGATATAAGTGAGTATATACCATTTGACTCTTTTTGCTTTTGGGTGAACTCACTCATTATGATAATTTCTAGTTCAATCCATTTGTCCACAAATTTCGGGAATTTCTTGTTTTTAATAGCTGAGTAGTATTCCATAGTGTAGATGTACCACAGTTTCTTTATCCATTCTTCTACTGAGGGACACGTAGGCTGTTTCCATGTTCTGGCTATTATGAATAAGGCTGCTATGAACATGGTTGAGCATATGTCCCTGTTGTGTGGTAGTGCATCTTCTGGGTATATTCCAAGGAGTGGAATAGCTGGGTCTTGAGGAAGCCCTATTCCCAGTTTTCTGAGAAAGTGCCAGATAGATTTCCAAAGTGGTTGTACTAGTTTGCATTCCCACCAGCAATGAAGGAGTGTTCCTCTCTCTCCACATCCTCGCCAGCATGTGGTGTCAGTTGAGTTATTGATCTTAGCCATTCTAATGGGTGTAAGATGGAATCTCAGTGTCGTTTTGATTTGCATTTCTCTGATGACTAAGGAGGTCGAGCATTTCTTTAAGTGTTTCTCAGCCATTTGATATTCCTCTATTGAGTATTCTCTGTTTAGTTCTGAGCCCCATTTCTCTATTGGGTTATTTGGTTTGGTGGTGTTTAATGGGAGAACCACTCTCAAGATCAGTAGTGTAGACCTCTGCTCAGGACTCTATGCAAAATTTACAGTAGACTTCCTACAGGGAAGGTAGTCAGAGAGAATGGAGTGAGTATCCATATGCTGGAAATTCCCCGAAATTGAATTATCAGGCATCAGAAAAAAATAGTACCATTATTATAAAAAATTCATACAAATAAGCATATAGAAAATTTATGGCTTTTTTGACAATATTCAGTTGTGCTCAAATCACACAAATGCACACACATGTGTAATACATATATACATATTTTATATATACATTTATGAAGATGTACATATATATGCAGACACACATATAAATATATAAAAACACATTAATTGCCCTATTTTTATTTCCATAGTTATAATAAAATATTCTGATAAAAAAGTTACTTAAGGGAAAAAGGATTTACTTAAGTTCAGAATTCCGAGTGACAGGCCACTATTGTGTAAAAGTCAAGACAAAATAAACTCAAACAGCTCATTACTTCCCATTATATTCAGTAGTAGAGCATATGAGTATGTATGTGTTTACCTGTACTCAGCTCCTTCTCTATATTCACAGAACCCCTGATCCCTTGCTAAGGAATGGTGATGCTCAGAGTGGGCTGGTCTGTGCACATTAATTAACATCAATCATCAAGGTAATTCCCCATGCCCAAAGACTACCCCAATTTAGATAATTGCTCATTCTGAATCTATTTCTAGATAGTGTAAGGTTGTGACACGTTAACAGTTAAAATTAGTCACCACAATAAAGTATTTAAGGTATTGTATATAATGAGGGAAATCAATTTTATGCTTTCACTTTGGATGAGAGGTAGACATATTTTGATGGTTTCAGTTGTTCCCCCTCTGCAAATGTTTGTGTCCATGTTTCATATTTTCATACAGATATTTTCATACTTGAGATGGATGTAGTGCTGCACATATCTGTAGTCGTAGCAGTTGGTACTTGGAGGCAGGATAATGAGGGCTAGTTTCTGATATGTAAGAAATTTGAAACCCATCTGGGTTACACAATACATAACCTCATTAAAACAAAGTTAATAATCATATTGGAATACATTTTTAAGAAGAATTTTCCTCTTAGTTATTTCTTTAGATATCACAATATTAAGTGCTGTCATGTCTATAGGACATATAAAGGATAAATAATAAATAGTAAAACTTCAATGTTTTAATGTTGTGGGTCATTATATGTTAATATGTGAACCAATGATATAGAATAATTTCCCCAATTTAACAATATGCAAAGACAATAACTTAACAAAGGAGAAGCATGTAATATACTATTTAGTCAAATAATTTTTGTCTACCCTACTTGTGTGCCTCCTGATGGTATATACTAAGGACAATATCCCACGTGTGTATTATGTCTGTCAGCACCTCAAATATTCAATACTCTGTTGTAGAACAGTAGGAAAATTCATTCCTCTGGATGAACATTTACTTTGCTTTTCTCTTTTTATCTAAGGGTCATAGCAAAGAAGAAAACAGAGATTAAGAAAATCTATTTGCCTCAGAAAGCCCAAAGATTGGGACAACTGTCTTGAATCCTGGAAGTATAAAAGGCTTCATCACATAGTAGGTAAAATTCGAAATGTGATCTGTAGGAGACGGCAATGGCAATTTAATAGAATTTTTAGATATTATCTGTTGCGTTCTAAATAAAGAAGTCTTTCTTTAGGCAAAATAGTGGTTCTATGAATCTTTGAGTCTTTGTGGTTAATGAATAACAGAGGTGCGGTCAACCTTTGGATAACACAGATGATGGAGAATTGTAGAAACTGAGGTTTTCTGTGCTGTTCTATAAATGTTTCTTCAAGGCAAAAGTTATTTTGAAGAATATATGTATTTTGTACCCTCAAAAACACAGAAATGAATAAACAGCTGCTAAATATTTTTATAAAATATATTTTTAAATTATGAAAAAGTGAATCTGCCTCCCACTCCCTAATGTCAAGGTTATTGGTTCCTTCTGCTTCCCACCCACACTCCTTACAATGCATTTCTATTGTATCTGTTGTATATCTTGGGTTCATATGTTGTGTCAGATACATATGTTTCCATTCCATTCTGTTATAAACCAACTTCAGTACTCTGTCTTTTTAACATACAAAGCCTGTTTACAGCTCTAGTCACACTAATGTTCATCTAACTCACCGCTGATTTTTATTCTGACTGATTATTTAAACTAAAATACATGCAACTCTTTTTATTGAAAATGAATTATTTCCATATAGTATCTTCTGATCATCTCCACCCAAATCCTCCCTACCGCCACACCCTTCCAATGCCACATCTTCATTCTTCTTCTCTTTAGAAAATAAGCAATCAATTAAAAAAAAAACAGAATAAAGCGAAGTAAACAACAAAAATCAAAACCAATGAAAAGCATAAGAAACACACACACACACACACACACACACATCTCACAAAAAAAGAGAAACCATAATATATAAGTGAGGGACAAGTAAGGTAAATAGTGCTCATATAAAGCATCATGAGACTAAGTATCTCCCCCAAATAACTCTGCCTTTGTTTTGTGTTGACCATTTACTGCTGGTCACCAATCACCATCAAATGTGGATTGACCCAGGAAATCCTAGTACACCTAGTGAGACACCACTGGAGGAAATGAATTCTTGACTTGTCATCAGTTGTCAATTGCAGATAGTGTTGGGTTTGGAATTGGGGCTCATGTCCAGTTCCACTTTCAGCACTGAGACACCATCTGTTTAGACCTGGGAAAGCCCTGTTCATGCTGCCATAGCCAATGAGAATTCTTATTTAAGAATAGGTAATATTCTTAAAATGTAGCCTTTGGATGAGAACTAGATGGATTCCAATTTCTGACTGATATAAAAGCTTAATGAAATGCCTTGTATATATTCACTTAATTATTTGTATAATAATATGTTTCTGGACGTTGAAGCTGAAGTTATAAGAAGCATACATCATCGTATATGTAAATATTACTAAATTTATTTAAAGAATGTTTCCAATACATTATAAACATTGTTTCAGTAATCAATCTTACTGCTTCTCAATCAAAGCTCCTATAATTTTACTATGCTCCTATTAACACTTAACTTCTATTTAAAGGAAATTTTTGTTTAGGCACTACTCTATTCAGATTATTTTTAATTCCTTTTACTTTCTCTCTTGGAAATCACTAGAATTTACATTGATTTCTACATATTCCAAGTGTCTTTTCTATACTATCAAAGTTCAGATTTCGTTTCACACAAGGCCCATTTTTCCATCCTTGTCTCTTGCAATTTGAATTTTTTTTTTAAAGAAAACCATGGTGTGATTTATCAAAAAAGGCTAAACTCAACATATTTCAACAATGTAATATCACTTAGATGTTATACAATTTGTAGTCAAAAGATACTCTTAAATTTAACCAAAGTACAAAACGATGAAAGAAAAAATTTACTAAGGAGACCCAGAAGTTGGCTATTAATTGGAGGAAAGATGGAGTAGATGACACTACACTCATGGTAGAGCATTCATAGCTCAGGTCTGAAAGTCCTCAGCATAAGACGCATACATCCAAAAGGTATAAATATTCAATAAGAAAACTACTCTACTCAAAATTAATACGGGTAAACACACACATAGACATATAGAAGTTATATCAATCATGTCAAACACTCCTGGAAACAAAAAGCACTTAGTAAAGTGATTGGCTATAAAATAAATACTCAGAGCCAGGATATTTTACCTGTAGTTATAAAACTCAGCAATAGATCATTTAGCAATACTGTTGCCAAAAGAGAAGAAACAGAATAGCAGTAAGAAAGTGCTAAAATATGAGTACATATATACACTATTTAATTAAGGTTAATAGTTACACTGTAGTATTTTTCAAAACTGGATTTTATATAAGAAATAAATACAATGGTATCTGTTAGTGCAGTAAACTTCGAACCTATACACAGATCTAGCCAATGGACAGGACATTCTCCACAATTGAGTGGAGAGTGGGGATTGACTTTCACACGAACTCTGGGTCCCCATATTAGACCACGTCCCCTGGATGGGGAGGCCTGGTGGCACTCAGAGGAAGGATAGCAGGCTACCAAGAAGATACTTGATACCCTATGAGCATATACAGGTGGAGGAGGTCCCCTGCAGTCACAGACATAGGGGAGGAGAGTAAAGGGAGAATAGGAGGGAGGGAGGAATGGGAAGATACAAGGGATGGGATAACAATTGAGATATAATATGAATAAATTAATAAAATATATTTTTAAAAATAATAATATTTTCAAAGCTATTGAGATTTCTCAGTTGGAAAGTGGTGTTTTGAAGCCCAAGTTGTGAATTTCACCACCGGAAACCAGATAAACATGCCAGAGTGGTGGTTTATGCTTGTCATCCTAGAATAGGTTTGAGGTAGAGCAGAAGGATTTCTGGTACTTGCTGACCAGCCATCCAGGTCTATATGATGTAACCCACACAAATGAGAGACACTTTTAAAAATGTAGGATTTAGGACATTTGATGTTAATCTTCTGACCTCTACGTGCTCACACACATACACAGGCATATACATGAAGAACTTGCACACACACACACACACATACACACACACATATACATATATATGCTAATATATATACACACATACATACATATTTCTGAAATTATATTTCCATTAACTTAATTACAAAACTTTATGGGTATTAATTATTTATAATCCATTTTAAGTATTTCATTCTTTGATGATCAGTCATTTTATCATAGCTTAAATATGACCCACACTCTAAAAATCTGAACCAATATCTCAATGCTTTTTTTGTCTCTAAATTAATTATCCTGACAATTTTCATGTGTAATATTCTCTATTCATCTGTAATGAGAAATAGCCATAAGCTCATTATTTTCTTCGTCACTGTCAAACCCTACATTATGGTAATGGGCATTATGTTCATCCAACAGGTAACTATTGTAGGTGCTGATAGAAAGTTCACATTGTTTGACCACAGTGAAAACAGTGACCTATTAAGTTAGTGTTCTTCCTGCTTATGAGAGTGAGTGGGCAAAAAAATATACACACATATAATGTGCATTTATGTATGTATTATTTTGGGTTTACAAGGGAGTATCAGCTCTTGTAAAAGAATAATGAACACCTGTTAATTTGTATGGCACATTTTCCTGCTGGAATTGCCAAACCAACTAATATTACAAGTTATTTTTCAAATATATTGGTATTTTGTCATAACTTATAAACTGATGAATTGTGAAACAAAAAGGCCCAGAGTTTGGAAATTAATATCAATCCAAATGTTTAGATTAATAGCATTCATTATTATAATTAGAAGTTTAAAAAACTATTTACAAAATGTTGACCTAGAAAGAAGCTTCTAGAAAATCATATGCTATGGATTTCTTACAGAGCTAAACAGTCCTTTCTTCCATTTTTGCTATCAATTTTTTTGTGAGAAACAATTCAAAAATCAAGTCGTGATGCTTTAAGACTTGAAAGAGGTAGATAAGTACTCCAACCTGTTCCTGAATTCTCTGTTTATAATGCACGTTCTCTAAAATAGACAAATAAGAGTAGATATTTCCTTCATTAGTGATGTGATTTGATGGAAATATTCCATTGTTATTAATCTCTAAAAATGTGACTTTGTGCAAACTTGCATTCCTGTAATTTCCTATACTAATAAGCAAATAATCTGCCTTACCTTAGAAATTGCAAAAGTGTTCTTTATGTTTTACTTGGAATATTTTTAGGATAACACATTTTCGAGAGCAAGATATTTTCAAAGAATTCTACTCCATTTTATACTTGCAGTTTTTTTTTTCACATTCACCTTATACATACAGAACACCACATTCCTTTGATTGGAGTGAAGATGCTACTCCATTGCAATCAGATTGAGCTCATTAACCACACCATGAATGCACACACTTTCCGATCACACAACGAGTATGGTAGTGGTGTTGGTCAAAACTCCCAGGGGAATCTGAATCCCGTGTGAAAGTTCATAAAGTAATTTGGGAAAGTATTGGGAGAAGTCAAAATATTCAAATGTTATGCACAAATTTAAATTATTTATGTAAAAATAAACTTACAAATTTATATTTTTATATGTGTGAGTTATTTACTTGTATCTTTGTCTGTGCATCATATGTTTGTCTGCAATAGTCAGAGGTCAAAAGAAGGCATCAAACCTTTGGAACTGTAGTTGTTGGACTTTTTTGATTCACCATATGCATGCTGGGAAGTGAACACAGGTCTTCTGCAGGAAAAACAAATACTCTTCAGCTCTGAGCCATCTCTTTACCCCTCTGTGGTTTTATTTTATTTTATTTTTAATTGAGAAGCATCAGCTATGTATTTGGAAGACAAACACCAATGAAAATCTGAAGTTTTCTATTAAAAATCATTAAGTATTTCAAGATAATGACATCACAACATTTAATCAAGGAAGATAGTTTTGTGGCTGTGCACATTATCCATGCACAGGAAATTGTTCCTTCCAGTGGCAGTCTGTATATATTTAAAAGAATATAAAAATTCTCACATACCAGCTGCAGAGATGAGAGATTTTGTCTATATGACTTTTTAAGACTTTCCTTTAAAACAAACTGCAAGGATTCCTATTGTCCCATTCTAGAGAAAAAGACAAATCCATTATTATTCAAATTTACCCTTTCTCTTGTGGAATGAAAAATATTTCTGTCCTTCATTTTTATCCAAAGATGAACTTTATGCTAAGTATTATAAAGGATGAAGACTTAAAGACATTCATTTAAACCATAATATTTGCAAGACATACTGAGTATAACTAAAGAGAAAATATCTTTAGCCAATATTGCTTTTTCTAGCCCAAGCTTAAGCTTCCGTTTATACATTTTCACATTCATCTCCTAGGTTTGGCTAATTTCACTCAGTGGAGTATCCTTCCTCTACTTTGAAACTTTCTCCCCACTTTCCTCCAGTAGATAGAGTAGATAAAACCGTTTAAATGATTTCATTTTTTGTATTATCTTTAGATGAGTATCTAATTTTTACTTCTCTAAATTATTTAGTACAGCATTAAAATATTAGTGACAAAATGAAAGAGAAATAAAACTGAGGATATTTTAGTGTGGAAAAAAGTAATGTTTTCCACAAATACTTGCCCAAATGGAGTTAAAAGAGAAGGAAGGGAAACATGGTCAACACATAGATTTTGATGTCACTTGAGTAAATATGTCTTTTATAAATCTTGTTCATACTATATCATTAAAATGTTCTTGTCTGTTGTGTGCTATGCTAGTAATTCTAGATTGAGATCTTTCCAATTTGGTATATGCCTATTTCCTCCTGGTGAGATATACTCATTATCGACTCAAATCAGAGTATGACCTCCTCCATGAGACCTTCACAGTATAAGTCTTACTAACATGACTCTATTGAGAATAGAGAAGATTATAATATATAGGAAGATGATAGAGCTTACATGGCCCGACTGTTGAGGCCCACAATAGTTCATCATAATTTCATAGAGTTCATTGTAACACCAAGGTTATTAAAGAGTTGAAGGCTGACTGGGGATGGAACTTCTCATGAATGAAGATAGCTATGAGTTGTTCAGAGGACTCTCAAGTGCCACAGCTTTTGTGAACCACCTGCATTATGAATGGGACTCTAATGATAGTTCTGCATAAGAGTTATCCAGAGATTTTCTAGTAGTACAGTTATATTTGATTTATTTGTAATCTTACAAGACACTCCAAGAAACTTATTGTTTCACCAAAACAATTTAGAATTGAATACTTTCTTTTATTTGATGGTGAACTCTTTACATTAAAAAAACTTACTACTGCAAATATATATATATATTTTTTTAATTTTGGCTCTTTTGTGATGCCTTGTACATAATCAAATACATCACGATGAAGCTGAGGGATACAGAGAGATGGGTCAGATTTCAATGTGCTTATCATGAAAACAAGAGTACTGGAGTTCGGATTCTCAGAATTCATACAAATGTTGGGTGGACATGACAGTGTACTATACTTTTAGGGTAAAATTGAGGAGCCAGGACATCCCAGAAATAAGTTGTCTTTTGATCCTAGAGATACTATTGTACTCTGGATTTTATCAAGAGCACTTGCCTCAAAGAATAATATGGAAGATGAATTGAGAAAGATTCTTGACATCAACCTAGGACATATACAAACATACAAAATATGCATGTATATTTACACACAAGCATGCATGTACATACATGTAGATGCACACACAGAGACAGAGAATCAGAGAGAGAGAGAGAGAGAGAGAGAGAGAGAGAGAGAGAGAGAGAGA
>OU015748.1:36294951-36327851 GCA_907169655.1 Acomys percivali | reverse complement strand
GTGTGTGTGTGTGTGTGTGTGTGTGTGTGTGTGTGTGTGTGTGTGTGACTGAAAACAATTTATGGAAAAGGAGACCATGGATTGGACAGAGAGTAAGGAAGGCTATATGGAAGAATTTGAAGAATGAAAGGAATGGGAAGGAGAAAATGATGTAATTATATTATAATCTAAAAAATGAAAGTAATAAAAAAGAATATGTAAGCAAAGAATTCTACACGTCTGCTTAAGCCAATAGGCAAATCTTAAACCACAAAACACATAATAATAAATAAAACATAAAGCTGCCAAATAACCGAATAGCTGCAGACTTCTACCTTCTCATTTTAATGTTCAATGTACAATTTAATATTGTACTTAACTCACCTCATTCTTTGCATACAATAATATAAATATGTTGAAGTATGGTCTGGTGTTTTGTATTTGTTAATTGCTTGTCCCCTAAGATTCTTACTATAGAATGTCATGTGCCCCAAATATTGCCTGTTAACCTATCTCCCTGTTTGACTAATAAGCAAAAGCAGATACCTGAGCAGAGCCTAATGCAGGTTAGGTGTGCATGAAAGTTCACTGACTTTCGGGACAGAAATGAGATTGGGAAAGAGAAGCAGACAGTTACTGGAGTAGGAGGAAGGAGGAAAATCGCCCGGGGATAGAAAAGAGCCATGTTGGCTTTGAGGAGGAACTCTGAAATTCCACATGAAGAAATGGTCCAGATGAACAACCTGACCAAGTATGTTGGGATTATGGATGGCAGGTTAGTCCAGAGAGAAATTGTTAAATCAGATGGCATGGGATAGAAGATGAAAGATATTGAGAGGTAGTTTAGGGGATTAATATCTGCCAAGCCCCAGGTAAAATAGGGCTTATTCTAAAATACAACAGGTGTCTGTGTCTTTTTTATTATGAAAGCAGATTAGATGTTGCCTCCATAATAATTACAAACCTGATAATAAACACTGGGTAGGCCATACCATTGAACTAACAGCAACACAAATGTGAGGAAAAAATCTAGATATATTATAACCACTTCACAAGAGTATCTTCTTTTCTGTAAACAGATATTTATCTTTTCCAAAATTATGAAAACAATATTAAATGTGTATTTTCACCTTCATTTCATCTCTCTTGTTTATATAGAATGGTATTTCCATCTGGTATTCTTTTTCTAATACTGACAAATTTATTGGCTTGTGTAGGGCAGGTTCCTGAGAGTAAAATCTCTCTGTTCTGTTTCCTAAGTCATCCTTGCTTCATTTTTTATGTATATTTACCCAGAATATAGACTTTTTAGTAAGCACTTTGTCAGTATTTTAATGATACATTTTATTACCATCTGGCCTATTGTGCTTCAGAAAAGAAATTGATCTAATTTATCTCATTATTCCTCTTTCTATAACTTTCTTTTCTCTGGAAGCATTACAGAGTGTTTCTTCTGGTGCTTAATGTTGGTAATATAATGTGGTGTGAAAGAGTTTGCTTTGAATGTATTTTGATTTAATTTGACTGACAAAATCCAGTGGCTATGGAAAATTCCAACCACTGAGAGTCCCACATACCCTTTCAGAGAGCACATTCTGATCATCTTCTCATGCATCCTCATCCATGCAAACACTACATCCTTATCCACAGGCCTGGGCTTTGGTTTTGACTCCTCCATCCCTGATACTTAAGCTGAATAATTTCTATGCATTTTCTCTTGTTTGTCACTCATGCAAAAATATATCTCAATAACTCATAGTCTGTCCTCACATTAAGAGTATTTTTTTAAATTATTAATTTATTCTTGTTACATCTCAATGGTTTTTCCATCCCATGTATCCTCCCATTCTTCCTTCCCTCCCGTTTTCCCCTTATTCCCCTCACCTATCTGAGGGGGATTACCTCCCCCTGTATATGCTCATAGGGTATCAAGTCTCTTCTCGGTAACCTGTTGTCCTTCCTCTAAGTGCCACCAGGTCTCCTCCTCCAGGGGACATGGTCAAATGTGAGGAACCAGAGTACATGAGAAAGTCATATCCCACTCACCACTCAAGTGTAGACACTGTTCTGACCATTGGCTAGATCTGGGTAGGGGTTTAAAGTTTACTGCCTGTATTGTCCTTGGCTGTTGCCTTAGTTTGAGCGGGACCCCTGGGCCCAAATCTGCCTATCATAATGTTCTACTTGTAGGTTTCTAGGACCCACTGGATCCTTCTACTTTGCTAATCTCACATGCTTCTCTCATCTAGAGTCCCAATAGGATGTCCTCCCCTCTGTCTCGGTTTCTTTAAATAATTTCTCCATTATTATTCTACCCCAGACAATGTAAATGCCATACTGAGTTGTACAATATGAACAAAATAAAGACCTCTGTTTTCTAGTAATTTTTACCTTTGGTCATTGGAAGCTTCTAATTTAGAATTTGTGAAAGAAAATAATGTTTGTACTTAATTTCAGAGTATAATTTTAAGTTCTATGATTTCTTTCTTCGTTTTTATAATAGTTTTTTATTTTATTTCTCAGATTTTTTACATACCAGACATTAATACAACTTTTTCTTTTAGTACTGAAAAAACAGGTAATATGTATTTTGTAATAACTGTGACACCTAAGTTATTTCACAATGTTTCTATGGATAATTTTCATTCAATTTTGACTACATGCTTTTGATATGTTAATTATGTATGACCTTTGTATATGATTATATCGAGATTTACTTTTTAAAAAATAAAGTGTTATGTTTTTATATTGACTTGGAACTGTGACTTTTTCTGACCACAAATGAATATAATCTTTTTTCAATTTTTTTAAAGGTTTTTGAGACAGGGTTTCTCTGTGTAACAGTCCTGGCTATCCTGGACATGCTTCTGTAGACCAGGCTGGCCTTGAATTCACAGAAATTTGCTTGCCTCTGCCTCCTGAGTGCTGGGATTAAAGGCATGCACCACCGTGCCCATCATGGTTTTTGTTTTGTTTTGTTTTGGTTTTCCTTGTCTAATCTTTTTTCTTTTGTTTTTTTAAATTAAACATTTTTGAATTTTACATATACATTTATATTATTATACATATATACAACAAACTACCTGTAACAAAAAGAACTATGACACAATCAAGAGTTACATTAATATTACATTCTTACTGTTTTGGTTATTTGTATTTGACAGTCTTGAAGAAAACATCTTTCCTATCCTGGTATGTCTAAAATTCTGAATGTCATTATCAACTTAAAAGATCTATCTAGACCTAAAAGCATCTTAACCTAAACAACTAAGCTTCATTGTAAAACTAAGCTACCTGGTCTTCAACTCCATCAGACTTGAGAAGGAATAAACTTGACTACCTGAGTATGCCTGGAGTGCAGGTTAGTAGCTTTCCAAATGAAAACATGACAGAGACAATTTTATAGTTGAATATCACCCAAAACTCTATATTATATTAGAGCATCTTCTTTAGCCTTCTGGCCCAATATATCTGACAGACATATTTGTGAGGCAGGAACTGTTGACGACTTGCTTACCCTGTCTTGGTAGAGTTTGGTCTTTGACTCTGCCTGCGTCCAAGCTTGTCATTTTTAGGCAGAAACCTGTCTGTGGTAAAAATGAGGACATTTTGCCCAATGCCTTGTTTGCCATATTTGAAGCCATCTCCATAAGGAGGTTCTTTGATTCTCATCATCCTCTTTGAGGTAGGCTGGGTGTTGCCAGGAGTTAACCCATATCATTGTAGGTACATCTTTAAAATCATAAAAACATTTTTAAATGTCATATTCTACATGTCTCTGAGGTTTTTCAAGACCTTATATACTATCCTACCTTATCTTTCTATAGAATTAATCATTTTATTTTCAAATTTGTTTTACTTAAATGTTTCTCTTATTATTTTTATAAATATTATTTTGAAAATTATTTTGGAAAATATTCTATTCCATTTTTGAAGTCACCAAGTGTAAATGCACACACACACACACACACACACAGAATCACATACATACATACACACACACATACACACACACAATTTTGAAATTACCAGGAAAACACACACACTTAAACATACATATATATATAATATATATATTTGTATATATACCTATATAGCCATCTGAACATTATCTGCAAGTTAACCAAGTTATCTAGATTATGTGTTAGTCATTAATAAGAAATTTATTGATTAAAATAGTATCTACAAGTGGAAAAACAATGTCACCAACTTTGGGATTAAAAGCAAGGCATCCAGCTTTCACATTGAATGACATTATATATTCATTTTATTTTTTACTGATTATTTTCCCTGGTACTTCAAAGAAAGAAAGAAACCTACTGTCATCTGACTTTAAATACTTGTTTCTTTATGTTACTAGAACTTATGAAAAACCGTAAAGGTTTTTATTTCCCCTATAAGATGTGCTAATTTTCAAGAGGCTTTAAAAGAGTAGATTTTTAAAAGAATAAGGATATACTGAAAATTACTTAATTACTTAATGCTCAAAAAGTAATGCGGTCTTAATGCCATTGTTCCCGGCTAACATTTTAGATGTGTAAGTATAGGTTCTCCAATGATACTGCTTATGAAGACATGAGAGTAATTTGCTTTCCAGTTGCACATGAGTAAGCTTCAGGGTGTCACCACTGCGATGCTTCCTAACTGAGCTAGCCTCTCCTGTTAGGCATGACCAAGGCAGCCTCAGCTAATTAGGAAATTACAATTAAGGAACATGCAGCACAAAGAGATTCTCTGTATTCAGCATAAAATATTGTTAATTCAACACTAAAATGAACATATTATTTGAATGAACAGTAGGCTTTGTATTGATCTTTGGTCCATCTAAGGCTAATTCTTTTATCTTAGTAAAAAGAGGTTTTAGATTTACATGCAGAACATTAAATATTAAGTTTTTATTACTATTTATTTACTTTACTTTACATCCTGGCCATAACCCCATCCCTTCTCACCTCCGAGTCCTAATCTTTTTCCTTCTCTCCCACCCCCCCACACTCCTCTATTTCTCAGAAAAAGGGAGCCTCACTTCCAATCGACTCCAACTCATCAAGTTGCATGAGGACTGAGCATGCCCTCTTTCCCCGTGCCCTGTCAAGGCTGTCACACCAGGAGGAAGTGAGTGATCCAAAAGTTGGCTACGGAGTCCATCCTTGTAGGGTACCTAGTGCTAGTTCATACAAGGTCCTTGTGTGATGCTTCCATCTCACCCAGCCCCAATGAGCCGTTATTAATTGTCTCTGTTGGTCTTCCTGTCTCCTCCAGGTCCTTCCCTCCGCCAACACTTTTTATCAATATTCCCTACACATCACCCAAAGTTTGGCTGTGAGTCTCAGCATCTGTTTTGAAGTACCGTTGGGTAGAGCTCCTAAGAGCACAATTCTGGTAGGCTCCCATCTGCAAGTATAGCAGACAGCAGTTAATAGTGTCAGGGGTTTGCTCTCTCCCATGGAGTGGGTCTTGATCATGCTGAGTGAAGTGACCCAGAAAGATGCACATAGTATATACTCACTTATAAGTGGAAGTTAGCCTTATAGTACAGGATAAGCATATTACAATGCAGACCCAAAAAAGGTAGGTAATAAAGACTACCTAAGAGGGGATCTCACCCAAAAGGGTAAATAGAATAGATAGAGGTGTTGGATAAATATTAAGTTTTAGTTGTTGTTTTCACTACTATAAATTCTACCTTTGACCCCTTTTCAGTACCCTTATCAAAGCATAAATGTCAAAATCAAAGGAAAACCTGGCCAATGGACCACATGAGTCCATTTTGAAGAGGCCACCTAAATTTGCCTGAATTCTCCAATATTTTAATGTTGGTTCTATTTTATTTAAACTGTGGCTTTCAAGTGGTATATTATCTCCAAATAGTATACATGATTGTGTTATTAATTCATTTAAAATAAAGTATAGACATGTATGCATATCTGTAGAATGGCTCAGTATAGCCTGTGTTTGCTCATTTTAAGGAAAACTATTCTGAGGAGATGTATCAACCTTTACTTTGGGTTTCTTAGTGAAATTTTTCTGCTTGTTTTTCTATTTTCTTTTTGCCATTTCCATATTTCTACACTGGTCTTCAAGCTGAAGTATGCACTTTTATGTTTTCAGGAATGCTTTCTGAGGCTTCAGTTTTCTGGTGTTTTTAAAAGAAAAGTGATCAGAGTGTGGACACAGAACTGAGAGTTCCTTTATTTTATGGCATTTCAGTTCTTTTTCTCAGCTTTAAAACCATATCAGCATGGTGGAAAGGGATGTTACTATTCTTAGTGATTTAAAGACAATGTAAAAAGTAAATCAAGGGCACAGGAAGAAAGAATACTTGTCATTTGCTTGAAAGTTAGGCCTGGCTATTTTTGTGCTCTCCTAAATATGAACATGGTGATTGAATTGTTGAAAAGCTAGCAATTACAATCAGTATATGAGTTCATATAATTTTGATTTATGCACTACCCCATAATCCATATTTATCTGAGTATACACTTTACACTTCCTGACTCTCAGTAGCCTAGGAATCCTTTTTCATGTATTGTTGATTCTGTCAGTGAGAATTACTTTTACTGGTACATGTCCACAGATCGATGATATAGGCATTGCAGATGATATCCAGATGTTCTGTCATCTGGAAAAGCAGGAGTCAATTATGAGTATGCTACACTATTGATCATAGAACATTTGTGTATTTTTGAATTTTGGAAAAGGATTGAAATTAATTCAAGTCACTGTGACTTGGTATTCTCTTAGGGCACATATAATAGTCGCAAAGAATTCATGGCTAATGAGATTGAAGAAAAGTAGCACATTCACTATTAATAACATTTCAAAAATATAGATCACGATGAAAATTTCACATTAGTGTTACATTAGGAACTGGGAATTAAATAAATTTACAACCAAGTCTCATTTGCCACTTGTATTTGTGAAGGTGATAAAGAATGACATAAAATGACCAAGTTAATAGTCTGTAATGTGGCAGCTTCACGCTTAACTTCATTAATGTCACTTCCTGTTATGGTTACATGCTTATTAAGGTGGACTCCAGTTTAATGATAAAATAAAAAGTATCTAAAGCACACCCAATAAGAGTAAAGTGTTTGGACACCACTCTTCTTTATTGGTTAACTTTGATGATGATATGAATATCAGAGCACAGTCTTAGGTGAATCAATTGATGATTTCTCCAACTTCCATATGTATAATAACAAGAAAAGATGAGGAGATGCTGACATCCAATGACTTCCCATGTACAACAATAAGTGAAATACAGTATCAGTACTGTCTGCCTGTGAAGATATGTGTGATAGAGTCGCAGGTAAAGGCTTTACATACTACAGTTTAATGGATTGCTTGGAAAAGCATGACATATTTCATATTTCAACTACAGTAATATATTTGGTAGAGAAACCTCGAAGTCCCATATTTTGGGAACACGGGGAAGAGCATTTGATATTATCTTTACCTTTAATATTTCTAATTGCTACACAAAAGATGAAATTATATCAAAATAAGCTAAATTTTAAGAAGAAATATTTTATATCCTAGTTTTCAAATGCCGTAACTCAATATTCCAATAAGAGTAAATGCCTACAAGCTTAGTTAAGGCATCTCCTATATGTATAGTGGCTTAGGGAACTTTAGAAATTTAGTTTGGACAAAGCACTGTTCATTCCTCTTATGGATTGCAAGTATGGTGTATATGCTTGAACAAGTTACTAAACCACATTACTTAACAGGTCAATTCATATTTTTCATATCCTAGCAATGACCAAGAATAATATATAAATATAAATAAAATATAAAATGTATTTTCCTTATTTTAAAAGTTATAGAGAAAATGAATTGCAGTTCTTGAAAACAAAGCATATTACAGCTACAACATGTGGTAACATTTTTCAGACTTGCATTTTTGTATTTCTGACATTTCCATGGTAAAGAAGGGGAGACAAAGTTTCCTCATTTTGTTTGAAATTTGTTTTGAGTTGTGCCCTTTCTTACTATATTATTTTCTGGTGAATCTGAATATTTCCCAGCAAGGACAGATCTTTATGTTACTGCAAGATTATTCTGCATGACATCAAAGAAATTAATGATGGAAAGAGTCCATTCTATTTCTAAAGTGCCTTGTGGAGCTTGAACATAGCTGACACTACTGGGTAATCTAAATCAATTATATTGAATTCACATAGGGTGATTATGCCCTTCCCTGCTCCTCCCTCGGCCAGCTGTTCATAATCAGTCCTCATTCCTTAGTTCAACTAATGCCCCCCACAATGCTGACGAGTCTTATTCCAGCAAGACTTCTTAATAATTGCCCACTCATTTGTATCAAACTCCCCCATCACTTGCCTTTCAACTCTTTGCTTCCTCCCAGTTACTTCTGGCATCTTTACATGAAATATTAATCGTATCTTATTGTTTTCCTTGGCTAGAAATTTGTACAAATGTGGAATTTGGAATGCCACTTGATATTTTAAATAAGACAGTGAATGTCCAAAGATAAATAAATATTCTTACTTTTGTTCCTCGATATAGACCTAAAATAAAACTCAAGGAAACAGATATCAAAATTTCCATTTTATAATTATTTCCAGGGGATTATTAAAAATAAAACCAGAATTATATTTTCTGATACCACATTCATATATCTGTTTAAGACCTTAACAAAACTAAACTAGATGATTTCTTAAATTATTTTGTGGTAGGGTAAATCAGGGATTCAATTTTTGTTGAATTTATTTTATTTTATTTGAAACAAGTTCTCACAGTATAGCTTTGGCTGGTCTGGAATATTCTATGTACATAAGATAGGTCTATAATTCCTAGAGCTCTGCCTGCCTCTACCTTCTGAGTGCGGGGTTCAAATTGCAACATCCTACCCTTTAGGAATTTTATTTTAAATTGAGAAAGTGATGTTGTACTAAACAGTGATAAGGTAGATCATCTGCAACTTACTTTACCTGGAATACATATGCTGCAAATAATTCAAGGTCTACACCTGTGTAGTAAAGAATGTCAATAGAAACATCAGTGGGTAGCTGAAGCCTCAATATATTTCTAGGTAAAATTGTCGCTATTTGACATATAGGAAGCAAAATGTTTTAAAATGATTATTTAATTTGAATTTTAATGCACTTTTCATATAAAAACATCTGAGGTAGAATTCACTTAGGGTTTCCACATAGAAATATTAAGGCACCAATTCCTGAGTTCAGTTTTGCTGCTCTAATCTAGATTTTCACTCTGCAAACTAAAGAAGTTCGCATCAGTTTAGCTTTTCGTTATCCTATGCAACAAAATCACCTATGAAAAGTTGCCATACAGCTTGCAGACCAAAATCTTTACTTTTACCATTATAAGTTGTTTTAAAGAAATAGAATCCTCTGTGTGTACAAGTGATGGCAATGTGATTGTGGCAAAATGTGCAAGGCAGGTCATGGCATAGCTCTACGGAGTCTTGTCATTTCTTCTACTTTTTTTTGGGTCAACAAATTTGTGCTAAGCAGCAGAGGTACCTTGCTTGCCCGAAAACAGCTTCAATCCTTTACTGGTTAGCTCCTTTTTACATATAATTTTCACATTTTAAACAAAACATTTTTTTTTCTTTGCAGTTGAGGAAGCCCATATTTTAGAGAATAAGTTTAAGGCATTATTACGGAAAGAAAATATTCAATTAAAGGCTTAATGCTATAGTATTAATAATTTAAGTTGATGCATTTATTTCTCTTTCCTAGCATAACAGCATTAAGATGGATAAGAAAAGCCTGTGCTTATCCTAAGGTACTTTCTATAATGGACTTTTCAACTGTAAGAAAATAACTCTGCCAGGGGTGGGGGTGGGGTGTAACCTTTGAGAATATTGTTGGGTGACCAGGAATGCAATGGTGGCAACTCACAAACGAAAGCAACAGCTATTCCATGAAGATAGAGTGAAAACCTAGGTAAAGGGAGAACAGAATGTCTAAGCACTCTGACGTATAAATTTCAATATTTTAATGCTCTTTGCGTGAGAAAATTGTTATAGAAAGAACTAACATCATCAGTGAAATATAGTTTTTTAAAAAATTTCATATCCTATCATAATGTTCTACTTGTAGGTTTCTAGGACCCACTGGATCCTTCTACTTTGCTATTCTCCCATGCTTCTCTCATCTAGAGTCCCAATAGGATGTCCTCCCCTCTGTCCCAGTTTCCTGGTAAGGGAAGGCTTTCATTGGACAGGCCCCTTGGGCTAGTATGCAGATATAAGTGAGTATATACCATTTGAGTCTTTCTGCTTCTGGGTTAACTCACTCATGATCATCTCTAGCTCAATCCATTTATCCACAAATTTCAGGAATTCCTTGTTTTTAAAAGCTGAGTAGTATTCCATAGTGTATATGTACCACAGTTTCTTTATCCATTCTTCTATGATAGGCAGATTTGGGCCAAGGGGTCCCGCTCAAACTAAGGCAACAGCTAAGGACAATACAGGCGGTAAAATTTAAACCCCTACCCAGATCTAGCCAATGGTCAGAACAGTCTCCACACTTGAGTGGAGAGTGGGATATGACTTTCTCATGTACTCTGGTGCCTCTCATTTGACTATGTCCCCTGAGGGGGAGACCTGGTGGCACTCAGAGGAATGACAGCAGGTCACCGAGAAGAGACTTAATACCCTATGAGCATATACAGGAGGAGGTAATCCCTCTCAGGAACAGTCATAGGGGAGGGTAATAAGGGGAAAAAGGGAGGGAGGGAAGAATGGGAGGATACAAGGGATGGGATAACCATTGAGATGTAACAAGAATAAATTAATAAAATTAAAAAATAAAATAAAATAAATCATATCCATCTAAATCTTCTAAATAATAATGTTGAGTAAGAATTGAATATAAATAATTTGTAGGTCAGGGTTTAGGCGTGTGTAGCACTGTCAGTCACTAACTAGAGTATCACATTTAAAAGTCAACACATAGTAAGAATGTTGAGGAATAAATATGGATAGAAAGAAAAGATAGTGAAGATACACTTTTTCTATTGTCTAGTAAAATCTTACCAACACATTATTCACTTTCCTTTATTTCTCCACTCTTATAACATTGTTTATTAACAAAACACTAATTCTCTTGAAAATTGTTTATCAAAATCTAAACACAAATTGCTCATGATTTAAGATTGTGTCTAGGTTCGCTTTCTTTATCTATCTTGCCAAAGATGGGTTACTGCTTTAATAGAGAATCTTAGTATCACAAATTAAGTTTCCTTCAGCTTAGACTTCATCATTGCTATTAGTAATTTTTGCAGTTCTAGAAATATAATTCACCACCTCCTTCCTGATAGTCATGTTCTCAATACATGACTACATCAACAATGTTATTAATTTTAAATTTCCATTGCCATCCATTGCATTAAGGACTTGGATTAATGTATTAACAAATAGGTTGAAATAAATAATAGTAGAAAGTGAGAAATGAAGAATAAGTCAATAAATTTGTAGTAGGAAGGTTGCGTATGGAGAGAACTAAAAACATCATATTTTCTAGCACATAAGCCTGATACTGTAATGCTGCTAGTAGTTATTAAAGACAGAAATAACAAATAGCCAATGTGATTCAATTCTTCCTTTGTAAAAAAAAAAAAAAAAAAAAAAAAAAAAGGATGAGCTAGATGATCTAAGGTCCTCTGGCTTTAAATTGCAAAGATTTTACAATCTCAAATTCACAAGTCAGGAAGTTGTCTGCTGTGCTAATGAGTTTAAGGATCCGCCTCATTTTTTCTTCTAACAAATTTAGTGTCTGGTTTTATGTTTAGGTCTTTAATCCACTTGGACCTGAGTTTTGTTTAGGGTAGTAAATATGGATCTATTTGCATTTTTCTACATGTAGATATCCAGTTAGACCAGCACCATTTTTTGAAGATGCTATCTTTTTTCCATTGTATGGTTTTGGCTTCTTTGTAAAAAGTCAAGTGTCTATAGGTGTTTGTGTTTATTTCTGGGCCTTCAATATGATTCCGCTGATACCAGCCTAATTCTATATTAGTACCATGTAATTTGTATTACTATTGCTCTATAGTACAGCTTAAGATAAAGGATGGAGATTCCTCTGAAAGATCTTTTATTGTCCAGGATTATTTTAGCTATTTGGGTATTTTTTCCATATGAAATTGAGAATTGATCTTTCTAGGTCTTTAAAGAATTGTTTAGATATTTTTAAAGGGATTATATTGCATCTGTAGATTACTTTTGGTAATACGGCCACTTTTATTATATTGATCCTTCTGATCCATGATCACGGGAGTTCTTTCCATCTTCTGATATTCTCTCAATTTCTTTCTTTAGAGACTAGAAGTTTTTAACACACCAACCCTACATCCAACAAAGGGCTAATATCCAAAATATATTAAAGTGTTAAAGAAAATAAAGACAACCAAACCAAATAATCCAATTAAAAATGGGGTACAGAGCTCAACAGAGAATTTTCAATAGAGGAGCAGGCAATAGCTGAGAAACACTAAAAGAAATGCTCAACATCCTTAGCAATCAGGGAAATACAAATCCAAACAACTCTGAGATTCCTTCTTATACCCTTCAGAATGGGTAAGATAAAAAGCTCAGGACATTCTCCACAGTTATGTGGAGAGTGGGGACTGGCTATGTCATGAACTCTGGTGCTCCATATTTGTCCATCTCCCTTTGGTGGGGAGGCCTGACGGCACTCAAAGAAATAATAAGCAGGCTACCAAGATGAGATTTGATAGCTTATGGGGGAGGAGGAGGTCCTCCTCAGTTATAGACCTAGAGAAGGGGAATAGGGTAAAACCGGGAGGGAGGGAGGAATGGGAGGATACAAGTGATGGGATAACAATTTATTTGTAATCTGAATAAATTAACAAAATTTTTAAAAATCTCAAGTGACATCACATGTTGGCAAGAATGGGGAGAAAGGAAAGGGGAACACTGCTCCCTTGCTGGTGTGAGTACAAACTCGTACAACCACTATGAAAATCAAGCTGGCGCTTTCTGACAAAATTGGAAGTAGACCTACCTAAAGACCTGCCTATAACACTCCTGAGAATATACCCTAAAGATGCTCCTTCATACAACAAGGACATTTGCTCAGCTATGCTCATAATGCTTTATTCAAAATAGCCATAATCTGGAAACAAGATAGATGTCCCTCAACTGATGTTGGATAAAGAAACCGTGGTTCATTTACACAATGGCATCTACTCAGCTTTTTAAAACAAGGAAATCTTGGTATTAACAGGCAAATGGATATAACTTGAAATGATCATCTTGATTGAGATAATTCACACCCAGAAAGACAGGCATGGTATATACTTACTTATAATTGGATAGCAGGACAACATAGATGTCCTCTGAGAAACTCTACCAAGCTGCAGATTGGGACAGGTTCTGGGACTCCTTGCTGGACTTTGGTTGGAGCTACGAGAATGGTATGGGAGAATGGGGAGATGAAAGGATCCAGAGGATTTAGAAACCACACAAGGAGACCATCAAGGCTGGTGGATGTGAATCAGGGGAGGGGGCACTGTACAAACTGTTACTCCATCCAATAATATTGCATGCAGTAAACTTAGACCCCCTTTTCAGACCTACACAATGGACAGTTCATTCTCCACAGTTGTGGGGAAAACGGAGACTGTCTCCGACATAAACTCTGGTATCCTGATTTGATCATCTCCCCTAGTAGGGAGGCCCCGGACACACAAAGGAAAGGGAAGCAGGTATCTGGATGAGACCTGATAGGTTGTGATCATATGGTGGGGAGGAGGTCCTCTTCTATCAGAGGTCTAGGGGAGGGAGATATAGAGGAAGAGAGAGGGAGGGTGGGAGCTGGAGGATTCAAGTGAGGGGTTAACATTCAGAATGTAATCTGAATAAATTATAATAAATTACAATATTAAAAATTCTCTAGTCAAATAGGACCTGCAATTTGTCTGTATTTTCTTCTTACTCTAATGGACATGCTCACACACTTCAACTTTTCTCCTGCTCATGCACGCCCTTACAACTGCTCAGTCTGACTTAGCAGAACTCCTGCTAATATTTTCAATGCCATTATCTGTGATGTCCATGTTTGTTCTAGATTGGTCTTAATTTCCCTTTCAGTACTTAAAGAGGAGGGAGAAGGGCCTGTGGGTTCTCTTGTAGCTCCTTACTTTTAGGTTTTGACAATTTTTGAAGAAAATATGGTGGGAATAGGGGACTGGGGCCTGCAGTGCTGCGCATGCTCCAGGTGTGATTCTGCAGAGAAGTTTGTCACTGATTCACAGTGCTTCATTTCTGACCATATCTCTAAATGAATAAGCAACTACTGCTTTGCCATTATCATCTGCCTTATCCACATGTTGCTATTGAACTGTAACCACTCGGCTGCTGGAAGCTAATCCCAAGTAATTCTGCCATCATTGACAGTTTGTTTTTAAAATTGGGAAATTTAATTACTAATTTTCAAAGCTCAGATTACACAAAATCCTATGAAGGAATGTATGCAAGTGTTTATAGCAAAATGAAATAAATCCTAGTCTAAAACTCATTAAACTAAAGCATATTAGGTCAGCCTTCAATCCTGTTCGTTTTAGTGCTTAAGAAACTAACGCAGGCATGTTAGCCTTCCCATTGCTGTCAAATAGAGAAACTGGAGACAATTTTTCATTAGAGAGAGGATTAAATATAAAACCTAAATAATGGAAAGTTTTACTGATACTAATTGACTCATGTGTTTGTAACCTAAATTCTTCATTTTAGGTTTTAAATAATTAGGGAAATGATTTTTCTGTATACAGTTTTAGAAGCAAAACAATTATTGTGTTGAACACCAGTTCTAATTTCCTATTATTAGTTGTACACGTTAATTGAGACTCATTTCAGCCAATCAATCCCAGGCAAGCCCTTAATGTCTTTCTGTAATGTGAACAATTCTGTGTTTAGTTTCGTAGAGCCTATACCTTTCCAACTTTAAAAAAATAAGATTCATATTTTGTAGCTCTGTTTTACACTTTAAGGAGAGATTCATGTACATATTCAACAGTAACAGCAAGAACATTTATATTTGTGAAACACTCTGATACAGTCTATAAACTTTAATTTATTACAGTATGTTAATTTTATCTCCTGTTAATTTATCCTATTGCGTTAAGAAATATTGCCTGAGATCCATCAACATAAGATTGAAAAACATTGTGACCACAATAGAGGATCTGCCTTTAAGTTTATACATGTGTCAAAAAAGAATAGCATGAAACAGTGCAGTTTCACGTAAAGTCAGTCAAATTGATATCATTGTGATAAGACTTAAGAATAATTTTGATAAGTAGGAACAAATATAAGTCAGATAGTAGAGAACACTGGGGTGATGTCAAAACCATTTTTATAGTACAGACTCTATATAGTATAGGGTCCCATTTCTAGTTGAAACATATAAATGCTATTAAAGCAAACAAATTACACAGAAAAGAAATGTAATTAGAATAATTTTAGCTGAGAGTGAGACATCTAGGCTTATTTCTAATATAGGAGGAAATAGAGATCAATTAAACATTTTGATTGTTAGAAATGTGATAGTGATGTTAGAGTTTAATAGGGTCAATATTGAGAATAAAGTTTGAAGAGATAGTTCCAGGGGAGATGCGCTCACTGTGACCAAACTCTAATGCCATATGAATATAATCCAAATGAGATGCTGGTGTCATGAAAGTGTACATTATATAATTTCTTGTTGTCTACATAGAGTGACATACAACATGTATTTTTTTTATCAGAATGTAGAAAAACATCGAAAAGGAGTATCCTCTTCAAGGCTCATGTCTTGAAATCTTTAGCCCCAGTACCATTCTCTGAAGTAAAGATGTGAAAACTTACCACGTGTTGAAGGTCTTAACATAATCAATAAATTTTGTCCACTGATAGATTCACAGCAAGATGGCTTTATTTGGTTATTATATGTGGCCTAGTTGGGGAAACTAAATTACAAATGCATAGATTTGAATGTAATTTCTTGTTAACAGATAGTTTATCCAATTTTCCCATCTGAAATAAGGTCAACAGTTCGGCTCCACCATGTTCTTTCCTTGCATAAATCTCTGATTCACCACAGGCCTCAATAATAAGGCCAAGTTACCATGGTGTAAAAGCTCTCAAATGGTCATTCATCTTAACTATCTCCTCTAAGTTTATTTCTCTTGTGTGATTTGTCATAGTACTAAAATATTAATTGACATATTTTATTACTTTAATTGTTTTATTTTAAAATTTTATGAGACAAAGTGAAATGTATCTTGCATTGCTAACTTATGAAACCAACATTTATTAAGAAAAATCCCATGAATCACTTTAAAAATAACAAAGATGCATGTACATATTAGGTAAAAGTATTTACTTCTTTTTAGAAAAGAAAGAAAATATTTATAGAGATTAAGTAACATTATTTTAGATAACAATATGAGACTTGAAGAAAATACTCTAGTTTATAAAATGTAGTGCTTAAAGGATATTGGTAGCGATATGGACTCCAGGAAGCAACACAGACCTTAGGAAGAGAAAATAAAACTTACAGCATGATTTTTAAATGTGTATATGACTGTTACATTTCCCATTGAAAAAATTAAAATAAAATATACTGTATATGGATAAGGGACTTAATCACAAAAGCATAAAGATTCTGGAGGTATCAACATGTCATGAAGAGACCTATTCCACTGATTATATAATTAATACAACTCTCTGACTCTGTCAGAGAAATCCTAAATCTATTACATTTAAATCATTTAAATATCTAACTTTATCGTCAAGTTTTAGCGAAAGTCCTAACAGAGTTGAAGTCATTGGATTACTGATTAGATGTTCAAACCAGATCTACCAAATCATGTAATTTAGGGCCTGATGTGAGGATTCTCCATTTATAACACATCTCACAATTGAAGCTTCAAAATATTGCAGTTTAAAAAACACTCATACTTTCTGTTCCTTTTGATGAGTTTTTTTTTTTTTTTTTTTTTTTTTTTTTTAATGAGAAGAAAGGTTTCTTTGGCTTACACTTCTAGGTCAGAGCCAGTCATTTTGGAGATGTCAATGTCATGGGAACTTGAAGCAACTGACCAAATCACATCAGTAATCAAGAGCGGAGAGCAGTGAACTAGCACATGAATGCCCAGGCTCAGCTCACCGTCATATCCATTTGTTCCACGGCCCTAGCAACCTCAATTCAGCATGCGTCTTCCTATGTCCACCAACCCTGGTAGAAAAGTCCTCTTTTTCAAGTGAGATGGGCTAATTATTGAAGATTAGTGATGCTCTCAGCCATGCTGTCACAGATAGAGCTACGTCAAGGATCCCAGTTTTCTTAATTTTTGTTAATCTTTTTCTGTTAAAACATTTTCACTGTTTAGACACATCTGACTCTGAAGCTTAGCTCTGATTTAGTTATTTGGCCCATATGAAAAAGATGCGATTGTATGAATTAGTATTTGTAAAAATGGGGATAATTATATATAATTTAAAATTGTGGTGTGCATTGTTTCTGTTATCCAACAGTAGTTGGCAAACAGTGTGTATGAATGACAGCTGCTGTCACTGTTCGGCTCTGTTGGGTTGGGTAGTGCAAGTGTCCATGGATGTGAGCACTAGAGCAACAATCTCAGCTTGGATCTAATCCTGGCCATTTCCTACCACTGGGACCAGCTGAGAATTATTTTTATCTCATTTTATAAGGATGCTGTCCTTGGTAAACTGGCAGAAGGAATGTAAGAATCTGAAGAATTACTAAGATAGATTACATGCAGGCAAAGAAGTTCTTTTTTAAAAAAGGTATATCACACCATTGGTGTGTCAGTAAATGATCTCCTTGTACTGTGCTCTTATGAAGGAAAATAAAGAGAAACAGTATTAAGGAGGTCACTGCTGCAGAGTCAGATGAATTTTAGTCAGAGGGGTGTGAAATGTGGATCACTTAAAGGAGGTCAGCACAACCTTGGAGTCAGGGATGCTGGATACCTGCGTATTATGTAGATAGAGTTGTCTTTTTGGATACTTCAAGTTAATGCATAGCTAAAAATTGGTTAGACTGCACATTCCCTCTGGCTTTCCTTGTTCTTCTGTTTGTTCCTCACCCCTGGTAGACCTCTGTGTTCCTCCTTACAACCTTTCTTGTTTCATTATCCTGGAAAAAAAAATGTTTTCTATTTTCCTTGGATTTCAAAAAATCCAGTGAATTAAAGCTGTTTAGGCTATTTTCTAGTTTTGTGTATGTTTAAATTTGAGTTTAAAATTTGAATTAATGCATTCTTGTAAGAGCAGAGTTTTATTTTGAAATGCTTGAATTAAAGTTGCTCCCTATAAGACATTCAGGTCACAGAAGCTAATTAAGTTCTTCATGTAACATAATAAATAACACAATCAGCTACCTTTAGTATAAAACATAACTCTATTATGATTAACATTAGTTAAAACAGCAAGTCATATTATGTATGTACATAAAAATAAGCTGCCATTAAATCCTAATGACTGTACTTTTATAGGGTTCTTAGATTCTTATTCATACCATGCTTTATAGGACTCTCTGACAGTCTACTACTTGCTACCCTAGAATATTCACTACACACACAAAAATTGGCTTTTTAAATATTGTGTTTTTAGATGATGATGAAAATCTAAAAAACAGTGCATATTAATGAGCTTATAGGTTATGTTTTGATACAATGTGTAACATTTTAATCAAAATAAAAATATTTTTCAAATACTCATTAACTTATTGGGAAAAGATTCAAATTTATTTCTTTTAGCTTTTTGAACTATGTAATATATTAATGTGCTTTGTAGTCAGTCTACTCTACAATACCATACCAGAGTTCCTTGCTCCTATCTAGCTATATCCTTCATAGATCAACTTTCCCAACTACCCCATGTCACACCTACCCTCACAGTCCCTGGCAGCCATTATTATTTGCCTCACTGTCAATATAGTCATTCAGATTCCTTGAATATGGGTTCTCTCTTTCTTCTCTCTCTCTCTCTCTCTCTCTCTCTCTCTCTCTCTCTCTCTCTCTCTCTCTCTCTTTCTCTCTCATTCCTCCTTCTCTTTTTCTTCTTCTTCCTTCTTCTTCTGGTTTCTGATTTTTTGTTTATTTATTCACTTTACATCCCTACTGTAGCCCTTTCCTGTAGTAGATGGAAATAATGGTTCTTGTTTTTGTTTTTTATCTCCAGTGTGAGATGCAAAACAGAGTTATATGATGGTGTGTGGTGTTTTTCTGATGGAAAAAGACTTGTGAGTGAACAGATGATGCCTGTCCAGTAGAACAGGAATCACGTCTCGCAGGGGAATGGTCTTTGCCAACTGATAAATATCCTAGTACAGACTCTGAGAGGCTGGGCTTTTCTGGTCTTGGCATCATTTCCTAATGTTTGGCTGTTTGTTCGTTTCTCACTTCGAGACGCGCCTAGAGAGAACTGTTCCAGTGAATGCTTTGAGGTTCTGCCTGCTGCTTCAGGTTCTGGTGGCTCCAGTTGTGGTCACCTTTGCTGAATTGCTGGTTTGCTGTAAAACGGGTCTATTGGAATCCTGCCGACTACATCCGTGAAATTGCTCCAAAGAACTGAGTCTGAAAAGGTCTCTTCTATCCAGGGTAGGTGTAAGGGAGGTATAAGCATGAAAGAAACCCAAATAAAGTAGGTGTGAAAAAGTCCAAAACCTAACCCTTCCCTCATCTCCTCCCAGTCTCACCCTCGCTCCCACATCCCCCTTTCCCCTGTCTCCTAGCCCTCAGAAAAGGGGAGCCCTTCTCCCCTATCATCTGACCCCAGCCTATCAAGTCTTATATGGAATGCTTGTATCCTCTTCCTCTGTGGCATGGCACGGCCACCTCACCAAGGGATAGTGAACAAGTGTGCACGAGAGTCCATGTCAGAGGTAACCCCTATTTGCCATATTATGGAACCCACAAAGAGAAGATGCTGACTACTACATCTGCGCAGGGGGGTCTAAGTCCTCAACATGTATAGCCCTTGTTTGGTGCATCCATCCCTACAGCACCCCTCCCCTGCACCCAGATTTGTTGGCTGTATTGGTCTCTTTGAGGAGCCCCTGTGGCCCCATATCCCTCTTTCCGCCAATTCTTCCATAAGTCTCTATGCTTTCCACACCAAAGTTTGGCTGTGGGTCTCAGCATCTGCTTAGATACCCTCATTCATTGCTTAGCTTTTCCATTTAGCAGAATGAATTCAAGTTCTGACCACATTGTTGTGAACCACAAGAGTTCAGCAGCTACAAGTCTCATGACTTAATTCCTCTGTTTAATACAATATGAAGAAAAGTACTCAACTTTTTAATTGCAGAAGAAAATGAAAATCCTTTAAAAGACTAACAATCTGGCATGGTTCTCTTGTCAAATCTCTCTGAATTTCTCTGTCCTGGGTTGTTGTTTGAGCTTCTATTCAGAGAAATTATATTTTTATTTTCAACCTTCGCCTATACAAACAGAAATTACCTTTCTCTCATTTAATATTGTTTTAAGGATTGAATTTGATTCCACAGAATATTTAATCATTAAAGTGTTTGTAATTTTGAAATATGGTGTTTTGTTTTTTACTTAATAGTCCTTATTACAAGTGAGACAATATAAGTCATTAGGGATTTGCAACATTATTGAGTTCGAGCTCTATGATGACATACTTCATGCAAGATTTGTAGAATACTATTCTTCAGACTTGAAAATATACTAAGGCAAGTTCAATAACCAAGCAAACGTTCAAGTTTAGAAATGTATTCATAGCCTGCTATCCTTCCTCTGAGTGCCACCAGGCCTCCCCATCCAGGGGACGTGGTCAAATATGGGGCACCAGAGTTCGTGTGAAAGTCAGACCCCACTCGCCACTCAATGGTAGAGAATGTCCTGTCCATTACGTCGATCTTGATACCCTATGAGCATATACAGGGGGAAGAGGTCCCCCTCCGTCACAGTAATAGGGGAAAGGAATAAGGGGAAAATGGGAGGGAGGGAGGAATGGGAGGATACAATGGATGGGATAACAATTGAGATGTAATATGAATAAATTAATAAACTATATTTAAAAAAGAAATGCATTCATATCAGCACACCCTTCTCCCCTTGGAACTTGAGCAGAAACCCTGGGCCCAGTTCCACCTGTCCTGATGTTCTACCTGTAGGTTTCTAGGACCCACTGGATCTTTCTATTTCTCCATTCTCCCTTACTTCTCTCATCTAGAGTCCCAATAGGATGTCCTCACATCTACCCCAGTCTCCAGGTAAGTGAAGACTTTCATGGGTGTCTTTCTGCTTCTGGGTTAGCTCACTGAGTATGATCATTTTCAGTGCCATCCATTTGTCCACAAATTTCAGGATTTCCTTGTTTTTAAGTGAGTACATACTATGTGTGTCTTTCTAGGTTTGGGTTACCTCACTCAGGAGGATCTTTTATAGTTCCATCCACTTGCTTACACATTACATTGTTTCCTTGTTTCTAATAGTTGAGTAGTATTATACTGTATAACTATGCCACAGATTCTTTATCCATTCCTCAGTTGAGGGACATCTAGGTTATTTCCATTTTCTGGCTATTGTGAATAATGCTGCTATGAACATAGTGGAGCAAGTGTCCTTGTGGTGTAAAGGAACATCTTTTGGGTGTATGCCCAGGAGTGGTATACCTGGGTCTTGAAAAGAGCTATTCCAATTTTCAAAAAAACCTCCACATTGGTTTCCAAAGTGGATACACATGTTTTTACTCCCACAAGCAATGAAAAAGTGTTCTCCTTGCCCCACATCTTCACCAGCTTGTGCTGGTGAGTTTCTGACCTTATCAATTCTGATGTGTGTAAGATGGAAACTCAGAGTCATTTGCATTTGCATTTTCCTGATGACTAAAGGTGTTGAACATGTTTTTAAGTGCTTCTCAGACATTAGAGATCCCTCTATTGAGAATTCGATCTACATGACAACTAATGCGTTCCACAATATCTGAGAACAAATATCAGAGTACCTGGATCATTTATAAATATGTGCAACTGAATTTCAATCTATAAATTCTAATCATTTTGTTAATTGAAAATACCTATAAGTTGCAGGTATATTTGGAAGGAAACCTCAAAGTTACAGATAAATAACACTGACTACATGGTTTTTAATATAATAGAGATGTGTGGGCTGTGAAGATAGATATATCAAACATTCCTATTTACTCAGCTAAAAAATTACCATCCTGGTGTTTATCTTCACAGAAACAGAATGTTTAGAGGAAGAGCAAAATAGATACAACAAACCATTTGCTTTTTAATGACTGAATGAATAAACACTGCTATTTCATAATGTCTGTAGTTGTCTAAAAAGTCAAATGGTTAAAACATTCTGTTAAAATTAAAACTGGGAAGAACTTTGGATGGGAATTTTTAAAATTTTTATTTTTATAATGTAAATTCATAGATAGAGATACTAACAAGATTATTTAGACATATTACAGCCATTCTGACTTCCAAAACAGAAAAATGCCTACTTATATTCAGAATGAGACTTCAAATATCATAATAATTCACATAGTAGGAAAATGAAATAAATATCTTATGCAATTAAATGAAATTTTGATGTCAAATACTTATGCTTCTATTAGGATGTCTCTTCTTGGTGAATGGTTCCTATAAAAGACATTATGCTTATGGTCAGTAACTTACTTAGTGTGACATATTTTCTGTTGTGAAATTGATAAAAATGAGGCGAGAAACCGAACTTTGTGGGGAACAGCATCAGGATATAGCAGACATTTTTAAGGCATCACCTCCTTCCAAAATAATGATGTAGGTAAAAGGTATAATAAGTCAGTTATTGAGTCATGATTGAGTAGGTAAAAATGTTTATTTGGTAGATAGGGGTTAATGTGTGGCAAAGATCCTCTAGCAACAAATAATATTCTTTAAAGGATGGACCATTTCACCGTATGGGAAGCTATTTCTCAAATTTAGGGTGCCAAATTATTAGTTTCAGAGCTTAACAGAGTTTTAACTGATGAAAACCACTTGTCAGATTAAGATGAGGAGGAGGAAGAAGAGGATGAAGAGGAAGAAAAGGAAATGAATGAGAAGGAGGAGGAGGAAAAGGAGGAGAAAAAAGAAAAAAAGATGAACAATAAAAACAAAAACAACAACAAGAAGATGAACAAGAGAAGGAGAAAGAGAAGGAGGAGGAGGAGAAAGTAGAAAATTCCAGAATCAACTAAGTAGTTACCAAAATAAACTATTTTAATCTAGAAGGAATAGTTACTTGAATTGGCAGCTTCAAATTTCAGCTGTTGGGTGTATGTTTAGCATTATACGCTGAACTAAATTGAGAAATAACATAAAGCTATTTAAACATTTATTCATGAGGTTGTCTAAATTTGCATGATGGCAGTATAACACCAAAGTTGTCCATACTTTACAATCTTATAAACTCAACAAAATAACATCAGTTAACTGTGGGGGAAATTCCAATAGCAGTTACCCAAGAATAAACTAAAGCAGCTACCCCTTTTTTTGGCATTGTAATTTTTTATTAATTCATTCATATTACATCTCAGTTGTTATCCCATGCCATATATCCTCCCATTCCTCCCTCCCTCCAATTTTCCCCTTACTCCTCTCCCCTATGACTGTGACTGAGGAGGACCTCCTCCCCCTGTATGTGCTCATAGAGCATCAAGTCTCTTCTCGGTAGAGTGCTATCCTTCCTCTGAGTGTCACCAGGCCTCCCCATCCAGGAGACATGGTCAAATATGGGGCAGCAGAGTTCATGTGAAAGTTAGTCCCCACTCCACATTTAACTGTGGATAATGTCCTGTCCATTGGCTACATCTGGGTGGGGGTTTGATGCTCACTGCATGTATTGTCCTTGGTTGGTGCAATAGTTTGAGCCGGACCCCTGGGCCAGATCCTCCCATCATAGTGTTCTTCTTGTTGGATTCTAGGACCCTCTGGATCCTTCTATTTCCCCATTCTCCCATACTTCTCTGGCCTAAAGTCCAAATAGGATGTCTTCACCTCTATCCCACTTTCCTGGTAAGTGAAGACTTTCATGGGACATGCCCCTTGGGCTTGTGTCCAGATATAAGTGAGTATATACCATTTGAGTCTTTTTGCTTCTGGGTTAACTCACTCATTATGATCATTTCTAGTTCAATCCATTTGTCTACAAATTTTGAGAATTTCTTGTTTTTAATAGCTGAGTAGTATTCCATAGTATAAATGTACCACAGTTCCTTTATCCATTCTTCTACTGAGGGACATTTAGGCTGTTTCCATGTTCTGGCTATTATGAATAAGGCAGCTATGAACATAGATGAGCATATGTCCCTGTTGTATGGTAGTGCATCTTCTGGTTATATTCCAAGGAGTGGAATAGCTGGGTCTTGAGGAAGCCCTATTCCCAGTTTTCTGAGAAAGCGCCAGATAGATTTCCAAAGTGGTTGTACTAGTTTGCACTCCCACCAGCAATGAAGGAGTGTTTTTCTTTCTCCACATCCTCGCCAGCATGTGGTGTCGCTTGAATTTTTGATCTCAGCCATTCTAATGGGTGTAAGATAGTATCTCACAGTTGTTTTGATTTGCATTTCTCTGATGATTAAAGATGTTGAGCATTTCTTTAAGTGTGTCTCAGCCATTCTATATTCCTCTGTTGAGAATTCTCTGTTTAATTCTGAGCCCCGTTTCTCAATTGGGTTATTGGTTAGGTGGTGTTTAATTTCTTGAGTTCGTTGTATATTTTGGATATTAGACCTTTGTCATATGTAGGGTTGGTGAAAATCTTTTCCCAGTCTGTAGGCTGTCACTTTGTTCTGTTGACAGCATCTCCTGCCTTACAGAAGCTTCTCAGCCTCATGAGGTCCCATTTATTAGTTGTTGACCTTAAGGCCTGGGCTGTTGGTTTTCTGTTCAGAAAGTTGTCTCCTGTGCCTATGTGTTCCAGGCTCTTCCCCACTTTTTCTTCTAACCAATTTAGTGTCTCTGTTTTTTTGTTGAGGTCTTTAATCCACTTGGACTTGAGTTTTGTAAATCAACTACTCTTGACATTCCTAAGCACAGAAGACAATAATAGGAACTATTATTGTAAAAATATTTTTAAAATTTTTCTTTCAGTGAGTCTAAAAGGAGATATTTACTACCTGGAAG
This sequence comes from Acomys percivali, assembly GCA_907169655.1. NCBI lineage: Eukaryota > Metazoa > Chordata > Mammalia > Rodentia > Muridae > Acomys > Acomys percivali. Next base: position 36,302,718 of record OU015748.1, on the reverse strand, counting down.
GGATAAAACAAAATACCATCTGATTCTCTGAACTTTGAGTATGTTGTTGTACAACTTGTTCAATGGGTTAAAGTCTGTATGTGTTTATTTACTGCGTCTTATTTAATCAGCAAAATGATAACTGGGAAAAATTTTTTATCACCAACTCACCTGCAAGTGTACAAATTCAGAAAAAAATTGAGACTTTATGTACTTTATTGTAGACAAGATTTGTAACCTGAATATAAGGTTTATGTTTACCTTCTAAAACTAATGAGATATCTAAAGAAAATTTCAACTATATGCAAAACCATGAGTGAAAATATTATTAGTTCTAGAAACATGATAGTCAAATTATCAAGGGAAAGCTAACTTTTTTTATTCTTTATATTATTCATTTCATTTAGCTTAAATTTTTTCTTGCCTCTACCCTTATAAAATTTTCTTTTTGCAACTAGAATTAGTTGCTATTGATATTGAAAAAGTCTTAAATTATACAAAAATGAGATAACTGTATCTAGTTGGCTATTAGTTAAAATTTCAAACAAAATTTTGTCAAGTAACATACATTAATCTACATTAAATTCAGGGTTGTTTCAAAATGTAGCTATCTTTTTTATTTTTTATTGCTTTACATATACACTTGTATTATTACACACATATAAAATAAACTATATATAGCAAGAAGAACCACAAAACAGTCAGGAATTATATTAATGTATTAATAATATTTTGGCTATTTGTATTTGGCAACCTTGATGAAAACGTATTTTCTATCTTTGTGAGTCTAAAATTCTGAATGTAAATCAACAACTATTATATCTCATCACTATCCACTTAAAACATCTATCTAGACTTAAAAACACCTTAACCCTAAACACCTAAACTTAATTGTAAGACTAAACTATCTGGTCTTCAACCCCAGCAGAAATTTGAGAAGGAATAAAATTAATTACCAGAGTATACAAGAAGTGCAATTTAGCAGCTTTAAAATGTAATTATCATGTCATTTTACAGCCCACATTCATTTTTCAAACAACTTGAAATTGCAAGCTCAAGGAGCTAGCTTTATTTTTCCTTTATTTCATTCACATATTGTATCCCGATACTTAAGATACACCTTACTCTTATCTTCCTGTTACCTCCATCCCTCCCTCCCTCTTCTGGGTGAAGTATATCAGAAGACATCTATGTTGGACTAGTATCTACTTATAGGTGAGTATGTACCCTGTCCTTCTTTCTGTGTATGGGTTACCTCAATCAGGATGATTGTTTCTTATTCCATCCATTTGCCTGTAAATTTCAAGGTTTCCTTGTTTTTAATAACTGACTAGTATTTCATTTTGTAAAGGTAACACAGCTTCTTCTTTTATTCTTTGGTTAAAGGACATCTAGGTTGTTTGCCTAATCTGGCTATTACAAATAAAGCAGCTATGAACATAGTTGAGCAAATGTCCTTGTTGTATGGTAGAGTGTCTTTCAGGTATATGCCAAGGAGTGGTATTGCTCAAACTTGAGTTAGAACTATTCTCAGCTTTCTGAGAGAGAGAGAGAGCCAGATTGATATCCAAGAGGTTGTATTGATTTCCAAAAAGGTCTGCACTGCCACCAGCGGTGGAGGAGTTTTCCTGTTTCTCCATATCCACTCCAGTATGTGCTGTCACTTGAGTTTTTGATCTTAGTTATTCTGATAGGTGTAAGATGGAATGTCAGAGTCCTTTTGATTTGTATTTCCCTGATGACTAAGGCCATTGAGCATTGCTTTAAGAGTTCCTGGGTCACTCAATACTCCACTTTCAAGAATTCTCTGCTTAGCTCTGTACCCCATTTTTAATTGGATTGTTTGGTTTGGTTGTGTTTACTTTCTTGAGTTCTTTATGTATTTTGTACATTGGCCCTTTGTTGGATGTAGGGTTGATGAAGATCTTTTCCTAGTGTGTAGTCTGCAGTTTTTTTCTATAGACAGTGTCCTTTGCCATACAGAAGAAAGTATGACTATTTGTGAATGATATGATAGTATGCATAAGTGACCCCAAAATCTCTACCAAGGAACTCCTACAGCTGATAAACAATTTTAGCTAAGTGCCTGGATAAGAAAGCAACTTTAAAAGTCAGTAGATGGGGCAAGAAATAAATTAGGGAAACTACACCTTTACAACAGCCACAAATACTATAAAGTATCTTGATGTAACTTTAACCAAGCAAGTGAAATTCAGACTTATATGGAAAACAAAACAAAACTTCAAATCTCTGAAGAAGGAAATTGAAGAAGATATCAGAACATAGCTCATGCTCATGGATCAGGAGAATCAACACAGTAAAAAAGGCCATCTTGCCAAAAGAAACCTACAAATTCAATACAAATCCCATCAAAATACCTACACATTTTTTTACAGACCTTGAAAGAACAATTCTCAACTTCATATGGAGAAAGAAAATACCAAGAATAGCAAAAGCAATCCTGGAAAATAAAAGATATTCCATAGGAATCTCCATCCCTGACTTCAATCTGTACTGTAGAGCAACAGTAATAAAAATGGCATGGTACTGACATAGAAATATGTTTGTGGATTAGTGGAATCAGAGACCAAAAAATAAAGGTACACACCTATGGACACTTGATTTTTGACAAAGAAGCCAAAACTATACAATGGAAAAAAGATAGAATCTTGACCAAATGGTGCTGGTCTTACTGGATGTGTACATGAAGAAAAATGCAAATATCACCCTGCACAAAACTCATCTCAAAGTGGTTTAAAGACCTCAACATAAAACCAGACCCACTAAATCTGTTCTAAGAAAAAGTGAGAAAGGGCCTAGAATTCATTGGCACAGGAGACAACTTCCTGAACAGAACACCAACAGCTTAGTCTCTAAGATCAACAATTAATAAATGTGACCTCATGAAATTGAAAAGGAGTTAGCCTCCTAACAACAGAAAACATCACTGCCCACAACTGTTTTGTAATATTGCCAAATAAGTAGAACAGTTTATATAGAATCACATTTTGAAAAAGCTGCATTTAAAAAAAGCTCTGTTGGTCTAACTCTTCACTCATATACTAGTTCAGTATCTGAGGACACATAAATGAACAAGGGGGCATACTGTTAGCTAGTCTATATGATACTCACATCCCAGTGGAAACCAAGGGGGAGGTTTGCAGTTTCATAAAAAGAAAGTGTCTTATTATAGAAGGTGCTCTGTAGATAAGAGAGACAGAAGATCCAAATCCTGTATTTCAGGCTTTCTACTTCAGATTGGTGTGTAGAGACTGCCAAAGAGAAATGATGTGAAATTGAAAATATGATCCCTTAACAGAAGAAACAATGGAGACAGTCCAGATAATAGAGTTAGATATAATAAGTGCAAAGACTATTCCCTAAAAATAAAATAATTAGAAATCCAAGACAGTTTACAAATAATAGTTCAAATTAAAATAATAGGTAAGAGTACTTGGTGAGTTAAAAATATAACTGAGTTCATCTCTAGTGAAATCTGTAAGTAGGCAGTGGGTAATTATTTACTTCAAACAAAGTGAACTTTAGGCAAGGTGAAGAGTATATATTGGAAAATAAAAAGATGTTGCCTTTGGAGGTATGATCTTAAAGTAAACAGGAAAGACAGCTGTAATGTGAGGTGAAAACTTATTAACCATGGTAGAATAGGACAGAAGGATGGATTTACATTTCTATACATAGTTGACAACATGTAATCCTCTCATAAGAACAATCAAAGAGTTGCCTAGATATTGCTTTATTCAGTAAGAATGCAGAAGGATAATGTAATGATTAAACAAAATCATAAAAACAGAAGGAAAAAGTTGATAAGCATGAAGAAACCATACATTTCTGCACATATTTGCTAAATGGAAGATGACACCTACTTACATACAAAGCAGAAACAACTGATACTGTCTTTAAGAGTTCACATAATATTGGAGAAATATTAGTATATAGGATTGTTAAAAGTTAAAAACAAAACATCAGTCATTGGAAAATAATATCCTAAAGCAGGGTGAAATTAGGTGGGCATATAGTTAATGTTTACTCATCTCTGTGGAAGATGATGTAAAGGTGGAAAGGTCAATGGATAATGCGATTGCCCTACTCAAGAACAAAGGTAAGTAAAAACACAAGTGCAGAGCTCCCCACTTCTTATCATGTCTTTTTTTAAATAATGTCCTATTCTTTTAGCTTCTTCTCTTGCATACACAAGACACACACACACACACACACACAAAAAAAAAAACACCAGAATAAACTAGGCAAATAAATCACTTCTGCATGCTCATTATGCATATAATAGAATCCTTGTCTGGCAAAAACTGACAGGAGGAAAGTTTCAATTAAGCATTCAGGGTCCAGAAATCTTTGTAATGAATGCGGACATTTATTTACTCCAGAAATAACTATGAAAACCTTGATTTGTAATTTCCTTGGTAATTAAAGCATTGGTGTGTCATGTAAAAAATTTAATCCTTCAAATTGTGTCCCAGTCCACATTTACGCTGTATTTAAGAATCCTCTCTCTTTTCTTATTCTACTCCTCGGCTGTTAAATTTCTATTTCCCACTTTCTTGCTGTTTTCTGGGCAGAGCTCTGAGAGTTCTGTTTGGGAGTGGGGGGATGGAAAGACTTAGAGGTGTCACGAGTTCCACAGAGAGACCATCAGGCCAGCAGATCTGGACACAGAAGGGCCTTTACAAACTGATGCACCAACCAAGAATAATGCAAACAAAGACCCTAGACTCCCTATTCAGATGGAGCCAATGGGCAGCTAATTCACCTTGGGTAGTCGAGTGGGGAACTGTAGCTGAACTTCCATCATTCATTCTCGTGCCCAAGATTTGATCACTGCCCCTTGAAAGGACAGCCTTGTAGGCAAACAGAGGAAGTGGATGCAGGCTATCCTGATGAGACCTGATAGGCTGTGGCCAGACAGTGGGGAAGGAGGGCTTTCCCTGTCAGAGGTCTACAGGAGGGGAATAGGGCAGAAGTGGTAGGGAGGGACTAAATGGGAAGATAAGAGAGTGAGGATAACAATCAAGATGTGATGTAAATAAGTTATAATAAATAAAAAATAAAAAACCAAATTCAAAACCAAAAATTATTTTAGTAAGTCTTTTATCACTAAATTATCTAGTTTTAAATGATATTATATAACTTATCTTAAGCCATATCAAATGTATCAAATGTTAATAGCTACACACACACACACACACACACACACAAACATACACCACATACATGCACTTTACATTAAAAAGTCTTTATATACTTCATTAAAAGTGATCTATAAAATTATACATAATTATTTGATAAATATTTATTATTAGTAATTCTGTAACTTTTCCTTCCTATCTTGATTTTGTAGTATTTGTTGATATTTTGGTTTCCCACTGAATAATATAAAATATTCTTTAATGAAAGTAAAACTCAGAATGTTTAATAGTATGAAAATCATTCACATTATTCTTTTTCTTTTTTAATTCTTTTATTTTCAATTTGTTCCCTTTGCATACCAATTACAGCCCCTTCCCTCATCTCTTCCTACTCAAGCCTGCATCTTCTTCTTCTGTGGCCTGACAAGGCTACCTCTCCAAGGGCAAGTGATCAACAAATGTGCATGAGAGTCCATATCAGAGGTAACCCCTATTCACCATATTTTGGTACCCGCAAGGAGACTATGCTGCCTACCTACTATACCTGAGCAGGAGGTCTAGGTCCTCACCGTGCATGGTCCTTGGTTGGTGCATCAGTCTGTGAAGCAGCCCCCCATTGGCCCCAGGCTGGATTTATTGGCTCCATTGATCTCCTTGTGGGAGCTCCTGTCCCCTCATGAACTTTCTATTCCCCAGCTCTTCTGTAAGATTCCTTGGGCTCCACCCCAGAGTTTAGCTATGTGTCTCAGCATCTACTTGATCCCCTGCTGGGTCATTCAGAGGAACTTTATGGTAGTATCCTATCCCTTGCCCCTTCTCTTCAACCACTTCCAGTGACTATTCTATTTGCCCCTTTGAATAAGAATTAAGCATTCTTCCTAGTGTTTTCGTTGTTATTTATCTTTTTAAGGTATTGTATTATAGTGGTTATCCAGTATTATGTGGCTAATATCTGCTTTTAAGTGAGTATATAACATGCAAGTCTTTCTGATCTGGCTTACCTCCCTCAGGGTGATCATTTATACCTCCATCCATTTACCTACAAATTTCAAGATTTCTTAGTTTTTAATAGCTGAACAGTATTCCTTTGTTTAAATATACCACAGTTCCTTAATCCATTCTTTGCTTGAGGGACATGTAGGTTGTTTTCAGATTCTGACCATTACATATAAAGCTGTTATGAACATAGTTCAACAAATGTCCTTGTTGTATGGGAGAGCATCTTTTAGAATATGCTCAGGAGTGGCATAGCTAGGCCTTGATGTAAAACTAGTACCAATTTTCTGAGAGAGACAAGATTCACTTCCAAAGTGGTTGTACAAGTTTTCACTCCCAACAGCAATGGAGGAGTGTTCCTGTTTTGCCACAGCATGTGCTATCACTTGAGTTTTTGATCTTTGATTTTCTGAGGTGTATAAGGCGGACTCAGAGTTGCCAGGTAGTTATTCTTTTTTGTAACTTCACGTGGAGATGAAAATAATAATATGGCAATATTTATTTCACATTAGTTATAATGAAATAAAGAACTATATATCTGTCAGAACATGGCCCAAGAATGGAATGCTAAGAAAAGAATTATTAGTGCTTGTTAGAAAACTCCAGGAAAATGATGCAATAGTTTTGTAACCTCAGTTTTTTCAAAAGCATGGAATGGCTCTTGAATTATGTTTCTGTGCCATTGTGAGTTTATTTCATATTATTCATTACAGCTTGATATTATTAAATGTCTATATGCCTTTATGGAAAAACAAAAAAAAGTTTTGCCACATTTTATGTGCCCAACAGATGGTCTTGTGGTTATTCATGTAACTACTCTTAACTCTCAGTGTATATACCGTCTGATCCTCTGAATAAAGTACCTATTGCATCAGATTCCTAGCTAATTTATTGGCTTTGTTATCCCTGTTCCCGCTGCCTCTACAGTGAGAAACACATGTCTACATTTAATGCTTACCACAGTACAAAATTATGGGAGTTGAAAAACATTGTTAATTTATCTTTAATCATATTATTGACACCATTTTTTAATTTCTTTAAAGTCTTTTAGTATTTGTAACATTTTTGTGTTACTAATCTTCTACAGTACACATATGCCTACAATTCACACTTATAAAAGTTTTAGCCCACAAATTTATGATTATCTGATGGAATCCTGATGGAAACTTCATCAAATCTTGGGTTCAATTGTTAAATGAGATGGATCCAGCATATGAACCAAGCGATAAAAACATTTGTCCCATAAGCCTGATGATGAGTTTGATTCTTGGAACTCACATTAATAAAATTCTGTATGCCTTCACAAACACGTGTGATTCTAGCACTGTTTCTGCTGGTTGGAAGCATGGGAAACAGAACCTGAACATGTAGCATGTCACTAAAAACCAGAGACATACTGTTTCAACAAGGCTGAAAGTGATAACTGCTTGCCCAAAGTTTTCCTGTGACATCCCAGCCCTCTCAATAGTATATCCATGTATCAGTGATCGTGTTCCTACTCTCTCTCCTGCTCATAAACAAATATCTGTATTTCATATATGTAATATATAGAGATATATGTTACATATCTGTGCATGTCAATGCACACACACACACACACACACACACACACACACACACACACACACAC
>OU015748.1:36243115-36294941 GCA_907169655.1 Acomys percivali | reverse complement strand
ACACACACACACACACACACACACACACACACACACACACACACACATTTGGAGTGCCCAAATGTGAGGCAGTTTCCTCTGAAGTTAAAAGGTTTCATTCTGTAGAAAGCTCCTTAAGTAGCAAAGAAAACAACTCAGAACCCCTTCAGGAAGTCCCTGAAACTGATCATATTTTATAAGTCCCTCACTGCCAGAATAAGTAAAAAAGCTGAGATATAGCAGTAGGAAGCTAAACTACAAAGAAAAACTTTCTACAGACTCTGAGACCATATCATCTGCAACAAAACGCAGAAACCACGTGAGCTTCCCGGAAGAGGTTTAGACCAGAGCCACTTGGGCAGGACTTTCTCCAAACTGTTGAGCTTCCTGCAGGCGCTGTGATGTAAGATGTCATCCATGCTGTTGTGGGCCTTGCTGATGCAGCGTTTCTGCTTCTGTAAGTAACCCTTTGACCATATTCCTATAATTAACCCCAGTAAAACTAATTAGTTTACCATGTTATACTTTGTTGTAACCATGTCCATGGCCTGTTTGAGTTTCCTATCTGGGCTGAGTTGCTATGTTTTTTCTGTATCTAAGAAAGATTTTGGCAAACAGCACCAAATCAAGGAGAGAAGGAACGGTTTGTTTATCCTACATTTATGCTGTGGGTTTATTAGGGCATGTTTTCTTCTTGGTCTTAAATATGTGAGAATTTTATTTATTAATTAATTAAGACAACATAAATAGACAACAATGTATCAGGACAACCATAAAGGATAATTAAACAATGTGTAGGATGTCTTGCATTGTGCAATTATTTTACTTTATTTAATTTGAACTTCAATGGATCACCTCTTGGTTCTCAGCATCCACACGGTGGCTCAAAAATATTTGTATTTTCAGTTCTCAAAGTTCTGATACTCTTTTGGGCCTCCATGGGTACAAAAACATGGAAGTCTTGCACAGTTAACATACATGCAGGCAAATCACTATATAAATACATTAACAATAAACTAAAACAAAAGAAAGTATATTAATATCAATTTTTGTATTTAATATAGTAGTTAAAATCATAAATGATAGCAGTAGGAAGTGCTTGACTAATATTTCATGACACTTACCTTGGCATTACATTTGTAGAATGATTAGCATTTGCTAGTCAAGAGGAAGAGAATTCAGCCTGGGATAGGGCAATACTTGAAATGTGAAAATTTTGTGGATCACAGAGGAGGAGAAGGCTATTTTTTATAGATTAACTATTATTTATGGTTTACCTTATAGATTCTGTTCTAACAAATTGTTGTCCTGATGAATTTATGAGTTATATTGCTCTTTATTTCAATATGGGGCTATATTTGGGCAGTTAGTCACACAGCTATCTTATTTAAGGTGCACCATGGAGACAGGTCACAATCATTCACAATTTAACAGATGTTAAAGAGACAGTATAAACTAAAAAGGAACTTGTGGGTAATGTCTTCTGTAAGGTCCATATATTCATCTTAATATATTTATAAGGAACTTAAGGCCAAGGCTTATGTAATTTTTTCATAAATTAATTGGCAAGGAAGTATCAAGCCTGGCATGCATACATACAGTGACTAACTCAACCCCCATGTTCATGAAGTCTTAGGGGAACAAAGACAGAAGTGACTAGAAAGTAATATGAGTTTTACTTGAATAAACTTTCCTGAGATTATCTGGGATGTTTTCCTTAAATACAGAAGTATTCCTTGAGCATATATATATATACATATATATATATGTATATATATATACAGTGAGAAGTAGTAAGCAGGCTCACATGAAAAAGAAATAAGTAACAAGAAAGACCTAAAGATAGCAACAATAAAATTCTCCAAAAATATGTATGGAGGGCATAGGAGATAACACACAAGTTAACACACTTGATAAATAAGCAAGAAAACCAAAGTTTGTATATCCAGAAAGCATGTGAAAGCAGGGACAGAGTGAAATATTGCCTGTAATTCCAACCTCAGGCAGCAGAAAAGGAGGAATCCTCAGAGTCAAGGTGTCCCCAAATCAGTTGAGTAAAAGCCATTCCTCACACAGTTGCATGCACACTTGCACACACTGTGTGCCCATACATCTGTGTGCTGGTCTGGTTTTGTCATCTCACACAAACTGGAAACACTTGGGAAGGGAGCACCTCACCTGAGGATGTTCTCCAACTAGATCAGGCAGTTGAATGTCTGTGGGACATTTCTGGCATTGATAATTAGTGGAGGGTCTAGCTCACTGCGGTGAGTGTCACTTCTGGGCAGCTGGTCCTGGGTTATATAAGAACTGTAGTTGAACATGAGCCGGGAATTAAAACAGTAATCAGTATTGTGCAATAGTCTCTGTGTCAGTTCCTATTCTTGCTTTCTCGGATGGCTGGAGAAAGGGCTATGACCTTTAAAATAAAACAGCCCCTTATTTCCCTATGCTTTTTTATTCTAAGTGCTTTATTCCAGCAAAAGAGAAAAAAATTGGACAATATGTGGGCATGTATACACACAGAAGCACACTGCATATACAGACACATGGAAAACATATAGCTGTTAACACCCAAAAAAGTTATTGAAAAATGTTAAATAGGATTTTATTATGTGTAAATATGATTTATTATTCTTATGTGTTTAAGTGTTTGGCTGAATATATATTTATGCACTACATACATGCATGGTACTCATGGAGGATTGAAGAGGGTTCCTGATCACCTGGAACTGTGACCTGTCATGTGGGTACCAAGCATAGGTATCAGGGTTACCTGAAATAGTAGTCAGTGCTTTTAACTTTGCAGCCATAGCTCACAGAAATGTTACTTTTAGGGCTAGGAAGTTTGAGAGATAGGCCTTTGTTTATTATTACAGTGCTGCTTGAGTAAATAAGAAAACTAGAAATTCGAAAACTTTCGGAAAAAAATGGGGAGAGGAGGCAAAACAGTAAGTCATTTGTGAAACAAAAAGCCAATATATATTGTGGTGAAGAATATAGATGTGAAAACAGAAGTATAGTCATAGACAGAAACAAGCATCCCAGAAAAAAAATGTTGGAACACAAATAGCAATGAAGAATCGTGGGCCTGTTTTGATTCAGTGGGATTTTAATCATTCATAAAATACTAGAAAGGATATTTTTTTTTTAACTGAGAAAGCTGCTGTCCAAATCTGACCGAGGTCAAAGCCATTAGTCTGGCTGGAGCTCTGGGTGCAAGGTTCAGGGGGACTCAGCCCAGCATTGGTATCCAGGATGGCCGGGCACCTGCAAAAGAATTAATTGGTGACCCAGCACTAATTGGAGAGCAGCCCAGCCAAGATCATTAGGCAGCTGATTTTCTGAAATGTGTCTGTTCCTTCCAATTAACATTTCAAAATCTTTAGTCTTCAGATTGGCTTCCTGTTGTTCAGGGGGAAAAATGAGGCAAAAGCTTTGGTGTGATTTTTGAAGGGAAAAAGTTTTAGCTTAATGATTAGAATATTTTAGTTTAATGCTCATTCAACTTAAACATGCAAATTAAAATAATTAGTTTACATGACTATTAAGTGTCTAACCTAATAATCTGTTTGTAGAACTAATAATTGGTGTGAAGAAAACTTTGTACTGTGGCATCATTTTATAGATTGATATTTTCAATATATGTAGCAACTTTTGACTCAGTGGCTTTAATGACAGGTTTAAGCAGTTTATTATTCTATGCATCAAGTTATAAAATTGTATTTCAAATTGCTATGTTTAAAATACAAATCCATGAATGTAGGCATATATTCTTTTTTATGTGTGACTCTGTGAACAGACTAACCTATCTGCCCAAAGAGAGATATAGAGAGTTAATAGGTTTTTACATATTAGTAACTTTAAAAATATATTCCCTTTTTGCTTCAGTGATTTTATGATCTTCAGTTTAGCGCAGAATAGTTTAAAACCCAAAATTTTCATCAAACAGCAAAATAATAATTTGGTATTTTCAGAAGTATATTCATGTAATAATGACTTTTAGATTTATGGGGTAAAATAGCTTGGTGGAAATAACAGTAAGGTAACAATTATCTCTTGTTTAGTTCAAGTGAATTTATAGAATGGTATTTGCCCCAAGCTGTGTACTCAATTACATTGCAGACCGTCTGCTAATTTAAACAAACATATAAGCAAATGAAACACTTCTTCTAACCCATGACTCCATGTCTGGGGTGGGAGACAGGCATGTAAATAACCACCCTGTAATAAAATGTGTTCAATATCCTATATTATCCTAATCACTTGAATTAAGTGCTATAGAATTATAAAGGATGGATAGAGACATCCAGTCTGTGGAGCAAAGCCAATGGGTTTTGGCAAGACCTTCAAAGAGGAGTTGACATTTAAACTGACCCTTGAAAAAATCATTAAATCTCTACTTGGCTGAGAGTGAAATGTGGAAAAGAAAGGTAGTGCATTTGCAAAATATATAATGTGGTCATTTGGGGGAGCCACAAAAGCAGCCCAGATTCCCCCTGAAGTGCAGACTCTGATTGTACTGCTGGCATGGTGTCAACATTACATAACACAGCGTAGCAGTAAGGATTTAAGTTCATCAAGGGAAGATTCTGTGTCTAGTCCATGGATCCTCATTGAATGATAACATTTTTCTATTGAAAAATATGATCTTTACAGCTGATATGTGGCTACTATAATACTACAGATGCAAGAAACAGAAAACCATATGGATAGTAATTCTTAACCATTAATCAAGTATGTTTTATTGCCTCAAAATTAATTGCACAAATATAGTCCAATTTAGCATTGGAAAGATAAAAAAAAATCTATAAAGGACTTGTAATTCGGCATCATGTCACATCATTTTCAAACTTTTCACATGTCATTAAGAGTGATCCTATAAAAATTGTTAACATTTATTTTTTTATAGATGGTAAATTTAAGCATCAAAGAGGTAGCAATCTGTACGGTGTTCCTGTGTAATACTAAATTTGTTTGGCTTTAAAGTACAAATCCTCTGAACTGAGGACTAAAATTATTTAGGCTAAATAACATACTGAGATTCATCTAAGTGATTAAAACTTTAATAATATTTCTACTCATTTCTCGATTATCAGCCCCATGAAACTGTTTATTTAGAAGTGATAAGAACACATTGATGATGATGATGATTATGATGATGATGATGATGACATAATAGAAGGCGATTATTGAATATTTTCATTGTGCTAAATGATTTGATCCTTTTAGATGCATTATCTAGATTGATTCTCACAGTATATTAACAGATTCTCATGGTATATTTACTATTTCCACTGTGTGAATATAAAACAACGTTTACATAATTTGCCCAACTTAATTTAGATAGGAAGCAAAGCAGTTATTCTTTCTGGCTACAAAGTTACTTATATAACTAATGGCATATCCAGAAGAAGAAGAAATACATTATATTGCTATGCTTGTCTAATGTGTGTCTAGAACTCAGTGAGGGGTATTTTTTCATATATTTCATTTAGTTACTAGAAAAGTATACACTTAATCCAATAATGTAATGATTAAGAGGAAAAGATTGGAAACTTCCTGGAAACACTAAGTATGCATTAATTATTATTGTTATTCTATTACAAGCATGCAAGACAATTTTCTGCTCTTCAGAGAGCCACTCACACAAAGTTTTACAGTTAATGTATGCTATTGAAATATTGGAATACAAGTTTTTATTCATTATATATATTTTTAAAACATAAAATAATATGGAAAATACTGATCTACATTCAGAATTTTAGACTCTCCAAGATAGAAAAGATGTTTTCTTCAAGGCTGCCAAATACAAATAGACAAAACACTAAAAATGTAACATTTATATAATTCCTGATTGTTTTGTGGTTCTTCTTGGTTTAGGTAGTTTATTTTATGTATGTGTAATAATATAAATGTACATTAAAATATTTAATAAAAATATAAAAAAATAAAGACTATGGGGGAGGAAAAGAAAAAATAAAATAAAACTTTTAAGTCTATTAGAATTTTACAGTTTGAGATACAAATTGATAGATTATTACATTGATTAAAATTAACTTGTCTGTTATCTCAGAATTTTAACTTGGTGAATGAAAGTAAGTATATTTGTTTACTGCCTTAACATTTGTAGTCTGTATGTGATATATCAATTTTATAGACTTCCATTATATAGATCTAATATTGGGCAACTGTTCCTATATATTAGAACACTTTGTACATTTTATTTCTTATTCGTTTGAGTGCACATGCAAGTGAGTCCATGCTATATTTTTCTGTGTTTGATATATTTCATTTAATATACATTTGGTCTATTCATGTTATGAAACAGCAGCAGGATACCATTTGTGAAGACTATACTGCATTCTGTATATACACATATGGAGATATATACATATATGCATATATATTTTTGCCATGTTTTGCTTCCTCCATTTATGTGCTTTTGCACATAAAGGTTATCTGTACATATTGGCTATTGTGTCAAAACAGGCAGTGTCCATGAGTCTAGATATCTTTATAGAGCTATGTCTCCTTTGGATATAATTCAGAAGAGGAAATACTGGGTGATTTTTTTCAGTATTTTTTAATTTCTACAGAAGATCAGACACTGTGCTCTGTGATAGTTACATTAATTTATGTTTTATCCATATGTTTATCCATATGTACTGGGATTCTTTCTTCACATCCTCTGCTACATTTGGGATGTGCTTTACATGCTGGCTTTGTTTGAGACCATTGTAACAGGCTTGGGTGATCTCTTACAATTATTTACACCTAAACTTTAAAACTGAAGTTACTGGATTCTGAATGAAGTAAAAATTGCACAATGCCTTTTACTCCTATTAAACTTAGGTGGAACATGGAATGTTAATTGTAAGCTAATCCAGAAAAAGAAGAACACAGAATGGGAAGAATATGTCTCACTTCTTAGGCATGAAAAAATAATGTTCAAATTAGAAAAAATTCAATGCAGAGGCTAAAATGTACATATATTTTATGCCACTGTTACATTTATACAAGCTCAAAATGCATATAGGATGCATAAATAATCACTGAAGATGTTAATCAATAGGTAGATGGATGATTGGAAGAATTAGATCAGACTCGTAAAAGTTGGCAAGTGGAACAGAGTCCAAGCTGTTATATAATCCAAACTTACAGCGAAGATGATCACATAGGCAAGAACAATTATTTATTTTGTGTTTGCTAAAATTTTCATAGTAAAGAGGTGTACATCAATTGATTTTAATTCTTTCTTTTCCTCAAGAAACAAATATATTACTCAATTTCATGGTAAAATAAAAACATTTTCCCTAAGACCTTAGACCTGAGAGAGTAGCCTCATCTACTGGTCACTCTCTACAAATGGCTATTTAAACTTAAATTAATTAAATATAATTGGAAGGAACAATTCAATCCCTTGATTCTAAAAATGATCTTCCCACTGTTGAGAAAGTACATGTGCAGGCTAGGAATGGTAGTGCATACCTTTAATTTCAGCACTCTGGAGGTGAGGCCAGCCTGGTCTACAAAGTGAGTACAGGACAACCAAAGCTACACGAAGAAAACTTGTCTTAAAAAAACAGAGAGACAGAGAGACAGAGAGACAGAGACACAGAGACACAGAGACACAGAGACACAGAGAGACAGAGACAGAGACAGAGACAGACAGAGAGACAGAGCGAGACAGTGACAGAGACAGTGAGAAAGAAATGACATGTGGCTATTAGTTACCATATGTGGCAAGGCAGACAAGGGAACTTTTCCTTAATTTTAATGATTTTAAATTATTTTTCTTTTTTACATATACCTTTATATTACTATTTATCCAATAAACCATCTATAGCAAGAAGAACCAGAAAACAACTAGGAGTTTATAAATGTTACATTCATAGTGTTTTGCCTATTTGTATTTGATAGCCTTGAAGAAAACTTCTTTCCTATCTTGGTGAGTTTACAATTTTGAATGTAAACCCATCTCTATCATATTTCATCTTTATGAACTTAAAACATCTATCTAGACCTAAAAACATCTTAACTCCTAAACAACTAAGCTTAATTGTAAAACTAAACTCTCTGGTCTTCAACATTTTTTCTGTATTGGGCAGTATATTGCTGCAACAAGCTATTACAAGATTTTTAAAAAGGAATGTCAGTGAAGAGAATTGGATCCAAGAAATTATCTTCCTGGGATTGTGCCAAGTAGATGCTCTTCCAATGGGGTCAATCTAAATGGCTGCTATATACATCAAAAGCCCGGGTATAGCTTAAGACTGAAGACGTTGAGCCCGTAGTCTGTGATATGTAATAATCTATGCCATTTTCATTCTCCTTAGAGAGTGTTCTATTTAACTGTGGAGTGGAAATGACTGGTATGTTCGCACCTACTATGACAACACTGTGCTCATTTTTTATTAATTTATTCATATTACATCTCAGTTCTTAGCCCATCCCTTGTATCACCCCATTCCTCCCTCCCTCCCGCTTCACCCCCCCCAGTCCCCTCCCCTATGTCTGTGACTGAGGGGGACCTCCTCCCCCTGTATATGCTCCTAGGGTATTGAGTCTCTTCTTGGTGACCTGTTATCCTTCCTCTGAGTGCCACCAGGCCTCCCCATCCAAGGGACATGGTCAAATATGGGGCACCAGAGTTTGTGTGAAAGTCAGATCTCCTTCTCCATTTAACGGTGGAGAATGTCCTGTCCATCGGCTAGACTGGGTAGGGGTTCGAAGTTTACTGCCTATATTTTCCTTGGCTGGTGCCATAGTTTGAGGAGGACCCCAGGGCCCAGACCCTCGTGTAGTTTTCCAGGACCCTCTGGATCCTTCTATTTCCTCATTCTCCCAGGCTTCTCACACCTAAAGTCTCAATAGGATTTTCTCCCCTCTGACTCACTTTCCTGGTAGGTAAAGTTTTTCATGGGGGTGTACCCCTTGGACTAGTGTCTCGATATAAGTGAGTATATACCATTTAACTCTTTTTGCTTCTGGGTGAACTCACTCATTATGTTAATTTCTAGTTTAATTCCTTTGTCCACAAATTTCGGAAATTCCTTGTTTTTAATAGATGAGTAGTATTCCATAGTGTAGATGTACCACAGTTTCTTTATCCATTCTTCTACTGAGGGACATTTAGGCTGTTTCCATGTTCTGGCTATTATGAATAAGGCAGCTATGAACATGGATGAGCATATGTCCCTGTTGTATGGTAGTGCATCTTCTGGGTATATTCCAAGGAGTGGAATAGCTGGGTCTTGAGGAAGCCCTATTCTCAGTTTTCTGAGAAAGCGCCAGATAGATTTCCAAAGTGGCTGTACTAGTGTGCATTCCCACCAGCAATGAAGGAGTGTTCCTCTTTCTCCACATCCTTGCCAGCATGTGGTGTCATTTGAGTTTTTGATCTTAGCCATTCTGATGGGTGTAAGATGGAATCTCAGTGTCATTTTGATTTGCATTTCTCTGATGACTAAGGAGGTCGAGCATTTCTTTAAGTGTTTCTCAGTCATTTGATATTCCTCTGTTGAGAATTCTCTGTTTAGTTCTGAGCCCCATTTCTCTATTGGGTTATTTGGTTTGGTGGTGTTTAATTTCTTGAGTTCTTTATATATTTTGGATATTAGATGAAATGACCAGGTTTCTGATGTAAATGGGACAAGGAAGGAAGACAAATAAATAGCATTTCAAAGATAAGTTGGAAACGTACAAAAATTTCCACATTCCTTATGAAATCCTTGATTATATCCGTATGAGTGCTTAAGGGTTGTAGGTAAATGAATATCCAAAGTGGGCTCCAGAGAGAGATCCAGTATCCAAAGAAAAAATTTATGGAAAGAAATTATAACACTCTGTATAAGAAACATTTCAAAGAAGTTAAAGCCATGAGAGATTCCACAAAGTACTTGATGGAGGTATAAAAATTTGAGTAGAACGCTGAGGAAAACACTGAAGATAAAGTGACTGTGGCTAATGGAAAATAAATACTTCTTATTCAATGCAAACTGAAAGGAATAATTCATTTCAAACTATCTACTGCAGAAAAATAATGAAAAAGAAACACTAGAGTTAACCCTAGTATATTTTATTTTATGTAGCAGTCCTTCTACCTAAATGAATACCTGGATACAGCTTTATAGAAATAAATCATAGACCTTGAAGATGTTATTACATTGTGCTATTACATCTGAATGGGGTTAACCAGTTTTATGGATCACATGTAATAAGTATTTTAAATAATTTTTCCTCTTTTCACATGTTATCAGTTTGGTAATTCATTCATGGAGAAACAACCATGATCTGCTAGAATATTTTAAGTCTTTATTTTTTCTTTTAATGTTTAATAATTTCAGTTATAATCATAAAGAAAAAAAGACTGTACAAGATGCTTCCAAGGACATTTTCCTTATGACCAGCCATAGAACTCATGTATTTTGTTAAACTAAGCATATTACTTTTTGAACATTTTGAGAATGTTCTTCTCAATATACTCCATATATTCTTCATGGTGTGAATAAATAGATATTAATTTATTTCTAAGAACTACACTTTTGCATCAGAGTGTAGATTTAATTGCCAATGCCTGGACAAATCAAAAGTTTTCCTTGTAATAGAACAATAATTTGCACAAAATAATTTTGCTTTATTTTGGCAGGTGCATGAGACTCACTATAATAAATTAGCATATTGAAGAATAGTCACATGCTTTTAGCTATTGAGCAGCAATTTATAGTATTCATTTGAAAATAAAGTGTAATCAACACATGCCATTGGAGTAATTTTTCCAAAATGCTCTCAAGCGTCCTGAAGGCAACATAAACAAAACTGCAGTACTAGCTGTTTTGTCTGATATATCTTCAGAAGGATGGTCAAGGGGCTAGGGATTTAGCTCAGTGGTAGAGCGCTTACCTAGAAAGCAGAAGACCCTGGTTCAGTCTTCAGCTCTGAGGGAATAAAGACAAAAAAACAAAAAGAAAAAAATAAAACAAAAACAAACAAACCCCAATGTAACAGAAGAATGGCCAGCGGCATTTACATCACTAGATTCGCACTACCATGGCTTTCTTTTAAAATAGTGAGCCATTTTTTTTCCATTTTTTTTTTTATTTTCTTTCACAAAAAGTTTTCATTCAATTCTTATGTATTTTTTTACCAAAGACTATATTTTTTATTTTTATCACTTTTCTTTTTTACATATAACTTTAAGTTATTAATCATATATACAATAAACTACATCAAGAAGAACCATAAACAATCAGGAATTATATAAATGTTACAATCATACTGTTTTGGCTATTTGTATTTGGCAGCCTTGAAGAGCACATCTTTCCTCTCTTGGTGAGTCTAAAATTCTGAATGTAAACATCAATTATATCTTTATCAACTTAAAACATCTATTTAGGCCTAAAAACATCTTAACTCAAAAATAGCTATGCCTAATTGGAAAACTAAACTATCTAGTCTTCAACCCCTTGAGAAACTTGAGAAGGAATAAAATTAAATACCTGAGTAGACAGGACGACAGGACTTCCAGCAAGCAGCTGCCACAAGGAGAAAATGATACGGACAGTTTGATGCCTAAACAGTCACACAAATCTTTATAACACTGGAGCATCATCTTCAGCCTTCTGGCCCAATATATCTGACAGACATATTTAGGAGGCAGGAACTCTTGAGGACTTGCTTACTCTGTCTTGGCAGAGTTTGGCTGTTAGCCCTGCCTGCATCCAAGATTGCCAATTTTTATGCAGAATTCTGTCTGTTGTAGAAATGAGGACATTTTGCCCAGTGGCTTGTTTGCCATGTTTGAAGCCATCTCCATAAGGAAGTCATTTGAAACTCATCATCATAGCTATAAAAAACAAGGAATTCCTGAATTTGTGGACAAATGGTTCGAACTAGAAATGATCATACTGAGTGAGTTAACTCAGAAGCAGAAAGAGCATGTCCCATGAAAGTCTTCACTTACCAGGAAAGTAGGACAGAGGGAAGACTTCCTATTGGGACTCTAGGTGAGAGAAGCATGGGAGAATGATGAAATATAAGGATCCAGAGGGTCCTAGAAACCTACAAGTAGAACATTATGATGGGCAGATCTAGGCTCGGGGGTTCTGCTCAAACTGCAGCAAACTGTGCAGTAAACTTCAAACCCCTACCCAGATCTAGCCAATGGACAGGACATTCTCCACAGTTGAATGGAGAATGGGGACTGACTTTCACAGGAACTCTGGTGCCCCATATTTGACCACCTCTCCTGAATGGGGAGGCCTGGTGGCACTCAGGAAGGATAGCAGGCTACCAAGAAGAGAGTTGATACCCTATGAGCATATACAGGATGACGAGGTCCCCCTCAGTCACAGTCATAGGGGAGGGGAGTAAGGGGAAAATGGGAGGGAGGGAGGAATGGGAGGATGCAAGGGATGGGATAACAATTGAGATATAATATGAATAAATTAATAAAATACATTAAATAAAGAAACACATCATCTTCTTTGAGGTAAGTTGGGTATTGTCAGGAGTTAAACTGTCTTGTTGTCAAAAAATGTTTTAAACTAGTAATTTTTAAAAAGCATCATTATCCTGTTTGTCGGCTAGGTCTTGGTAGGGGTTCAAAGTTTACTGCCTATATTCTCCTTGGCTGGTACCTTTGTTTGAGGAGGACCCCAGGACCCAGATCTACCTGTCATAAAGTTCTTCTTGTAGGTTTCCATGACCTTGTGGATACTATTATTTCCCCATTCTTCCATGCTATTCTTGCCTAAAGTCTCAATAGGATGTCCTCTCCTCTGACCCACTTTCTTGGTAAGTAAAGTTTTTCATGGGACGTATCCCTTGGACTAGAGTTTTGATATAAGTGAGTTTATCCTGTTTGTCTCTTTTTGCTTCTGGGTGAACTCACTCATTATGATAATTTCTAGTTCAATCCATTTGTCCACAAATTTCGGAAATTCCTTGCTTTTAATAGCTGAGTAGTATTCCATAGTGTAAATAAATGTACTACAGTTTCTTAGTCCATTCTTCTACTGAGGGACACTTATGTTGTTTCCATGTTCTGCCTATTATGTATAAAGCAGCTATGAACATGGTTGAGCATATGTCCCTGTTGTGTGGTAGTGCATTTTCTGGGTATATTCCAAGGAGTGAAATAGCTGGGTCTTGAGGAAGCCCTATTCCCAGTTTTCTGAGAAAGCGCCAGATAGATTTCCAAAGTGGTTGTACTAGTTTGCATTCCCACCAGCAATGAAGGAGTGTTCCTCTTTCTCCACATCCTTGCCAGCATGTGGTGTCATTTGAGTTTTTGATCTTAGCCATTCTGATGGGTGTAAGATGAAATCTCAGTGTTGTTTTGATATGCATTTCTCTGATGACTAACGAGGACGAGTATTTGAGTGGAGAGTGAGATCTGATTCTCACAGGAACTCTGGTGCCCCTTTTCTGACCATGTCCCCTGGATGGGGAGGCCTAGTGGCACTCAGAGGAAGGATATCAAGTTACCAAGAAGATACTTGATATTCTAAGAGCATATATGGGGGAGGAGGTCTCCCTCAATCACAGACATAGGGGAGGGGAGAAGGGGGGAAGTGAGAGGGGGGAGGAATGGGAGGAAACAAGGGAAGGGCTAAGAATCGAGACGTAATATGAATAAATTAATTTTAAAAAGAAAAAAACAAATACAAAAAAAAGCATCATTAAATACTGTATTCTTATAAGTCTCTGAGGTCTTTGAAGATTGTTTCTAACCATTTTACTTTATCTATCTATAGAATCTTATGGATCTGTTAAACCTAGGTTGTATATTCTCATGATAGAAATAGACTAGTAATTGAAATAACCATGATTTGATCAACTAACAATTAACTTGTATTACTTAATTATCTTAAGCAGGCTGCAATAGCACTTTCAAAATAGACTCCAGCAGTCAGTTACTTCTGGTGCAATGAAAGCTAGGAACCCAAAAATCTCATTTTCTTATATGCTACCTGATAGAAGCAGATACATTTTCATGTTCTTTCAATTAAAATTCCAATTAAATTAGTATTTTAAAGGAGAATTTCATTTCTTATGGTTATCAACATGGTAATTCTAGAAACTTTCAGTAGCTATTTATATCATCACATGAAATAATTTTACATTCGTTATCAGAAAAATAATATAGAGGAATGCTGTTTGTCATATTGTTCATACTGGCCTGTTACCTGATGTGACATTTAATATGGTGGTATTAAAGAACTACTACTGTTACGATTTAAAGATTGAAAGTTTTATAGTCTAATTAGACTTTTTGGCATCCATTTACATTTTATAAAAAGTAAATAATTTCTTTTAAATAGTAACACAAAAGTTACTTTGATATATTAAGAGTTATCTTAGCCTGTTAATGTTTGTAGAGAATCATAATAAACTATTATTCCATAGTCCAGGGTATGCTTCTGGCTCTTTTCAAAACTGATTACAAGATCCTGAGTAAATAGTTTCTCTGCTGAGTTTCAATTTACTCATTCACAAATTCAATAAAAGTGTCATTTTTAGAGCATCTGTGATGCAGGCACTGAACGCTGTCAATCATCACGTGATGATAAATAAGACGCAGTCTGTGTCTTGTAGCATTGAACTTGATGACATGGTCTTCGCGGTGTCATGAATATTGGCGTTTGTCAGAGTACAGAAGATTTGCTTTTAATGAAAGCAAGCACGGACACACACACACACACACACACACACACACACACACACCATCCACTCTCATGCATACACACAAAGAAACTGAGTGTTTTCTTTTTAATTAACAAAGATAATTTTCATTGGTAAGACAAAAACATGTCTGTACTAGTGCAGTTGCTATTGCTGTGACAAATTGCAATGACTAAAAGCAAGTTAGAGAGTGTTTAACCTTAAAATTTCGGCCCATCACAATGAGAGTCAGGGTAGAAACTCAAGGTGAAAACTGAACATAGAGATGCAGAGGAGAGCTACATATTGGCTTGCCTTACATGGATTGCTTATAGGTACTCTGATGGAGGTATTATTCATTTGCGACTCCTCTACCCAAATGTGCTTGTATCAAGTTGAAAAGAAATAAAACTCAGGGGAAGGATAGCAGGCTACCAAGAAGAGACTTGATACCCTATGAGCATATAAAGGGGGAGGAAGTCCCCCTTAGTCACAGTCATAGGGGAGGGGAGTAAGGGGAAAATGGGAGGGAGGGAGGAATGGGAGGATACAAGGGATGGAATAACCATTGAGATGTAATATGAATAAGTTAATAAAATTAAAAAAAGAAATAACCTATATAATGTTCTTTCTGTAATCCAAGATATGAATTTTGGTAAATCTGTAACAAAAAAGTCATAAAACCCAGTTATTACAAGCAGAATGTTTAAAAAAGAAGTGCATTAACAACAACAACAATAATAATGCATAAAATAACCCTGGGCTCTAATTGTGAATTGTGATAGGTGTATGGAAAATATGCTGGAGACAAGACTTATAGTTTCAGTTATTGATACTATTTGTCCCTTTTCTGTTCATCCCTCACCCTGATTGACTAACCATTATCTTCTTAGAACACTATGGTTTACTTATTTACACTGTTGGATATGTCATGTTATATGCTGTTGTATGTCAACAAAAAACATTAGAATTTTAAGAAAGGAAAAAATAAATCAATGCACTGTGATGGCTCACAGTTGTAATCCCAGCACAATGATCAAGCTTGTCATGAGGTGGAGGCCAGCATGGGCTACACAGGGAGTTAATGGTCAGCATACTGTGTAAAGGGAGAACTTATTTTAAAATGCTGCACTTCAGTGACAGCGGCAGTGGCACTCATACATTCTACTCCAGAATTTATAAATCACTTTTCTTTCCTCCTCATGAATATCAATATAGTTTGGGCACATTAGTGGTTAATAATGTTTGGAGAAAATGTTACCTTGGGCACTAGAAATGTTTCTGGTTGCCTGACCCTTGTTACTAACGTGGTCCATTTCAGAATAGTGTCCACGTCCATATTTATCATTTTTGGGTTTTGTATGATTATCCTGAAGGCTATGTCAACAAAACCACAGAACTGAAGCAATTATTTTTCCTTGCAGGATTTTAAAATGTGTTTCCAGCATTACTGGAAAACAAAGAGGGAATTCTATTTATTCAAAGCTTTATCTTTAATATTACCCTACATGCTTTACAAGTGTCGCTTTGAAGCACCTATTCCACTGCTTTCTCATAAGACAACGTGTAATCAAATATGAAGCAATCACAACAATTATAATTTACATACTGCTTAATAATATTGGTTGCAGAGGACTAGGTTTGAGTCATAGAATTTCATCTCTGGGTTACAGGAAGTGGGCTCAATTGAGTCAGTGGTAAAACTTTCCTCCTTTTCTTGTAAGACTGGAGACCCTGTGGTGTCTCTCATATGAAAAATGCCTTTCGATTTGGTGAAATTTAACATGCAACATATTTTTTAGAAATATATATTTTCTGTTCTAGACCTGTTTGTATCATGTCTTCATGAGCAAATTCAGCAGTTATTAATCATATATCTTGAATGAATCTTTTCTACATTTAAAGTAATTTTAAAATAGAAGCATTTTCCACCCATTACTCGGTAAATTAAAGATGAGTTTAAGTGCCAAATATATTATTTTACAGATCACAATAACATTCAAAATTAGTTAATTATTCAATATTTAAGGGAAATATTATTGTAACACCATATAAATTTATAAATAACCCTGAACATCAAAAACTTTTTTTGCTATTCTTGATATATAGTTAGAAGACTAGGGAAAAGGGAGTGACAGACACAAATACACAAATCAGTGAGAACACAAATGAGAGTTATAATGCAGTCCTTTTAATATGTCACTAAGAAGCCACACATTATCTTGAGGCTGAAAGAAGGGTCTATCACATTAGCAGTGCTTTTGTTCCTCAGGGAAAAAATAGATTAGATTTATTATTGATACTACCTTCCTGAATGTGTTGTATTTACAAATAAAAATTCTAGTGATATACTTTAATACATTTATAACTTAAATTAGATAAATCATAAATAGTATCTGTTTATGTAATTGTGAAAATTGAAAGTATAATAAAATAAGTAGTCAAACTTTTGTAAGAAGAAATGTGTTAGTGATCACTCTTTCTTTTTTCTTTCTTTCTTTCTTTCATGTTTTTTACTATTTCTTTTTCTTTGTTGGTTGTTTGTTGGCTTGTGGAAAAGTCTTGCTATGGAGCCCAAATGACCTTGAATATGTGATCCTCCTGCCTCAACTTCTCCTTCGTGATAGCAATTCAGTTGTGTTTACCAAGCTTAATCTTAAGGGGAAAATTATATTAGAATTCTAACATTCTAATTTATGTTCTTGGATAATATTTATTTTACATTGGATTGCCTTATTTGATAGGTAAAAATTATAGCACATTGAGAGATTTACAAATAACTGGCAATTAAAATTTATGTTATTATTTTACATATAGATGAGTCTATAAATGATAAGATATTTACTTATTAGTCCTCTTTTTATCAAACCTTGTAGCATTAACCAATGTAAATTCTGACATACTCAGAATACGATTTGTGCTTTATCAAAGTTCTGTATAGGAACTGAAATTCTGTAATAAAAAACTGCAACAAGAGCCAACAAAGTTAATGTTTCTTAGTTATATTTCCAATATAATTGAAATTACTATATTTTACCAAAGATAAATAAGGAAGAATTTTCTCTAGGTTTTATTTTCCTCTTTAGAGCAACAGAGATAGGAAGAGCAGAAAAACAGGTTTGTGTTCTCATCTGTGCTTCAAACTCAACAGCAAGAGAAGATGAATACTTCT
Organism: Acomys percivali; assembly: GCA_907169655.1. Taxonomy (NCBI): domain Eukaryota; kingdom Metazoa; phylum Chordata; class Mammalia; order Rodentia; family Muridae; genus Acomys; species Acomys percivali. The sequence goes on along the minus strand of OU015748.1, from coordinate 36,277,123 downwards.
CCGTCTTCACATAACACACACATTCATGTTACCATCCATGTAGAGTTTACTGAACATGACCTAGAGGGGAGAGATTATTGCCCACAGTCAAAATAATTGTTTCTTTAATGCCCAGGTACTTTTCAGTTCTGACACAAATTCATTTTAGACTCCATCCTATGGGTGTGATCTAAGTCTGTTCATCTTCCTTAGAAAACAAGTCACATCTATGTGAAATATACACATGTTCAGACTGAGTGAAAGCTCGGTCTTTGCAGAATTCCTCAAGGATTCTTCATATGTATTGTTCTTTCACTTGTAGGTTTTTCAAACACAAACTTCCAAGCCAGCAAGGTTTTCATCTAAATAGTAACTGCCTCCCTATTTCTTGTTTTCACTACTTGTAACTCACATGCGAAGAAGTGTCAGGGTCTATTTAGAATTGTAGGAACAATATTCTTCCATGTACATAATTACAGTGCAGTTTAGATTTTATAAACACAACCTAAAATGCTGCTTCAATACTGGAAGGGGGGTTGCCAAAATTACAGGATGAAACTCAAAATGCTTTTGAGGACATACTCCTTGAAGAAAGAAGACAATATGCTGAAGGTTTTTTAAAAAATGAAGAGAATAATTTCCTGAAAGCAGAGCACTTGTGGCTAGGATCTAGTATCGAAGGCTTGTTCTGCAGTTTACATCTTTACATCTCAGTTTTAGTCCCTTCCTTCATTGCCTTCGGATCTCCCCATCCCTACCTCATCCACTCTCCCTTCTTCCACCTCAGAAGGGGTGCCCTCCTCCCCCTAATGTCTGACCTCTGCCTATCAATTCTCATTTGTACAACTTGTATCCTCTTCCTCTGGGACCTGGCAAAGCTGCCCTTTTGGGGGAAGTGGTCAGTATTGGGGAACCAGAGTCCATGTCACAAATAGTCTCTACTCCCCATACTTTGGGACACAATGGAGAATGTGATGCAGAGCGTCTAGTACTATTCATATACGATCCTTGGTTGGTATATAAGTTTCTGCATTGTAGTGTGGTTATCTTGTATTATGTGTCTAATATCCACTTATAGGTGAGTATATACCATGAATATCTTTCTGAATCTGGGTTACCTCACTCAGGGTGATGTTTTCTAGTTCTTTCCATTTGCCTGCAAAGTTCAAGATTTCTTTGTTTCTACTAACCGAGTAGTATTCCGTTGTGTACTACAGTTTCTTTATCCATTACTTGGTTGAGGAAAATCTATGTAGATTCCAGATTATGGCTATTATGAAGAAAGCTGCTACGAACATAGATGAGCAAATATCCTTATTATATGGTGGAGCATCTTTCAGGTATATGCCCAGGAGTGGTATTTCTGGGTCTTGAGGTAGCACTATTGACAGTTTTCTAAGAATGCTCCAGATTAATTTCCAAATGGTTGTAGAAGTTTGTGCTCCCATCAGAAGTAGCATTGTGTTTCCCTTTCTCCACATCTTCCTTCTTATGAGCCTTCACTAGAGCTTTTGATCTTAGCCATTTTGATAGGTGTAAGATGGAATCTCAGAGTTGTTTTGATTTGCATTTCCCTGATGACTAAGGAGGTTGAGCATTTCTTTAAGTGTTTCTCAGCCATTCACTATTCCTCTGATGAGAATTCTCTGTTTAGCTCTGTATTCCAATTTTTCAAAATAAAAATTAAATCATTTTAGACCTTTACAACTTGTATTTACATTATCTTAAATCACTTCCTCAAACCCTCATAACTTACTTAAACTTTCTTTTTTTGTTGTTTTGTTTTAATTTTATTTTATTAATTTATTCTTATTATATCTCAATGGTTATCCCATCCCTTATATCCTCCCATTCCTCCCTCCCTCTCATTTCCCCTTACTCCCCTCCCCTATGACTGTGACTGAGGAGGACAGACTTCCTCCCCCTGTATATGCTCATAGGGTATCAAGTCTCTTTTTGGTAACCTGCTATCCTTCCTCTGAGTGCCACCAGGTCTCTCCATCCAGGGGATATGGTCAAATATGAGGCACCAGAGTATGTGTGAAAGTCATACCACACTCTCCACTCAACTGTGGAGCATGTCTTGTCCATTAAGTAGATCTTGGTAGGGGTTTGATGTTTACTGCCTGTATTGTCCTTGGCTGGAGCCATAGTTTGGGCCTGGGCCCAAATCTGCCTATCATAATGTTCTTCTTATAGGTTTCTAGGACCCTCTGGATCCTTCTACTTTGCTATTCTTCCATGCTTCTCTCATCTAGAGTCCCAATAGGATGTCCCCTTCTGTCCCAGTTTCCTGGTAAGTGAAGATTATACCCATCTTACACCCATCTTACACCCATCAGAATTGCTAAGATCAAAAGTTCAAGTGACACCACATGTTGGTGAGGATGTGGAGAGAGAGGAACACTCCTTCATTGCTGGTAGGAATGCAATCTAGTACAACCACTTTGGAAATCTAGCTGGTGCTATCTCAGAAAACTGGGAATAGGGCTTCCTCAAGACCCAGCTATTTCACTCCTTGGAATATACCCAGAAGATGCTCCAGCATACAACAAGAAAATTTACTCAACCATGTTCATAGCAGCCTTATTCGTAATAGCCAGATCATGGTAACAGCCTAAGTGTCCCTCAGTAAAAGAGTAGATAAAGAAACTGTAGTACATTTACACTATGGAATACTACTCAGCTATTAAAAACAAGGAATTCCCGAAATTTGTGGACAAATGGATTGAACTAGAAATGATCATAATGAGTGAGTTAACCCAGAAGCAGAAAGAGTCAAACGGTATATATTCACTTATATCTGCATACTAGCCCAAAGGGCATGTCCCATGTATTGCAATTTTTTTTTAATTAATTAATTTATTTATTAATTTATTCATATTACATCTCAATTGTTAGCCCATCCCTTGTATCCTCCCTTTCATTCCTCCCTCCCCTTTCCCCCTCTACTCCCTTCCCCTATGACTGTGACTGAGGGGGACCTCCTCCCCCTGTATATGCTCCTAGGGTATCAAGTCTCTTCTTGGTGACTTATATCCTTCCTCTGAGTGCCACCAGGCCTCCCCATCCAAGGGACATGGTCCGATATGGGGCACCAGAGTTTGTGTGAAAGTCAGATCCCCTTCTCCACTCAACGGTGGAGAATGTCCTGTCCATCGGCTAGACTGGTTAGGGGTTCGAAGTTTACTGCTAAATTTTCCTTGGCTGGTGCCATAGTTTGAGGAGGACTAGAGGGCCCAGACCTGCCTGTATTTTTCCAGGACCCACTGGATCCCTCTATTTCCTCATTCTTCCAGGCTTCTCACCCCTAAAGTCTCAATAGGATTTTCTCCCCTCTGACCCACTTTCTTGGTAGGTAAAGTTTATCATGGGGGCTTACCCCTTGGCCTAGTGTCTCGATATGAGTGAGTATATACCATTTGACTCTTGTTTGGTATGATGGTGTTTAATTTCTTGTGTTCATTATATATTTTGGTATTACCCTTTGTTGGATGTAGGGTTCATGAAGATCATTTCACAGTTTATAGGCTGTCATTTTGTTCAATTGACAGTGTCCTTTGCCTTACAGAAGATTTTCTGTTTCATGAGGTCCCATTTATTAATTATTGATCATAGAGCCTGAGATGTTATTGGTCTTAATCAGAGAACAAATGAGGTTGGACTCAGGGATGTCTTTCTTTTCCTCTATATTTCTTTCTTTGGTATGGAGATAGGTGTCGAATAGAAATGAGGGGGGATAAAGAAATATATAGGGATGACAGGACAAAGAGTAGACTATTAAATTTATTCCTGAACTTTAGGCCTTAATTGTAACTTACAAATAAGTTTAATTTTTAATTCACTGTATATTGATGCAAAATAACTTTAGTTTTGATACATTGTTATAGAATTCAAATTTAAGTTTATTTTTCAAACACATTATATATATTGTACCCATACAACTCAATTACAATTCAAGGTATACTTCCAGTACTTAGAAAGTGCTATTGCAGGCTTTTTAGGATAAACAAGTAATACAAGTTAGTTGTTAGCTGATAAATTCATAGTCATGTCAATTACTAGTCTATTTTTATTATAAGAACATACAGCCTATGTTTAGCAGATAACTATGATTCTATAGATAGATAAGGTAAAATAGTTAGATAAGTTCATCAAAAACTTCAGAGACCTACAGATTATGGCATTAAATAATGTTTTTATTATTTTAAGATTCTTTGGCTACAAGACTATTTAACTCCTGGCAACACCCCGCCTACCTCAAAGAAGATGATGAGCATCAGGGAACCTCTTCATGGATATGCCTTCAAATGTGGCAAACCAGCCACTTGAAAAAATGTCCTCATTTCTGCCACAAACAGAATTCTGCTTAAAAACAGGCAAGCTTGGATGCATGCAGAGTCGACAGCCAAACTCTGCCATGACAGGTAAACAAATCCTCAACAGTTCCTGCCTCACAAATGTATCTGTCAGATATAACAGGCCAGAAAGCTGAAGATGATGCTCCAGCATTGTAAAGAATTTTGGGTGGTGGTCTAGGCAGCAAACTGTCTCTGTCATATTTTTTTTTTTTCATTTTGGAAGCTGATAACCTGCACTTCTGGTTTACTTAGGTAATTAATTTTACTCCTTTTCAAGTCTCCGATGGGGCTGACGACCAGATAGTTTAGTTTTACAATTAAGATTAGTTGTTTTGGAGTTAAGATGTTTTTAGGCTCTGGGTAGATATTTTAATTTGATAGAGATGAGATATGATAGATATTGATTTACATTAATAATTTTACACTCACCTAGATAGGAAAGATGTTTTATTCAAGCTTGTCAAATACAAATAGCCAACACACTATGTAACATTTATATAATTGCTGAATGTTTCGTGGTACTTCTTGCTGTAAGTAGTTTATTGTACATATGTGTAATAACATAAATGTATATGTAAAAAAAAAGAAAAATAATAATATAAAATAAGAAATAAAGAAGGTTTGAAGCCACGTAGGAAGAGATTGTAGGTGTATTATCTAAGATCCAGATAACAGGAATATAAAACATCGGAAAAATTTCATTGAAATGAATTATAGAAACATTCAATGATTGAAAAGAGGAAGGAAAATCCAGTATGTAGTGTTTACCGTCTCCTCAGCTGGCACGATTGTGTGTGTCATGCTGATGAGAACACAGAGGTGACCCATTTGTTTGTGGTTTGTTGTTTGTTTAAGGAAAATGCTGCACTCAGCTTTAGCCATTTTAAACTCAATGTATCTCCACAAGTTCAGGGGGCCAGACAATTGCAAAAGATGTTAAACATGTCCCCTTGTTGTTACTGAAGCAACAATTGACCCCTGAAGTTTGTTCAGTCTGTCAGGATTTGGCAAGGCAATTGTTGAGGGGCAGTGTACCCCTAGGATGTCAGATACATGACATTTACAGAAATTTCTAGAGCTGGGATGGTCTTTTTCTTCAACTCGCAATCCTTACCCCAGCCAAACTTTGGTACTGTCCTCATGTTCACTTCTACCTGCAATTTCCAGGAATATAGTAGAAAATAATGATAAAAGTTTCATGTCATTTAACCAAAGGAAATATTCAGCTTAATTTTAATTAAATGTATAGTATTCATAATATGTCTTCTAATACTCCACTTTTTCTGGGTTTCTTTACTCATAATATGGGAATAAAATTCTCATCTTCATTAAAGAAATGTCACACAGATAAGATAATTTATGTAAAAGAATTGAAATGATGCTTATATGTATTTAAAATATGAAATATTATTTTCATTACCTGGGGAATGCATCAAAATTGATCAAAGAAGTTTACACTAACAGAATAAAAAGAGGATGAGTGAGTGAAGGGGACTTTACCCAAGAGCAAGAAGATGAAGGTTCAGCAGTCTAAAGCAGCTCCTATTACAATCAAGGAAGAAGATTTATATAGATTCTCAGGTTGCATGTACTTGGTGAATCAGGTTATATTCCACTTGGTGAAAACCAGCACAGCCTGATTTATATGAAAAAACAAGTAAATAGTGAATGGATGCTTCCTGAATTCACCAACAAAATGGTTAGCAAATATTTACCATAGAATACTACTGTGATGTCCTTTACCTAGTTCATTGAACGCACCACTTAGAAAGTTTCCAGTGACCACAGGTTCCTTGAACTCAGATTTCTAATTTTGCTCCACGTAGGTACACAAGAAGAATGAAATCTATTCAGAAATGCTGAGTTCAATTCTTGCCATTGTGATTTGCAGTGAGCAGATTCCGGAGTACAGTTAGGTAGGATATGTCAGTGTAAGCAAAATAGGACATTAGGACAGGTTGAAAAGTACTATAGAGACAGGTGTGGTGGCACACATCATTGATTCCAGCATGTAGGGATGCAGAAGCAGGTAAATCTCTGTGAGTTCAAGACCAGCCTGTTCTACAAAGTGAGTCCAGGACAACCAAGGCTATACAGAGACATCCTGTCTTGAAATACCAGAAATAAATAAATAAACAAATAATAAAATCAAATAAGTAGAAAAAATAAAAGTACTATAGAGCAACCACTGGGATCTGTAGTAAGAAAAGAAATGTAAATCTTGCAAACTCAGAGAGAAAGAAGCCTAAAATTAAAAGGCCACCAGAAACAATCATTGTCATTCTCCACTATAAGTCCAATTAAAATTGTGTCAGTAATTTAGTGTCCCTGCTTTGATGATAATGTAATTTCTTTTAGTTAAAATTATTTTTCCTTATGAGAGTAATTACATCCTGACAGAATAGATACTATCAGCTTTCTTTCAGTCAAAGTAAAGTTTAAAGGTAGATATTTAATCTGAACAAGAAAATAAAATCGCATAAATTCCATCAACCAGATTTTCTGGTATTCCTCTAAGCATTGATATAATAAGTAGTCAGTTCTACTGATTTTCTGACTTTCAGGAACATAATCTATCAAGTACAGCTAAGCTAAGCAAACTTTGCTTGTTTTCAGTTACCTGTCCTAAAACTTAACCTTGAAAATGTAAAACAACAGACTAGGTAAAGCTTAATCCTGTAATTAACTGCATCATTTGTTAGTGTGACATTAAACATACAGACCCAACAAGGTTAAAAGAGAGAACATATATGTGGTGGTCAGCAATTTATTGAATGAACCTCACAGCCCTTAGTGAAGAGAGGGGAAACTATGACTCTCTGACAACAAAGATGGCTGCTAGTCATGTGACTCCCCTTGCTCAAGATGATGATGAAGCCATGGCTCTACCATCTTTATCCCCAAATCAACATGATAAGCAGCCAAGTGTTGTAAGTGGCTGTCAGCTGTTGATTTAAAAGTACTGCCAAGGCCACCACAGTGCCCTGTCACCACAGCTCCAGCTGTTAAGATTACCAGCTGCTGAGATCATGCAAGGGGGTGGGGTATAATGGAGGAGGGGATAGGTGTGACCTGAAACTGCAGATGCAGAGAGCAGGGGAGGAGGAGGAGGAGTGAGAGCATGCTTTTTACAAACCTGGACAGATGGCAGTTTGAAAAACTTCCCTCAAACACCTAGTGGCAACCATCTCTCCCAGTCTTTGTCCATATTCCCAAGTTTATAGAAGTGCCATCCCAAGTCAATACTCTGGGATCAAACAGTTTTGGGTAGGGCATTTATTTGGATAACCTGTGGTCAGATGTCTCTGAACTGCAGCCCCAGTTTAAGCCAAGTTTTTTTAAAAACATGGTTTTTGTTCTGGACAGACTACCTGCTCTTGTGGCCATCGCTTCACAGAGCGATTCCGAGGGGGCTTAGACTCAAAAGAGGCATCTAGTACCTCCTGACTTCAGCTGGCAGACAGATCACTATCCAAATGCAAAGTTGTATCAGATTGAGAGCAAGGTGGAGGAGAGAAGAAGTCCCCAGGTGGCTTCTCTAGGCTGAGTACTCAATTTATCAACTGAGAGAGAGAGAGAGAGAGAGAGAGAGAGAGAGGGAGGGAGGGAGAGAGGGGAGGGGGGAGGGAGAGAGGGAGAGGGAGGGAGGGAGAGAGGGAGAGGAAGACTGAGGGAGAGGGAGAATGAGGGAAGGAATTTAAATTATTTAAGTATCTTTTTATTCATCTACTTAAAAAACTGATCTCTTTTGTAGTATGAGAGAATCCTAAGATGAGAAGACTCTTATGTTGGTTGGTTTTGTGGTGGTTTGAATAAGCATGGTACCCAGAGGCTCACATAGGCAAGTGCTTGCAGTTTCAGAGGGTTTGAGTCCATGACCATTATGGGGTGTGTGGCAGCAGGAGCAGTTACTAAGAGATTACATATTGCGGGAACAACCATGAGGCAATGGATGAATTTTATACTAAAACTTAGGAATATTTAACCAGTTATTAGCAAAATTAAATTATAAACTTTTATTATTTTCATATGTCTATGCTCCCTCATTTGCAAAACCGAATGCTGATCTGGTAGCTTAATTCTGTGTCTGAAAAGAAAAGTGAAAAAATGCTAAATGGGAGAAATAATTGGTGGAGAAGATCTGTAGGCTCAAAACCTGTGTAAATTCCCCTGAAGTTTTCACTTATACTTTGGAGTTCACGTACTACATCATGATTAAGTTGAGAATAAAGCAACTGGAGTGGATTTGTTCCAGTTAATTTGTTATAAGGTTTTTGTTTGTTATGGTAAAAGACAAAAATGTCTTAACGAATTAAAGAAAAGCTGCTCTTTGTTCAGCTATTGAAAAATCATTAAGCAGGGCTTAAGACAAAAAAAGAAAGCCTGTGTGCCTGTCCAGTGCTAAATAGTGAGGAAGACAAATGAAGAGCTGATTACAAACATGAAGGTCTATCAAAAACTCCCCGTTGGGAAGAAATTGTAGAATTAAAAATTTAAGCTTGTGGTCATAACAATCACACTTGTGGTAGCTGTTCTCAACCAGGACTTTGACTAGTTCATATGCATTTAGCCTTTTCTGTATGCTTTGCATCTACCCTTGTCATAGTCACAGAGCCTTTCGCAAAGAAAGCTTTATCTGTGTCCAAAGCTTCTAGAACATAATAAAGGAGCAAGCACTCTGCACAAAGCCTCCTTGAGTTCTTTAAATTGCTTTTTGACAAAGGGAGAATGACACTAAGCTCTCCTTACAGAACAAAAGCAATTTTTCATGCTGTGAAATTCAAATGTTAATTTACTCATTCCTAGAAATATTAGCACTCTGCATTCAGGAATTCCCTGTACTATTTTTGGGTGAAGTCTAGTATGTGTTGGCCACTATATATCTTTAAAATATAATTTATAAATTCTTAGAAAAACATTAAAAATAATATTTCATCTGGAAAATAGGAAAATAAAAAAATAAAAAAATAGTATTCTTTTGTCTCCACTCTGATTATTTTATACTTCTTTCTATTTTTTTATTTTAGGAAAAACAAAAACATCTTTCTTATGGAGAGTTTTTAAATAATACTGAAAATTAATAGGAAAAAAATCTAAGCAATTCCTGAAATGATGAGATTGCAAGGTGGTTTACAGCGATTACTCAAATTTTACAGGTATTGCTGTAATTACTAAAAAATATATGATGGTTGGTATATTTGATATACCTTATTTGGAATAAATATTATCAAACAAAATAACTATATTTTACACAATTTTGTTTTATTTTTATGACTGTACTTTTAAATTTTTATTACTAATGTTTTGAAATGTGGAAATTATGAGTCTGAGACTTAGTATTTGCTTGTTAAGTGCTCCCCTCCTGAGCTGTATCTCTGGAGATTTTGATACTCTATTTTGAGACACGTTCTTGCTAGCTGATAAGGCTGTTTTTAACTTACTAGGATCCCAGACAGTATTCAAATGTGTTTCATCTGTCCTAACTTCCTTAGTAGCTGAGTTACAGAGCTGCATGCCCAAGAAGTGAGGACTTATTGATACTTTTAATTCAGATTTTTGAGGCTGATGAAATGAATCAGCATCATGCTCTTATAGAGGACCAGAGTTTATATCTCCTCACCCTTGGTAGGTGTGCATAACCACCACTAACTACATCATCAGGAGGATCTGATATTTCTGACCTACTAAGCACCAAAACACAAAAATAAATCTTACAATTTTCATCTTTAAATATAAAAAGACAAAATGTAATATGCTAAGCTGCTTATGGCTAATAAAACTTTTACTATAGTGAAGAAAATTAGCATATCTATTATCTAACAATATTTTACTTTTAAAGTTACTGCAGTTAAAATCTATTCACTTACTACGATTTCCAGGTATTATGTATGTCTTTCCTACAGATGTCCCGATACATATTAATTGTCTAAGCAGTCTCATTCTGCATCATCTACTATGGTGTAACTTCTCATGCAACCTCTCCCTTTCTTCCAGTTCTCCAGCTCACTTGCCACTGCTTTATTTGTCATCTCTCTATACATGAGTGTTTGGAGTGTTTGTTGTTGCTTAGAGTCTGCTTCTGAGAACATGTGATGTTTTTCTTTTTTATCTTTTGGCATCACTTAGCAGAATATTGTCCAGGATCACTAATGTTGTAGTAAGAGACAAGATCTCTTTTCTTTTCAGACCTGAGTAAGATTGAATTGTTGATACGAACACACTTTCATAGTATTCCATAATGTTCTTATGTTGTTTCTGTATATTGGCTATTGAGTGGATTCTGGGTTACATACAAACTATAATTCTTGTCTATGAAAAAGACCACCATGCTGTTTTCCATAGTACTTATTTGAATTTATGTTCTGCCAATAAAGTACATAATTCTCTTCCTTTGTATTGCAGAACAAGCTTATATATATACATTTCGATAATAATCATCATAATGAGTGTGAGTTGATAAGCTTACAGTGGTTTTTATCTGTGTTTCCCTATCAATATACAATTTTAAGCACCTCACAAAATACACTATTGATTATATCTATTTTGTAGTAATGTCTGTTCAGTTCTGTTGCCTATTTTTAACCATGACATTTATTTTGCTAATATTTTGTTGTACAAATTTTTAATAAAGCCTGGATGGTTAATCTCCATTGTTATATGTTGAATTTGTAAAAAAAAAATTCCTACAGTTTGTATGCTATTTCATTTTGTTGAAAAAAACAAAGCAAAACAAGACAAAAAATTTTTATTTTAATGCTCAATTTTCTATTTTTGCTTTTTTTTTTGTCTTGATCTTTGGCACATTGTTCATAAATTTTCCCAAAGCCAATGTCTATCCTCAAGGAATTTTATGTTTCTATCTTAGATGTAAGCTTTTCTTTTTCTTCTCTAATTCTACTTGATCCTTCTGTCTGGTCTAAAGTATTTCATTCTGTTACATGTAGACATCTAGCTTTCTCTACAACCTAAAATATACCACACTTTCTCTACTGTGTTCTCTAGGAGACCTTGTCAAACATTATTTGACTGTACTTTACATTTTTAAACATTTGAATCCCATACAATGTAAATGGATGCCCCAAATCATAGGAGACTGCCCATTTCAAAGTCTAAAATATGCATGAATTAGAGAAATCTTCAACTTTAACAGTACAACTGATTTTTTTTCTGACCGTCTTATGAACACTTAGAATGTGAAAGTAAGAATTTGAGGTTGATTCTATAATATATGCAGTAGATAGTCCTACCTTCAAAGGTCTCTGTCTGCACAGACAATACTGTGATACTTGTGAAAGTCCATAGGTATTTTCCAACACTTCTACATTTACCTTTGAGATCAATGAAACACCCTGGTTTGCAAATGAAAACATGTGAGGGATAACTCCCTAAATCCACCTTCTCCATTTCTTACCTCACTCGATTTCATATCATATGCTTCTTATCATGTTTAAAATTTAGCTTTTCTTCTCTATTTTTCAGTATCAGGCAGTATAACATATTAACCTATTTCTTCATTACAGTAGTCAGTGATATTCACCCGTTTTGAAGCTAGGTATGTGGTTAATTCTACTATGTGAACATTTGTCAAGCCCATTTTGGTCCTGTCTAAACCACATTTTTATTTCATTTTTATTATAAGCTGATCTTTAGAGCAAGGATCACATTCAACACCTCATAACTTTAGATTGCTTTTTTGTTTTGTTTTGTTTTTTGTTTTGGGGAGCAGTCATCAATTTATTTATCCCATCTGACAGACTCTATCACCTTCTAAAATAAAAATCTGTTTATGCCTCATCTTTCTTGAAATGCTTAAAATAATAGTCTACATCAATATTAATATGATTACCTCTAAACATATAAATTTTCTTTTTTTCTTCTTTTTCTTTCTTTCTTTTTTGTTTTTGTTTTGTTTTGTTTTTTGTTTCTTTGTTTTTTCGAGACATGGTTTCTCTGTGTAGCCTTGGCTGTACTGGACTAACTTTGTAGACTAGGCTGGCCTCAAACTCACAATGATCCACCTGCCTCTGCCTCCCGAGTGCTGGGATTAAAGGCATGTGCCACCACTGCCTGGCTAACATATAATTTTTTAAATGATCTCTAATGAATTTAGTGTTTTACATCATTACTAATGTACTCTCTATCGATTTATTGTTTTCAGTTAGCTGTGACATTTTCATTTTTCTATTAATTTAATCTTCTATGAAGAAGGGATGTTTCACTAATATTTTTTAAAGTGACCACCTAATTTTTCATTTTTATTACTTATACAACAAAATATTGACGTGCATATGTAGGTATTGTACAATAATGAAACCAAGTTAGTTAATACCTATCATCTTAAATATCAAAATTTAATCATCAAAATTTCTTGCTGAGATTCATCTTGAATCCTGCCTTTAAGTGAGCTTCCGGTCTCAACCTCTAATCATTTGCAACTGCAGATTTCTATACTACAGCTAGCTACACTGTGGTTTTGATTTACGTGACACTCATCATTATTGATGTTGAAGACTTATTTATTAGTCAGTTGGTGCTTTGTATCTTCTTTCAAGAAGTCTGTCTGGATCCTTTGCTTATTCAGGTAATTTGTTTTTGAGGTACTTTTGTTCTTTCTATGTTTTGGTGCTAACATATCAGGTATATAGCTTTGAGTACTTTTTTCTATTCTGTAGGTTGTCATTTTTTCCAGTTATCTATTTTCTTTGATTTAATGAAGCTGCTCAGGTAAATATAATATGCTTTATTCATTTTGCCTAGATGCCTAACTGGCTAAATAGTTCAGCCTCTTTGTAATTAGCCACAATAGTTTCAACACTATACACCTTTAGTGAACCTTTGGTCAATGTACCTTTCTAAGTATGTTATATTAAAGCAACATGAGCTTCTCAGGAGATTTTTGAATTCATACACGTATCTGAGTCAGCATCCATGCCGAGTGATGGATTGTTGCTTCACAACCTTTTTGTCCAACCTTAATTCCAGAACAGAATTTCTTCAAACACTGCTTTCTTCTCCTGATGCCTTCCTCTCTGTTTTAGCTCATTAGAACCTCCTTGGTGTTTATACAGTGCAGTCCCAATTTTCCCACTTCGACCTCTGTCTGCACAGTTTTTTATTCCTATCATATTCACCATTGATTTATTCTGATAAAATTAAGCCCATTGATTTCACAATTTTGGTCAAACACTTGTGAAAGTTAGCACTTTCACTCACAGCAAAGAGGGTTTAATAAAAGAGCACAGGAAACTAGCCAATCAGGCACAACGGCTTTCTGGTGCAATCCCTTCTGGTCTCTCTGAGTCTCTGGAATGAACTCAGCAAATATGCTACGACCCTGACCAAGGACCTACTGCCTCTTTCATGTTCCACACAACTTACCCCGTATTGCCCTGATATAACACACAGCATGTCTATGATCTCATATGTCTCTTGCTCCTCGCAACTACCTAGTAAAATTTTTGAAAGAATCAGCAATATATGTACATTTTTTCTATATGAGAAAATGACCAGTCAAGATGTGAATGTCTAGATTAATGTGTATTGAAGCTGAAGTGATTGTATTTTCACCCATTAATAAATGCAATTCGAAAGATTTAATTTATTTTGACTGTGAAATACCGTTATACACAATTTTACCTCAATTAGTGGATTTCTTTTTTAAAAGTGCAATTACCCATTCCAATAGCTTTTTCCTGTAAGATTTTTATTATATAAATCATGTAAAGATACACAGGCTACAAAGATGGGTGAGCACGATTCTCTCTGTATTCTCGGTCTATTAATTTTCGGACACTTTGTGCTTAAGATTGTTTTAATATATAGGTAGCATGCCTACATAGTACGTCAAATTACAGCTTTTCTAAGTTAATTATGCTCCAGCCTCAGCTGTGCTATTTGGTGAACAGGTACTTAAATCAGTTCTGCTAATAGTGTCTGAAAGTAAACTAAGAATCGTTTTATTATCAAATGGCCAAGTTCAAGTCTATGGGTCTCTACACGCTGTCACTTTCATGCAGAGTGCACTACATGATACTCATGAATGGTTGGTATAGGGTTATCATACTGGTGGCAAGTCTGCTTACTTATTATATTAATTTACCAACTGTGTTTGGAGCAAATTTAATGTGATTTAGAAATATTTTTAGAATATATACAGTTTCTAGAGACTTTGCAAAGGAGTGGCTCATGTAGATCCTTTTTAGCAGTCTCAACTATGATGCTATTCTCTGAGCATAGTATCCTCAACCTGTGGGTCACAATCCCTTTGTGGGGTCTAACAGCCTTTCACAAAGGTCACTGAAATGACCACCAGAAAACGTAGAAATTTACATTGCAATTAGCAAAATTACAGTTTTCAAGTAGCAACAAAATAATATTATGTTGGGGGAGGGTTCAGTATGACTGGTGGAGTTGTATTAAACGAGCATTAATTGTAGCATTAGGAAGGTTGAGAACCATTGCTGTAGTCATATTCCTATAGCCTTTAAAAGTGTTATCTTTAGAAAAAACCGAGGGGTTTGTTTGTGACATGTTTCTTAAAGTAAACAAACGTCTTTTCTGATTGAGAAGGAGGGATGCAGGTGTTTGCCTCCTGTTTTGTGACTGGAGTCTTTCTGTGCAGAGAGGGAGGCCAAGCTCCTGACATTAGTCTTGCGTGGTGGCCCCATCCTACTACCACGAGTTACCCGACTGTTACCCGCTAGGCAGATTTTAAACTGTTAGAAAACTGCATCAAAGAAATCCATCATTGTTTGAAAATTACTTAAATTACAGGCGTAGATTTTTAGAGTAAACATAATAGTAATGGTACATCTCTCCAAAAAGGCATTAAGTGAAATAATGCATTTAATCAGTTCATCACAGTGCCAGGCAGAAAGTAAGCAATTTTCAATTGTGTTGTCAAACCTTCTTGCCCTATTTTCTTTTTTAATTTTGTCCCTCCTACATTTCTGTTTTGTTTGTTTTATTTTGTTTTTCATCTAATCCAGTGAGACTCAACCAGGGACAACATTGCCCCCTGGGAACATTTCACAATGTTGGAACAAAATTTGGGTTGTCATAAATATGAGAAAAAAGTTACTGGCAACTAACAAGTATGAGGCATCCTACAATGCACTGGATATCTCCCAACACAGTGGTTTATGTGAACAAAGCCACCAGGGTATCCAGGTTCAAAATGACAGGTTGCAGTGTAACGTTTTCCTAACCTCTGACCTTTACCCTTTTAATTATCCTGTCTTATTCATCTATTGCCAAATGCTTTTGTTTCCTATATATTGTTATTAAACTTTTGTCTATTTCCTCTTATAATGTTAAGTAAGCATTAAGCCTTATGTTTTATTTCATTTTGTATGTTCAAATTTTTTCCATGGGAAAATAATGACCCTCATCATTTTAATGCTGATGTGGAGAAAGGCGATCTGTCCGTCACAGGCCCTGAACATCTATGAACTTCCTAGATGAATGTGCCAGATGGCAAGAATTATCATCCCAAGACACCAGCAGTTTTAAGAGCTAGTCAAGCAAATAACTGCTTAGGTCAAAGTGATGAGAGCATGCCAACAGTGCAAATGCTTGCTACCCAGGAGAGGAAGACTGGCCAGTGTGGTTGCTGTCTACTAAAGCAGACTATAAGCATTGGGGCTGGGTTTCTTCAGCAGCATTGCAAAGTGTTGGTTACAGAAACATTTTCAGGATTCCTTATGATACCTGGTGAGACTTGTGGACAAGAGTATCACTGTGCTAATACCTATCCTGCTTGCATAATTCCGAGCAACAGACTATCCAGGTCTTTTGTCCATTTACATCTGATGTGCAAGGTTACCCTGCAGCTAGCTGTTCTATATGTGAGGTTGGGACCTTACAACTACACACCTGGAACATCAGTGAACTGAAGGTGTCTGCTAGCACTCTCACTGTGTAAGTACTTGTCACCTTTTATTTCTTTTTCTATTCCTCCAGAGTAGATCATTATATGATCACCACTACCATTGCTGTCACCATCATCAGGGACCATCGCTATTGGAGGACTTGGGATTCAGTGTAGTTCAGTTTGTCTCCATATTCCATGGTTATGTTAGGTGGGCAGTGTTACTTCAATTACACATTCCCTCATTTTCAATTTGCTGTTACTTCTGTCTTATTTAGAGTTATTCTTTAAATATGTATATGGTTGGCATTTACTTCAAAACACTGTCAATTTCTTAGTGTTTTTTTAATAACTAAAGTTTTCATTTGGCCTACCAAAAACTAGAATATTACTCAAATATAATAGAGTCTTTGTGTTAATAATAATAGGGAGAAAAATGTACCTTATTCTTACAGGACAATTTTTGTTAGCTCTGAACATACTTTTGAGGCTATGAAATCTCTTCTGATCCCATTCTGAATTTCTAGCATCAGATCCTATAACAATAGACCTGCAGGGTCTCCCTGCAGTTCTCCCTGAGGACTTGCCCTGACTTTCAAACCAGGAAATCATACACTTAAACACACACACATGCATGCGCGCGCACACACACACACACACACACACACACACACACACACACACACATACACACACACAAACTCACACACACACAGAGAAAAAGAAAGACAGAGAGAGACAGAGACAGAGAGAGGAGAGAGATAGAATATTAATTGTTGCAACTATAATTTTGTTTGTGATTATTTCACCTATGTAGCTAGTTTTGGTTGTTAGTTTTTTGTTTCTTCTACTCAAGTTTACTTTATTTCAATTATACAGAGTATTTAATCATTATATTTATTTGAACTAAATTTTTTCAGGTCATTTGGAAATTTTAAATTTCATAAGCAGTTATATACCATAAATTAATAGGGGGAGGAGGTCTCCCTCAATCACAGACACAGGGGAGGGGAGAAAGGGGTAAGTGGGAGGGAGGGAGGAATAGGAGGAAACAAGGGAAGGGCTAACAATCTAGATGTAATACGAATAAATTAATAAAAAAAGAAACAAATTAGTTTCCACATGAAGCCATAGCAAAATTGCTTACTTCTTATTTGAAATTTACATAGTGGCACTCAGAGGAAGGACAGCAGGTCACCAAGAAGAGACTTGATACCCTATGAGCATATACAAGGGGAGGTAATCCCTCTGAGGAACAGTCATAGGGGAGGGGAATAAGGGGAAAATGGGAGGGAGGGGAGAATGGGAGGATACAAGGGATGGGATAACCATAGAGATGTAACAAGAATAAATTAATAAAAAATAAAAATAAAAAAATAAAAATAAAAAAATAAAAAGGAATTGGGGGAAGTTTTAAACTCAAAAAAAAAAAAAAAAGAAATTTACATCTGTCAACACACAGGTTGAGAACCATTAGAGGGATCATATAGGTAACATTGTATGTTTGTTGGACTTTCACCTCAGAGCAAAGAACAGCATTTCCCATCTCAAAACATGTAGTGTAATTTAAATAATTGTCATTTTCAAGCTAATTAGATTATTTTAACTAAATCATCTGAATTGTTAAGAATAAAATTAAGTTTCAACATTCTCAGTTTTTATTAGCACTGTGTGTAGAGTCATAGATGGGATTTTTGGAATATTCAAGTGTGTTTTCAGGAGCTACATATATGGTAAAATGATTTATGCATGTCTAGTTTTCTGACAATTAAACAAATCAAAAGATTTTACCACCAGCTCCATATATACACATAATGTTTTCCATAAACAGTAAATAGAATAGAATGATTTAAACATGGAAAACAAGAAAACAGAACTGGAGAAGTGACTTCATAAATGTTACTTATCTAGTTGGTGTCATCATTGCAATATCCAATCCCTTTGAGGAGCCCTATACTATGTGGGTCTTTTTCTGAGTATTGTAAGTTGTGTTGAATTTATAATCTTTAGGAACTTAGAGTACCACTATATACTTTGTTCACTTATGCATTAAGTTATGGGCATTGGGTAAACTTGTGGATGTATTTCTAAACATCAGGAAACAAATAGACATCAAATGACTATTAACTTAGATAGAACACCATGGCTTACCAGAAAAAAAAATCTATTCTATACTTTCCTATCAGGCATCTGGTTTCTAACTTCGAATCCTCTGCTGTTTATTTGACTTGGATTTTGAGCCATTTAAGTGTCAGTATGTGTTCGGCCATGTCTAGTATATTGAGGGATAAACGGCCTCTAATCTGCTGGATTCTTCCACACTACTAATGACTTCCTGGGAATAAGCCAGCACATGGGGTACTACACTCGTTCTTTCTGATCACTGGAGTACCATTTAGCAAATTGCTGTTGCAATGGGCTAGATGTTACCCCAATGTTCTGAAAAAGGCAATTTCAGATTCTTAGATACCTACTTGATGCCTGTGATCTGTCTGTGAATGGGCAGACAGGCAACTCAGTTTGCTCTGAGAGCTGACTTGATGATGTATTGACTCTTCTAAATTTCTGGGAACTTCTATTTAAATGAATCTCTTCTTTTACTTTCCCTTTAATTCCTGGGAAATCCCACCCATCTAGGAATAAAAAATCAAAACAATTCCCCCTCCTACCTCAATTTTGTTGGCCTGTGCATTTCTAGCAGTTAGAAAGTATACCTGTTGCCGTCCTTCAAAACTGAGAGAGTCTATGTAAGGTGAGGGACATTATCCCTGACAGCAGTTTTGAGGTTGTCATGGAAGCACGATGCAACACTTTCCTTTTTTCAAGGGTCCTGGGATGCTTTAATATACTTCTGTAAATAAAATCACCAAGTTTGTGACCAATGTAGGATGTAGACAATACACTGTATGACTAATACTGATATTTAAATCAATGGAATATACAAGAAAGATTTGACTTCTGGACCCTTCAGTAAAATGCGGATTGAAGCAGAGTCAATTCAGTACATTTTTCATCACTCATCAAATACATTATTTTCTACAGTACTGGCAAATAGCACAGAGACCCTTAACTGATCAATATGTCAAGAGTAAAAGACTGTGGAGTCCTCAGTCCTATGTGGGCTACATAACCTATGCTCCCTGACAAGGCTCAGGGATCTTCACAGAAGAGAGGTATAACTTCAAGGAAACAATATTTCCTGGAAACAAAAATCTAACTTCACATATGAACTCACAACATCCATGACAGCACACACAAGACCAGTCCAAATTTAATCCAGAGGAAATCCCATCATGAACAGGACAGGCGGACATGAAATACAGCCACCATCTGAGGAGCTACTGTCAGTTGATACTTTCAGGGAAAAAGTCTACTTTCTTCAAAGATATGAACCTAGGTAAGTCTATCACACTCCAAAGAAAGCTCCATCCCCAAGAATAACTAGCCAATACAAGTTTATTTGATGGCTTTTAAAGTTTTTTACTTATTCATTTTTACTTTTAAATATACATTATTACACATATATACAAACCAAGAAGGACCATGAAACAATCAAGAATTATATAAATGTTATACATTCATAGTGTTTTGCCCACTTGTATTTTCAGCCTTGGTGAAAGTATCTTTCCTATCTTGGTGAGTCTAAATTTCTGAATATTAATCAATATCTATCATATTCATCTCTATCAACTTAAAACATCTATCTAGACCTAAAAACATCTTAATTCCTAAACAAGTAGACTTAATTGTAAAACTAAACTATCTGGTCTTCAACCCCATCAGAGACTTGGGAAGGAATAAAATCAACTATCTGAGTAAACAGAAAGTGCAATTTAGTGTCTTCCAAAATGAAAAATATGACAGAGACAATTTGCTGCCTAAGCAGTCACCCAACACTCTCTATAACATTGGAGTATCATCTTTGGCCTTCTGGCCCATTATACATGGAAGACATATTTGTAAAGCAGGAGCTATTGCAGACTTGCTTACTCTGTCTTAGCATAGTTTGGCCATCAACTCTGCCTTGTGTCCAAGGTTGCCCACTTTTAGGTAGAATTCTGACTATAGCATAAATTTGGCATTTTATCCAGTGGCTGGTTTGAAGCTGTATTTGAAGCCATCTCCATAGGGCGGTTAATCTTCTCTGAGTTAGGCTGGGTGTTGATTGAGACTTCAGACATGAAGGTTGCGACAATATGTCTCAGAGCCATTAATAAAAACACAGTATAAAAGACTTTCAAAGAATTAATAAAATATTATTTTATGAAATAAGTGTTTATAGAGGTAAAGGCCAAAAGACACCAGAACACAAAAGGTGCAAGCCACTTTTCTTAAATGATACCTTGACATATTTACAATATTTTTAACTTAAAAATTATTTATTTATTCACTTGAAATCCTGTTCTTGTTCTCCCACCTCCTCTCTTCCCAGCCCCATGCTCCCTCCATCCCTCTGTCTCCCCCTCCCCCTCCCCTATTCTTAGGGGAAAATGAAGTCCCCTTTCCACCCCAGCTCATCAAGTCACATCAGGACTGAGTGCATATACTCTTCCCCTTTGGCCTTGAAAGGCAGTGCTGTCAGTTAAGGGAAAGTGTTACGAAAGCAGGCAAAAGAGTCCATGTCAGAGATAGCCCCTACTTTCTTCACTAGAGAACCCACATGAAGCCCAAGCTGTCCATAGGCTACTTCTGTGTTGCAAGCCTCTGTCCAGTTCATGTGTGGTCCTTGGTTGGTACTTCTGTCTCAGCACTGGTTAGTTTGCTTTGTTTGTCTTCTTATGGCACTCCTGTCATCTCCAGGTCCTTTTCACCTTCCCCCACCTTTTCCACAAGAATTCCTATGCATCACACAATGTTTGGTGTGAATCTCAGCATCTGTGTCTAACCTTTGCTGTGTGGAGCCTCTCAGAGAACAACTTTGCTAGGTTACTGTCTGCAAGCAGAGCAGAGTGTCATTAACAGTGTCATTAGTTGGGTGTCTTCCATGGCGTGGGTCTTAGGTTGGGCCAGGCATTGGTTGGACATTCCCTCAATCTTTGCCCTAATTTTATCCCTGCACATCTTGTAGGCAGAGTAAATTTTGGTTAGAAATTTTTGTGGATAGGTTGATGTTCTATTTCCTTCACTAGGAGTCTTGTGTGTAGTTGGGTGTGCAATTCAGTCTCCATGGCCCCTGATACCTGGAGTCTCAGCTAGTGTCCCCTCATATCCTCCAAGAAACCTACGCTGACTTAGGTCTCCAGCTTATCCCAGAGAGGCTCCACTGCACAGTTTCTCTTTTCTCTGTGTTGGCCTTCTATCCTGCTTCCCAGACACCTCACACAAAGGTCTACTTTTCATCCTCATTCCTCTCTGCACCCTCTCTCCTAGTTTGTTTCCTCTCTGAAACCAGTACTGCTGTCTAGTATATTTCCCCTTCTGAGTGATATTTAAGCATCCTGGCTTGGATCCTCCTTTTTAGTTATCTTCTTTGTTTCTGTTTATTGTAGTATGTTTATCCTGTACTATATGACCAAAATCTGCTTACAAGTGAGTATATACCATGTGTGTATTTCTGGCTCTTGGGTACCTCAATCTGGATGATCTTTCTAGTTCTGTCCATTTACTTGCAAATTTCATGAGTTTCTTGCTTTTAATAGCGGAGTAGTATTCCATTGTCCTAATTTAACACATTTTTTTATTCATTCTTCAGATGGGAATCATTTAAGTTGTTTCCTGATTCTGGTTCTTATGAATAGAGCTGCTGTGAACATAGTTGAGCAAATGTCTTTGTTGTATAGTGAAACATCTTTATTAACATTTTATGTTTCCCTATGAATGAAGACTTTTGTCCATCATTCATCATTCTAACTTCTGAATCAACGTAAAATGAATTTTAGGTGTTAGAGCTCTTGAGGAAAAAACAAAACTGAAGCCAAAGACAATAAAACCCACACACTTTGAGAACAATCTAACTGGACCTAGAGCAGTAAGCTGTCTAAACATGTAGCCATGAGAAACTGTGGTACATATACACTATGGAATACTACTCAGCTATTAAAAACAAGGAATTCCCAAAATTTGTGGACAAATGGATTGAGCTAGAGATGATCATAATGAGTGAGTTAACCCAGAAGCAGAAAGACTCAAATGGTATATACTCACTTATATCTGCATAATAGCCCAATGGGCATGTCCCGCGAAAGCCTTCCCTTACCAGGAAACTGGGACAGAGGGGAGGACATCCTATTGGGACTCTAGATGAGAGAACAATGGGAGAATAGCAATGTAGAAGGATCCAGTGGGTCCTAGAAACCTACAAGTAGAACATTATGATAGGCAGATTTGGGTCATGGGGTCCTGCTCAAACTAAGGCACTAGCCAAGGACAATACAGGCGGTAAAATTTAAACCCCTACCTTGATCTAGCCAATGGACAGAACATTCTCCACACTTGAGTGGAGAGAGAGATTTGACTTTCTCATGTACTCTGGTGCCTCACATTTGACTATGTCCCCTGGTGGGGGAGACCTAGTGGCACTCAGTGGAAGGACAGCAGGTCACCAAGAAAAGACTTGATACCCTATGAGCATATACAGGGGGAGGTAATCTCTCTGAGGAACAGTCATAGGGGAGGGGAATAAGGGGAAAATGGGAGGGAGGGGAGAATGGGAGGATACAAGGGATGGGATAACCATAGAGATGTAACAAGAATAAATTAATAAAAATAAAAATAAAAATAAACTGAAAAAAAAAATAAACATGTAGCCATGAACAGGCACAGGATTCCCTTCCCAAAACCTTGATGAAAATATTACATTGCATCTCTTTTAGGAAAAAATATCACTTATTAGAAGTCATAGAGAAATTATTAAACAGAAATTCAGAAGTAAATCTTAATGATTTAGTTATAGATGTTATTGTGTTGGGGCTGGGGATTTTATACATAACACTTGTTTTATTGGTGAAAATTTCAGGGTTTACCTAGATATATAAATTTTGATAAAAGTTTGCCTATCCATCAAAGACTATGAAATTCTAAAATTGTTAAAATTCAAATGGCATAAAATAATTTTACCCTCTTTTTGTATTGATGTTTAGAAATAATATTTAATGTATTCCTATGTGTATAGATAGGTTTTTCTCTCTACATTATATGCACATTCCTATATATGAATGTGTGTACATTTATGAACATCATATAAATATTTGCAACTTGGAAAATAATTGTACAATAACAGCACATACATCTCACACAAATCAGCACAGAAGTATGTGCTTCTGATATTTCAGAATTCATGTTTTTCTAATTTGCATGTATATTTCTTTAAAAAGAATACAAGCTTCCTATTTTGTGACTGTAAAGATATATTGGGCAGCGCTTTGAAAAGAGGAAGGGCTGCCATCACATTTTCTTGCAACTGTCAAGAGCCTACGTTTCCTTCCTTAAGATCAATGTTTAGAAATCTCTTGCTTTTTAAGCACGTACTTAACAGATGTCATATCTTGAAACATCACAATATCCCTGCAACAGTATAAAGAGAAGATGACATTCTCCTCCCTGATAAAAATCTGAAGCCCTTGGTTGAATTACTGAAACATGGCAATACCTGAAGAAAATCACCATGATCTTGGAAGAACAATTATAACCTTGGGTGCACTGTTCTCACTCCTGTGGCTACAACTGTTCAGCACAGTTCCTGTTCACTGCATTTTCTAAAGGTGTTTGGACAAGGAACATTTATTATTTCAAAAAGTACATTTTCCCTCTAGTGATACACTTCCAATTAATGTGCCTTTTATTTACATGTTCAGCTTCCTTAGATTTAAGCCCACACAGACCAAATACACAAAGTAACATTAACTATAATTTCTTTTTAAATTTTAATTTATTATAATGTATTTATATAACATCTGTATTATTATCCCCTTGCTTGTATCTACCCACTCCCAACCTCCCTACCTCTTTCACCCCATTCCCCCCAGTAGACCTCTGAAAGACGGGACCTCTTCCCTCACCATGGCCACAGCCTATCAAGTCTCTTTCAGATAGGCTGCTTCCCCTTCATTTGTGTGCCGCCTGGCCTCCCCACCCAGGAAGCCCTTACTTTTCCACTTTGACCAACTATGACAACAGTTAACAAACCATTTTCCTTTTGTTTTGGACACACTCAATATATGCCTGTAATCAAGTATAGGTTTTTTTGATATTTTACAGGAATATTATGACATTTCCATGTGATTTGTTTTTCTAGGTAATGGATTCTTTTATTATATAAAAAAGGTTACTGCTGGTGTTGGTGATATTAATACATAATGTCATTTGTAGTTGTTTGGACATTATAGTGAAGGCTGCTTACAGCTGCCCCGAGTGTTTATCGCTGGCTGTGAATTAGTCTGCTGTTCTAATGTGACATGTTCAATAAAATGACATGGATCATTGGCTGGTTCAAGGTCTCTGCTGTACCACTATGAGTCAAATAAAAATCATAATTCTTCCCAGTGTAAAATGCTCCCTAAGCCTTTTATGTATCAAACTCATGTGTAGTGCTGACAGAAATGCTGCTAACACACCGTTGTGATATTTAACATGTGCTGCAGCTTATTGTTACTGACTATTCCCACAATGAAATGAATACCAACTCCCGGTTAAGTTCAATAGAAATCTGACTTCTAGAGGAGAAATGTATGTATCTTTAGTACCCAATGGAGACCTGAGTGGGTTGTTTGGTTTGTTTTGTCTCTTTTCTGAGATTTAAGTGTATTTTAAGGCATGTGTAGGGTAAATTTTATATCCTGAGCAAAGATGCAAGTTGTTAAAAGTTAAACCATTTAGAGCATTATATCTGAATTTTTACCCCAAGGAGTTTCCATAGAAAAAGACACGAGGATTAGATGTGGGATGTGGGCTCCCTCTTGCATAGGAGGACAGCTAAGTTCTTTTCTTCTGTATAAAAGTTGTTGAAATTTGCAATTGCAGGAAGACCTTTGTAAATTCTAGGGTAATTGTGAATCTAATACTGTTAGTCTTAGCTTAGCATATTTACCTTTCTAGCTTTGAAGCTCATATTCTCTCTCTCTCTCTCTCTCTCTCTCTCTCTCTCCCTCCCTCTCTCTCTCTTTGAGGAAGGGAAAAATCATACTACAAATGTCAGGTTTGCTGTGAGTAGTACGTAAGGAGACATGATACTTGCTAAGATTGCAGAACCTACTGCAGCAAAGAAGCCCAAATGCACAGTGAATTCTTCATATCATGGTTAGCTTTCATTGTGATTTTTATTCTTTTCATAAACCTGTCTGCAAATTCATCTCTGATTGTTTATTGTTTTCAGGAAATAATATGTTTTTGCATAGAGGCTGTATAAACACGCAGCTTACAAAGAACTCAGTCAGATGGTTGCATCGGCCTCTTCTTCGCTCACTCAGCTTCTATTGAGGCAATAACAAAGCTATCTGACTCATTATGATCTCATGAGAAGTATATGAGATGCTTCCATTGAAATTTCACTGAAATCTTAATTCAACCATTATGGTTCATCCGCTGAAATCATAATCATATGTTCTGAAGCCATCATGGTGTATCGTGTCAATGCATACTAAGGGAGTCCTCGTGCACAGACCATTGACATGATGGACTATAATGGCGCTTTCAGAAATGCTATGGTCCACTGTGCCAATGCATACTGAGGGAGCCTTTAACGCACTGATCCAAGCCTGCAGAGTATGTCTCGATTATGTGCAAGGAGTTATTCATATGACTCTTTTGATGACGACCTAGTTGCTTGATTCTTGCTGACTTTTATTGTCTCGCAATGACACGATGATCAGTACACATCACAATGCTATAGAATAACGGTTTCATTTAAAAATATGGAGCAGCCATTAATCTCTCAAGATACAGGACAGCTGGTTTTATCAATATCAAGGATGTGAACACGTTCTAGGGTTCAGTGAGACAGGCTTTAGAGTAGTCTTCAGCCGTAACCATCCTGGAATCATCATTCACCAGCAGTGAAAGCTGCTGAAAGCCCTTCCTTTTCATAGCATTACAACACATCTTTGCTTGTGATTTATTATTGAAAATTCAGAACCAGAAAAAAATGAAGTGTTTTATTAAAGTCATTTCTGAGTGAGGAGGGTCGAAGATACAGAGACAGAAAATAGTAAATGTACAAACTTAAAAGAAACATATATTTATTTTGCAATATTACCTATCCATAACCTTTTATATATTTTATTTTCTATATTATTGAGGAAACTAAGTGTAGGAATATGGAGATGATCATTCATTTTATAGTTAAATTTGCCTGCATAAACAAAAGCTATAGTGTCCTTTAAGTATTTTCTTATTAATTAAAATATTTTACAAAGTTTTAACCCTTGTCTTCATTTCCTTCTAAAGAACGCATTCCTACACTTTTCCTTACACCCCATAGCTTCTCTCTTTTGATGTGTACATTTCTTTATCATCCTTAGTTTTACTTTGATTTCCCAGAAAAAGAGGATACTTTTTAACTTGTTTTGCTCTCAGCAAAATATTAGATCATTCTTCTTAAAGTCTTCAATGACAACTGAGGTTACATATTACTTACTTTCTCATTAATGATTTAAAAACAATATAAAAACAATGGGGCAATATCACAAAAAATAAAATTTCAAAACCTAATTATTTATATCCAAAGAAAAGAAAGACGCTCTATTTAGGTCAAGAAAGTCATTATGTCTCATGTCACAGAAGTAGCTTTATTTTTATTTTCAGGCTGATTAATCAGTGTTATAAGAACAGTAGTGAAAGACAAAGTCTTCTAAAAATGAAAGTAATTTAGTCAAATATATGCCTGTCAAACAATCTCCATCTTCCTCAGCAGATCTACCTTCTTGTTATTCACTCCACATTTTGTTCTGGTCCATTGACGATGGAATTCTTTATCAGTCTGTTCCCTCTGCTGTGAGTTGTGGTTTCCAGTTCCCACAGATTAAGTCCAGATCCAGAATGTAAAGGGAAAGAGTTAGAATTATCTTGCTTCTCCCTCTACCTGCCATATGCTTCCACTGAACAGTCTAGAAGTTGTATGAGAGGAGGAGAAAAAGCTTCATCTCTTTGGTTCCAAGAACTAAATAAAACCTGGAGGTGATGCTGTGGCCTCCAGTTATTGCTCATCTCTGGGCTTCTATGCATGTGTTCCTAATTCTTATACACTAAGAGGCACATCTGTGCATGGTCCTGTCACTAAAATGCTTACATTGAAATGTTTTTGAATGTTTTTGAGTGTAGTCGTCTCTCCCATTGAAACTGTGGTTCATGCACCTAAATTGTATCAGGGCTGGTCCCAAGAAACAGACTGATAAGGTGAGTGTCTGAGATTGGGTTTCTCACAAATAAAATGGACACAAGTGTTTGTTTGTGGTTATTCAGCTGCAAAGACTGTACTGTAGTACCCACATTTTTTATAACCTAAAAAGTTATGACATGAAATGTTGCACTGGAGCAGAACTAGCACTATCATAATGAATAAGTAATAGATAGATGATAGATAGATAGATAGTGGATATATAAATATAACAGATATATAAATAGATGACAGGTGATCAACAGCTATATGATATATAGATGATAGGTAGGTGATATACAGATGATAGATGATGATACATAGATAAGAGAGAGGTAGTAGATCAACACAGATATAGTAGATATAAATGATAGATGATAATAGATAAAAAGATAAACTTAAATTTTCAACTTTAGCATTTACTGAGAATAATAGAATTACTACTATTCTTAACATATCATTTTATTTTTAATTTTTCCACAAGAAGTCTCAGTCAAGAAATTGGATTTAGGTAAGTTGACTTGTTGGTAATCCTAGGAATTCCAATGAAATTATATTGGTGACTATGGAAATAAAACAAATGGAAACATAAAGCATGCAGTAAGTATAATATCACATTGTACATAATAATAATATAGACACAAAGAAGTCTGTGGAAAAATACATATATGTATAACATATATTACCTACATAAGAAATCACAATAGTCCTTGAAGGAGTCTTTTAAGTGTAAGCTTAGAACAGCCGTAAAACACAGAGTGGTTAGGATTAACAACAAGTCTAACTTCATGGTTTGGAGAGTTGAAATCCCAATTAAATATTCAGTTGACTGAGTGTGTTGTACCAAAGTCAATATCTAATAGGGAGCATAGTTATCCTAAGACAGGCAGATAAACAACTACCACAAACCTATAACTCATCAATCACAATGCTAATGGAAGAAGCTATGGTCCTCTCCCCAACTCTTATAAGGGAAAAATGTTACCTGAAAAGCTTTATCCAGTGATTGTTATTTAATAAGTCCTGTAACCACTATACTCAATTACTTGTAAACCCATAAGGTGAGTTAAAGGTCAGCCCTTTTCAGAGAATTGCATGGCCTTTTCTGGGAAGAGAGAGACTATGTTGTAAAGAGACAGGGAAGATATTGCCAAATCTTTGTCAGTGGCCAAAAGTTCATGTTTCATTGAGACTCATGAAGAAGATTAAATATAACACTCATCTAATAAATTTTTACATGTGGTTATCTCCAGTGGGGGATATGACATTCCTTGTGTTTCCTTGGTGACCAGAAAATGATGCTTATCATTTCCCTACTGTTATACTGTTTACTTATGCCATTGCGCAGAGAGTATTTGTTTATTAAGTACACTCTTGGATCCTTGCATAGCCTCTGATTTCAGATGTTTTTTTCCTTCAGTTTAATTTGTTTACTAAAAAATATTATTTGTTCTTTTACCTTTTGTACAGAAAGTATTTTTTTAAAGTTTCACCCAGTGAATGAAAAGAAAACAGCCAAGGCTTATCTTCTCTCTTCATTCTTACAATCTCGCTCCCAATGGTGCTCTGCGTAACTGACCATGAACGTTCTGTTAAAATACAATGGCAATTTTCACCAAAAAGATAATTTAATGGCTAGTGTATGGCAATAGACTTATACTCACAGAAACCACCACTGTTATGATATAATTTGTTACACAAAGGTAGCTATCCTGGTATACTTTTAGGTGGATACCAAATAGCTGGTTCAGGTGTAAATTAAGGAGAAACAGGTACAGGACAGGAATGCTGGCCTTCAAAATTTATAATAAAATTTAAATTAAAATAAATAAAAGCTAGAATTAAGATGTAGTGGTTTCTCTTTCCTGTCCAGAGGACAGATGTCTGGGAAGCAAGGAGTGGTGGTGAATATCTTTTTTACTGTATATTTAAATATTACAACAATTATTTCTTCTCCATAGGAATTTGTTAAAATCTAGGCAATAATGTGGGATCCTCATCAAAAGAACTTCAAAGCTGAGGTAACTCAGAAGTTTAAATTACACCTGAATTTATAGCTTTTTAAAAATCCATTTATTTAGGATACACAAGACATTTTTGCATTTTTGTTTGAAATATAAATACATCATTTCTGCCCTTCCCTTTCTCCTTTCAGTCTCTCCTGTGTCCTGCTGAGTGTAACATCACCATCTATGGATACACTTACCTCTCTTGGTGGCAGGGGATTGGGTTTTTGAAAATTATCCCTGAGATCATAAGCCTTCCACAATTCTCAGGAATGCTTTTCCTTTCCTCATTAAAAAGATTCCTCAATTTCTAGGTCTATTGTTTAATTGCCAAAATACATAATAAAGATTAGCTCTTCATGTTAAAATCCATCCCAAGAAGTGAATGATAACTTGCTGAATAATTTCTAGAAAAACGACAAAACATGTCCAGAGCTTTGAAACCTTAGTAAACTTAAACTTAGTACATATATCTTTAATTAGTGAGGTCTCTCAAGCCAAACAAAATCTGTTTTCACCAAAAATTACTGTGTAATGAACAATATCCTTTAAATTAAGGAACCTTTTTTCTTCTGTGTTTAAAGCCTGGTATCCTTTCTAACATAAACTGAAAAAAAGGAAAACGTTTGAGAAGCATAACCTCATGATTATATAGATTATATAGCTTAATGTTGTATTTCTTCTTGAATTAAATCAACATGGATTAAAAGCCATGTCTCTGGATAATTATGAAAAATCATAAAAGAAAGGTACTATTGTGATACATGTTTTAATGATGAATATAAAGCATATCAGTCAAGAGGTCAGTTGGGTGATATAAACAAAGAATGTACTTTGCATTGCCTACAAAGGGCTCTGTATGAGGCTAGTGAGAGACTGGAAAGTATTCCAGAGAAAACAATAGAGCCACAATGAACATCCCTCACTGTGGAGAGAAAACCTCCATTATTAAACTGATACTTCGTTGAAGGCACGATTGAGCCAAAGCAGCCCATCAAGTGATTGTCTGTTAAACAAGAGCTCACTTACAGCATCCTGGCCCAGTGTGCTTAATTGTTATAATGTTGTACAATTGGTCTTTACTATAAGGGACACTTTTATAAACAAAGTTTTGTGACTGTTTATATGGAAAACCATTATGGGGAGACTTTTCACAAAACTAAATAATGACTCATTCAAGATGTCCCCAGACCATCCACTAGGGAAAGATAAAGTTGCTGGGATACATTCAATCCTGGAACACTTATTATTTTCTTCCCTCTACTGATACACACATTTCCTGGATTTTTTTTCTTTATCAAGTCCTACCTTTAACAGCATCCTTTTTAATGTTTTCTCTTATATTTTTCCATAAACAACATACAGAAATAAATTGTCTCATAACACATTTAAGCGATAAACATGTGATTACATATTATTGGTACTTATTTAATTATAATAAAATTATTTTCAGCTTTTAGCTCATCTTTTCAAATAGTGAGGTGGAATCTGGCCAAAATGTGGTACTGAGCTTGCTATGAGACCAAAATATGGACATCCCAATTGACCTATTTCTCAGTATTGCTGTCACTGAGCAAATTGGAATTTTGTGAGTATTTGAGGTGCTGGTGCACAAAGAAATACATGCATGCAGGGATAGTTGGACTGTCACTGTGTGTAGCCAAAAAGTCATCATTCTATCTGTTAAGTCCGGAGTTGTTCCTGGCATGTAGAACCTTCCCTGGAGAAGAAAATATTGAAAGACTTCACCGTGTGCATGGAGGGAATGTGGATAAAGAACATACATTCACCACAACATGAGGGGCTGTATTAAAATGCCAATGTTAAGAACGTTGAGAAGTGCTGATCTAAGATGTCATGACCTTAGTATTAGTTATATTACAGTAAAATTATTTTCAGCATTTAGCGCATCTTTTCAAATAATCATGTGGAATCTGGTGAAACTCTGGTACTGAATTTTACCCTCATCAAACCTCAGGCTGAATTTGAACCCTTGGTCCCTGACTGTGCTACCATTTTGGAGGCTATAACATATTCATAAAATGAGGACTGCCTGGACAGAAAGATAAGCCTTAAAGTTAGTAGCTGGTCCATGTTCCCAGTCTGCAATTCCTGCTTCCTAGTCAGCTATATGTGAGCAGCCATTGTTGCACACTCCAGACATTTTTATGTTTTCATTGCCACCAAGAAAAGGGAGTCTGAAATAATGAGCAAAAATCAACCCCTTGTTCATTTAGTTGTTTCTACTAGCATTTTGTCATAGTAGTGTAAAGCAGCAATTTTATCCATCCACTTTTTTTCTCTATGGTTGTTTTTTCCGTTTTTCCATCACTTTCTCTACATTTCTCCTCTTCATTTCTTACCTCGAGGAGTCAAAACCAAATTAAAACAAAAATACTGAGAGAGGATGAGATAATGGGCCTCAGTTAACTGCAGAAAAAGCAATGGGGGCTAAGGATCCCCTGATGGAGGCCCAACTGGTGGTGACGGAGAAAGCATTTCATGAAAATGCACCAACAGCTTAACATTTAAACACTCAGCATCATGTAGTAAGTAGTGCCCTCTGGTACTTTCTGACATGGAGTACTTAGTAAGAGTTCTGATTTCTCCTCAAATAACTCCTAAGACCAAGTTCTGCACCAGGTTCCAAATAACATTATGCACTCTAGTTGCGTAGTAAGTCTTTTGTCAGGTCATTCAAATATACATCATGACTTAAACAGCTCCAAAAGAAACCCCACACTAATTATCACAGATATTTAAGCACTTATGAATTTATACATTTTCTGATAGTGCACGAGAAGAAAAATAGTGTCTATACATTAGGAATTAAGGCTTTTGACCATAGGAGCTGTGGGAAAATGAGATTATTTAATTAAAAAATTTCAGAATAAAAAGAAAATTATACCTTACAGTAAAAATTTGAATTTTTTTCACCAATTTTGACATGTAGCCATGAGGTAATCAGTCAATTATTGAAGAACTGCAACAATTATCTAAGAAGAACCAAATATTCAAAGTGATGGATGAAATAATGAAAATGTCTTTTAAGTGTTTTTAATTCATTTGAATTTATTCATATTGCATCCCAATTGCTAACACTTCCCTCCTATCTTCCCATCCCCACCCTCCCTCCCTTTTCCACCCTATTCCCCACCTCTAGACCTCTGACCCAAGAGGACCTCCTCCCCTACCATATAACCACAGCCTATCAGTGCTCATCCAGATAGCCTGCATCCCCTTCCTGTCTGCCCACAGGGCCTCCCCACCAAGGGGAAGTGATCAAATTGGGGGTACCAGAGCTCATTCGAGAGGCAGTCACTGCTTTCCCCACAGCTGTGGAGAATGAGCTCTCCATTGTCTAGATCTGAACAGGAGTTCTAGGTTCACTGCATGCATTGTCCTTGGTTGGTGCATCAGTTTGTGACTCCCCGCCCAGTCCAGCTTCACTGGCCTTGATGGTGTCCTTGTAGGACTCCTAAACTCTCTGGGTCCTTCCATCCTCCCAGTCTTCCTTACCACTTTCAGCACTATGCCCAGAGTCCAGCTGGGAGTCCCACCATCTGTCCCAATTTCCCACTGGGTGGAGTCTCTCAGAGGACATTTATGTTGGCCTAATAACCACTTATAAGTGAATATATATCGTGAATGTATTTCTGTGTATGGGTTACTTCCCTCAGGATGATCTTTTGTAGTTCCATCCATTTGACTGCAAATTTCACGTTTTCCTTGTTTTTAATAGCTGAATAACATTCCATTGTGTAAATGTACCAGTTTATTTAACCATTCATTGGATGAGGGGCATCTAGGTTGTTTGCATATTCTGGCTTTTATGACTAAAGCTTTTATGAACATAGTTGAGCAAGTGTCCTTGTTGTATGGTGGAGCATCTTTCGGGTACATGCCCGAAAGTGTGGTATAGCTGGGTCTTGAGGTAGAGCAATTCTCAATTTCCAGAGAAAGTGCCAGATTGATTTCTAAAGTGGTTGTTCAAATTTTCACCTCCACCAGAAATGGAGGAGTGTTGCCATTTCTCCACATCCTTGCCAGAATGTGCTGTCACTTGAATTTTTTATCTTAGCCATTTTGGTAGGTGTATGAAGGAATCTAAGAGTCCTTTTAATATGTATTTCCCTGCTTGCTAAGGACATTGAATATTTAAGAGTTTCTTGGGCATCCAATGTTGCTCTGCTGAGAATTCTCTGTTAAGCATTGTACCCCATTTTTTAGTTGGATAACTTGGTTTGATTGTGTTTAATTTCTTGAGTACTTTATGTATTTTTGATATTAGCCCCATGTCTGAATTTGTCCCTTTGTTCTGTTGACAGTAGAAATACCACTTTCTCCCTATGCTCCCATTAGCTATGTGTGTACTTATATATATGCATATGTATCCATATATTAATATATATACACAAACACATTATACATACACATATGTTACACACACACACACACACACACACACACACACACACACACACA
>OU015748.1:36217464-36243105 GCA_907169655.1 Acomys percivali | reverse complement strand
CCTTATTTAATTTGAGCCTTGTCCTTGAAGGGACAGGTCTAGTGGAAACTCCACATGTTTTGCCCAATTTGATCCTGACTCATAACATAGGGGAAAATTGCTATCTTGCATTCTCCTGCTATTACCCTTGCATCAACAAGGCCCCAAAGATGTAGAGCCAACTGTTCATGAATTGGGAAGTGCAAATGTGTGAGCCAAAGCATATTTTATAAATTGATTATCATTGTTATATTTACTGAAAATTAACCACTACAATTCTCATTAAATACATTTAAAATCTTGGTTGATTTTTCTTTTAATTTTTACAATATTGACATGTGAAGTAATGAATATTTGGATAGCAAGAAAAATAGAATGCCAGATAGTTGTGGTGCATGTCTTTTATCCCACCACTTGGGAGGCAGAGATAGATGTATCTCTGAGTGAGGCCAGCCTGGTCTGCAGAATGAGTTGTAGGACAGCCAAGGATACACCAAAAAGACCTTGTCTCAGAAAAAAAAACAACAACAAAGAATAAAAAGAAAAAAGAGGAGGAGGAAAGAAAGAAAAAGAAAGAAATAAAGAATAGAGAACTCTTTTCTCTCCAGAAATCAATGTTCTCTTTCCAATCTCCCACCTCTAAGATGCCAAAAGAGTTTAAATATTCACCTGCCACATTTTATATCACTTGATAAATTTTTATATCATCTCCTTAACCTGGCAGTTTACATACCCATTATTGTACTAGTGTTTTTTATATAGCACAGCATAATTAAATATCTATGCATTTTCAAAATTATGTCTTTTCCCTCAATAAACTATAATTGATTACAGATTATCTCAAAACAACATTTTACACCTTTAAACTGTGGTGGAATAAAATCACATACATGATTTTCAAAGTCCTTTATTGATCAAAATATTAAATATTTCACTATGATAACATATATGGCGTGAGGTTGCTTTCTTGGTGGTTAGATTTGTACCTACTTTTAAATTTGCTTTTTGTTCAATCCAGAATTCCATAAAATCACAATGTAACACAAAAACCAGCATTGGCATAATCAATATTGATTTTAGAAAACTTTATCCTTTAATGAAAGTTTGAGATTTTGTGGTGTTTATCAATAGATAAAGTAGTGACTATGTATTCCAATTGTATCAGTGATTTTATCATCTTTCCCATTTAATATTGTGTTGTTGTTTTTCCTATGTTGGTAATCTGAGAAGAAAGCTATGAGCACAATGCAGGTAAACTGCATAGAATCCTTAGAGTAACATTTAAGCAGGTATGTTTTTAGCTTGTTACATCCGATTCTGGTTTCCTGTTAGCCCTTGTTGTGAATTGTTAAGTGAGCCTCCCAGGTTAAAAATTTTTCTTCTTAGGGTAACTTTATGTAACAGATGGTTAATTCCCAGTTGAACAGCTAATTGACAACGAGGTGAGGAAAGAGTGACAGCAATTATAGGGATGAAATGTGAGTATGTTCTAACCCGCTTCTGACTGGGTCCAGGTGAGATAGACCATTGCAGATAATCTCACAAAGGCGAAAAATGAAAGGACCTAGAATTGGCTTATCAGAATTGGCTCATGAACTTGAGGTGTCATTATGCATCATGGATGAGTGTTGCTTACAAAACATGATACCTACAAAAGCCCAGTCCAACATATGCTTAAAAGAAGAAGAAAATAATTAACCTAGAGTTTGCTGTGCAGTTAATTTATGCCATTTAAGAAATTAATAAGAATCCATCTTTAGCAGAATTTGCTACAATATCACTAAATTATTAAAATTTAAAAGGCAACATCCTTCATCCTCAAAATCATATTTTATGATTACAAATCTTAGGCTTTCCACTTTAAAATTATAATTTAAAATAAATTCTTATATTAGAAATAAAACAGAGGGACTGGGGAGATAGCTTAGTCATTGAGGGTGCTTGCTGCTTTTGCAGGCAGCCAAAGATCAGTTCTCCATGCCCACATCAGGTCAGGGTGCTTACCATGACCTGTTACTCTAGCTCCAGGGGTTTTAACTCCATTTTCTGGGATCTGTGGGTAGCCTACACAAGTGTACATACACACAAACAATTCTGGGTGGTGTTGAATTTGCCAATTCCCAGGATGAACCCACTCATTAGTTGGCCAAAAGAGAGTGGTGGACACTGAGGCCATATACACATAAGCAACATAAACAAACTCAGGAGGTTGTATTTGTCCATATATATAGCATGCATAAATATGTTATATACGCTGCATATATTGCTAACAAAAGAAAAGATGAGAACAATTTGATATTGGGGAATGCATGAGAAGGAATTCAAGAAATGATAGCTTGGGAAAGAGGAGAGAGGGAGTGATGTAATTTTATTTCAATTAAAGCAGATTTTTAAAGAGTAGAGGGAGTTACTTTGGGTAAAGAGTACAATCATTGTAAACAGGTCATGGAAATATGCTTAGAGGGAAGACTCTTCTATTAATTGTAGCACTTTACACATAGTTCCAGTTGTGGGGAGTCATATACTCAGTTAATATCTATCCTATCTAATGGGTGGGAGCCAGACCTTGAAACTCTTATTATACCTTGCTTTTCTTCTAGACAGGAGCATAATATAACTGTCTCCTGAGAGACTTCATCTAGCAGCTGGTGGAAAAGATACAGAGACCCACAGTCAAACAACAGGTGGAACTTGGGGAGTTGTATGGAATAGTGAGGGGAAGGATGGAAGGAGCCTGAGGGGGTCAAGAACACCACAAGAAAACCTACAGGGGAAACCATCCGCTGAGGACTCACAAAGACTGAACAACCACCCAATGAGCATGCATGGCCTGGACCTAGGCCCCCTGCACATAAGTTACGTGTGCAGAATGTTGTTCATGTGGATACCCTGACAAATAGAGTGGGGCAAGGCTGTCGTTGACTCTGTTGACTGCCTTTGGATCCCTTTCCACTCCCTGGATGGCCTTGTCTGGCTTCGATGGGAGAGAATACATTTAGTACTCCTGTGTCAGGGTCGGATGGAACCCCTGGAGGGAGTGTATCTCCTCTTCTCTGAGGAGAAGGAGAAAGGAAAATACAGGAGAGGAGGGTGAGAGGAGGAGGGGAGAAAAGGAGGAGTAGGGATCAGGATGTAAAGTAAATAAACTAATTAATTAATAGAAGAAAAAATCTCTATGTAGTATTCATTTGTTTTTTATCTTTTGCCTCTAATCCAGTCAGAAGCTCAGAGGTCACAAGCCCTTTCCTAATAGGTGATTCTTGAAATTGGGAACAACACTTGTATTCTTTTAAATATTCTGCTCATTGTTCCTTGTATTCAATGACCTTAATTTAACAGAAAATTCTGTTAGCTCCATATTTTCATAGGACTATGTACCTATTAACACACATCTGTTTTTTTCAAACTGGTGAATGCTGTTCCAGGAAAAGTGTTTACTAAATTCATGAGCCCAATATTATTCCTGCTTCTATAATTAAGGTATAGCGCTTATACCTAAACCATAAAAATATTCACTCCAGAGTCTCATCTCATGGCCACATTTTTAGCATACAGCTATCCAAAAAAGCTTTTGGGCATATTTTATTTATATACCTATGCATACAGAAATGTGTTCAACATAGTTTTTAAAACATCTTACTGGAAGTCATAGTGAAGTTTTTTAAGGTTGTTTTCAGTCAAATATTTAAATGAACGACATCAGAGAGCTTTAAAGGTATGTGGTTCATGGATCATTTTAAATATTTTATATTATTTTTATTGTTGTAAAAACCTTCATACATTTTATGGTTGGACTTTCTCAATAAAATTATTAAATCATAATAAAGGATACCTTTACAGTGGACCCCCTGTAGCATGAAAATAGGGTCTGGACATTCACATCAAAATTAATATATTAAAGACTCATTTTCCAGGACAAGACTGCAAGCCATTCCTTACTTTGAATATCTTGTAAGGAATGGGGTAGCAAGGGTAAAGCCAGTGCCGTATATATGAACTTGTTTGAGGCACATGTTATGTAAATGGCCTTTAAGAGGCTATTGTCTCCTGGACCAGTGCTTTTTGGGCTCTTTATGAAGTTCTGTTGCCTCTCCCATACTTGGGAAAGTTCTCTTCTCAATAAGCTGTCTTGATTTTTATTTCTACTCATGTGTTCCTGATGCACCTCTTCGTCATAAGATACAAGTGCTTACACTTAGGTGACATATGAACCTCTACTGATCTACTTGGCATTCATAATGATGATTTCTGTAATGTTCTGGACTTTCTTGCTTTTTCCCAGATTTCCTGGCCTAATGTAAAATACATGAATCTCCCTTTCATTGTGTCAACCTACTTGTACTTTTAGCTTCCTGTATATCTTTAAAAAATCCTTATTTTTAAAATTACAATTATGTCTTTTACTCACTTCCCTTTCCTTCTCCACCCATTCCCAGGAAACCTCTTTTGTTCTCTCTTAAAATTCATCATCTCATTTCCTTTTATTATTGTTGTATTCAACTGTTCTATTGTTTATATCCAAATGTTGGTAAAATTATCCTCCAGCTTCCTTCTCAGTCCATCTAAGATTATTTTAGTAATGAGACTACAAACCCAAAAAAGAAAGGAATCTCAGTTTCTTTAATAACATTTATATTGAATTCTATCTCTATTTTCCCTAAGTGTGGTAAATGTAAATGCCACTGAATTAAACAAATTGCTATTTAATTAATACATTCCTATTTGTTGATTATTTATAATATTCCAGGCATTAGCTTTGTTACATTGAGAATATTAACAAGTTTTATTGTCATATTAATATGATATTGTTTATTATAATATATTGTTTTTTCCATAGCATACATTGAAAAGTAAGGCAAGACAGCACTTGTTCAAAACCATACAGCAGACTTATGGTTGGTAGAGGTCTTGTTTAGAAGTCCTGATTCAATCCTAGTATATACTCTCTCTCTCTCTCTCTCTCTCTCTCTCTCTCTCTCTCTCTCTCTCTCTCTCTCTATCTCTATCTCTATCTCTATCTCTTTCTCTCTGTTGGGGTGCGCACGCGTGCACATACACACACGCACACATACACACACACATACACACACACACACACACACACACACACACACACAAACTCACTTACTCACTCATTATGGCAGTGCCCAAAATTCTATATAGGAAGCTTGTCACATTACTGATTTGGTTGATTCTCAATGATTGCTTTTTGTTTTTTCCAAATAGAAGTTGCTTGTTCTTCTATAGGAAAATATTATTTTCATATCAAATGTGAGTAATCAATTTTCATCATCTTAATATATTTGTGACTGCTGTGAATGAAATGCTAAGACTACTGTCTTTATATTTATATTGGTACAATAATAGGGAATGATCATGCTCTCATCATTTGAGGGAACTAATATTTGTAGAAACAGTATTTTAACTCATTTAAAAGAGAGACTTGTAGTCTATTAAGATATACTAAGGTTATCAAGTCTCTTACTGGTAACCTGCTATCCTTCCTCTGAGTGCCACCAGGTCTCCCCCTCCAGGGGACATGGTCAAATATGAGGCACCAGAGTACATGTGAAAGTCATACCCCACTCTCCAGTCAACTGTGGAGACTGTCCTGTCCATTGGCTAGAGCTGGGTAGGGTTTAAAGTTTACCGCCTGTATTGTCTTTGGCTGGTGCCTTACTTTGAGCGGGACCCCTGTGCCCAAATCTGCCTAACATAATGTTCTACTTGTAAGTTTCTAGGACGCTCTGGATCCTTCTACTTTGCTATTCTCCCATGCTTCTCTATGAGCATATACAGAGGGAGAAATCCCCATCAGGAACAGTCATAGGGGAGGGGAATAAGGGGAAAATGGGAGGGAGGGAAGAATGGGAGGATACAAGGGATGGGATAACCATTGAGATGTAACAAGAATAAATTAATAAAAAATTAAACAACAAAACAAAAGAGAGATACTAAGAAAAGGAGGAATTCTTTTTCCAGCTTTGGTCCAGATAGCTTTGAGTGATACACATTGAGCTTTATTCATTACTACCATCATTTTTTCTATGGAGGATGAAAGTATGCAATAATGCAACTGGCATAGAAAGAAAGACAGCCAAGGAAAAGACATCCTAGCCGTTATCTTTTTGTTTGTAGTTGAAAGACGTTAGTTTACTTCTGTTGTATATATTTCTTATGGAATGCTCAATTGTATACCTGTCCGTTAAAGTCACAGTCTATCTGTGGACTAATACTACTTAAAGGAATGTAATAGTTGTACAATACTTAAATACAGTTACAATCCAGTGCATTTGTCTTGCTGTTTTCCTATAGATTCCTTCTTCCAGAACCTGGGGAGAGAGCAGGAGACAGCAATATCCTAGTGTTCTTGGAAATTTGCATATAGGAGAGCAAGTAAATGCATATTCACCGTGTGCATAGTTCATGAAGTGCTGAGGACAATACGAGCCTCAGAGGAAATGATTGTTTCACAACAAGGAACTCATGCATTTCAAATTGCTCGACACCTGGGCTTGAAATTGGTCCATACTCCTGTTGGTTAATGCTACTGCTGTAGTACTGGCAAGAAGACTGACAGCTTGCAGGGCATTCACAAAGTCATACAGTACGTTAATTCTGGTAATGTGTCCTTTTTTTTTTTCTGATTGGCATGAATACAAGAAAGAAATTGGCCATATCTTCCTGATTCTGCATCTGGTTATATGGCACAATGAGCAACTAACTCCACGCTGAGTTTATAGATTTTAAACTCCCATTATTTTTCCAATATAAGTATGCTTTGTTGGGGATGAGTAAAGCAAAGATATTATGTGGCATATGATGTTTTTTTTATTTTCCCTATTAAACTTTAGAGTTATTTGTATGCTTGTTTTAGTTTGTCGCCTTTACCTTAATACTATAGTGTTTCATCTGTAAGATTTTAAGATAAAAAGGTTATAAATCTGATATGCCTACATTGCTACCCATATTCTCACAAAGAACGTCACACCTCCCGGAATTTGGTAATCCAACATTGTATCTCACCTTTTCTGTAATCAATGAAAAGTTTCATTTTAAAAACTAAAAATTATTTTAATATTCAAATAAAAATTGTATACATTCATGGTATAAAAAGAAACCCACTATTTTTCCTGTGATATAATGCTATCAAAAGATGTACAATTACTCAAACCTATATTTTTTCTCCCATACATATTATGAAATTCATAGTTCTAAGCCTCTTTTTTCCTACCTCCTGCCTCAATTACCTTTCTGAGCATCTTTACTTAAACTGAAATTAAGTTTTATTTTGTTTACAACTCAATAAATTTTCATGATATATAAGTAAATGAATGGAGCTAGTAAACATTATGCTGAGTGAAGTAACATGGGCCTCAAAGGACAAATGTCATATGTTCTAATTCACGTATGGATCTTAGTGCCTAATGTTTAATTTGTCTGTTTAACTTGGATCATCCATTAAATTGAGGAAAGGGAAAAAAAGATCTTACTTGAACAGGAATAGTACAACACAGATATGAAGGAAAGCGGGGGGGGGGGAATAAATGGGAAAGTAGTTTAAGTGGAGAGAGTGGGAAGGGCAGAGGAGAGTTTGAAGCAGGGTAACTAACAGTAAGGTTGTTGGGAAAAGACGTATGGATGCCTAGTACTTTACATAAAAGAGTTTAGTTGGATTTGCTCCACACAGGCACTAGACTCATCCCAAATGGCATCTGTTTCT
The DNA here is from genome assembly GCA_907169655.1 of Acomys percivali. Lineage (NCBI taxonomy): Eukaryota > Metazoa > Chordata > Mammalia > Rodentia > Muridae > Acomys > Acomys percivali. The sequence goes on along the minus strand of OU015748.1, from coordinate 36,235,403 downwards.
AAATATAAAAAGCCTAGTACCAACCATCACATGCATCCCTTGAGTTGTTAGCTAGAGCTGTCTAAGTGACCATCAAAACCCCATAGCCCATTGTCATTTCTCGTGGTTTCCCACCAGAACATGGCTGTCGGACTGTATTGTCAAATACAGCACCCTCATTGAGCACAGGATATGGAAAACCCAATTTGGCTCTTACCAGGAACTTTCCTACCTGCTGGCTAACTCTCACAGTACCAGGAGTTGCTGTATAGCCTACTCCGGGAAATAATCATCAACAGTGTTATGAACTGCAAACACTGTGAACTGCAATAGTGGCGAGGATGACAATATATGCCATGGGTTCATAGTGGAATGAATGTTATGGGGGTTAACATGCATTTTAAAAATTGGATTGAAAGAACACCCCATAAAGAAAGAACACATGCTTGGTACTGCAGCTCTGGTACTGGGGAGATCATGACTGGGGAGATCAAAGACCCCAAGGGTGAACCTACTAATGTTATTCTACTAAATTGACATAGTATCAAACTCCCTTTTCAGTTCACATCTCCTACTCTAGAGTAGTTTTACTCTCAAGCTTCACAGAGAAGTTTCTTTGTGTGGCAGATGATGGTAAGCACAGTGACTCACAACTAGTGAAAGTATAGAGAACAAATGACAGTGAAGTGCTCAGCCACAAAGAGGATATTTATGTCATACCTCCTCTCCAAGGCTCAGAGAGCATGTTGGAAGTAAGTCAGAAAGATTGCAAGGGTGAGGGCTGGGAAGAAAGAACAAGAACAGAACAGTGTCTTCTGGGCATTACAGGACCAATAAATTCCTGAACTCACGGCAGCTATGATCACCTGCATGAGACTTGCACAAGATCAGGGCAGTTAACAATTTAACACAGACTGGGAAGGAGTTTACAAGTCTCTATATGTAACTAATGTGCTACAGAAAATCGATGGCTTTTGGAGGAGAAAGTCAGTTTTCTTTTTGAATATACCTCCTGGTATGTTAGCCACACAGCAGTGGATTGACCCACAACCAGGAGTATATGAGTTAAGAGGTTGTTTAAAAGGAAAACAATAATAAAACATGACATAGGGGAGTAGGGATGTTGTAGTTGATATAAGAGGAGTTGGGAGGAACTGTTGGGGTGAATATTGTTAAAAACTACATTGTATGAAATTCTCAAAGAATTAATAAAAATATTTTTATTAGAGGATTGTTTTGTATGTTTTCAAATGAAGTTATGCACATTTTCTGTTTTATCACTGGGAAAAATATTGAATAAACTAAGTACATGTCTGAGAAAAAGAAAAAAAAAAAGGAAAACAAAAAACAACCAACGATTATTCATCTGAAACCTTAGAGAAAATCTGACAGCTTACTCTTTAGCCATTCATATGATATTTTTTTGAAAACAAGCCCGGTGTTTAATCTGTTATTTGGTTTCAAACCTGCTTTTGATCCATTATTCACTTTGAAATTCAACCTTTGTTCAGGCATTCACTCTAGCCCTATATTCTAAAATTACACCCACTGCTCTGAAACATGAAACCTTACAGATGCAGCTTTTTCTTAATTTCCCACATCACAGAATACACAAAAACTCATACACTAAAAAAATCAGCTCATTTTACCTCAAAGCACATAAATTTGCATAAAAGATGATAGAAAGTTACTTGTGTGTTTTACCTATTTATAGTATCATTGCAAACTAATAATTAAGCAATATTTTAACATTTTAAAATACTTCTTCAGCAAGCAACAAATTATGGTAAATAGTCTTGTGTGTGTGTTTATGGTATGCCCACTTTACTGCTTGACAGTAGTATAAGACAGCTGTGAATCAAACAGCTAAGTTAACTGTATGTACCTCACCAAATGAAAGCTAGGTATAATGTTTCAAAGCCCAAGAACTGCTCCATTTTTGTTATCTGTATGTTCAATGGATGTGGGCCAAGGTCCAGGGGAATCTATAGCTTAGATATGCGTTGAGATTGGCTTTTAATTATTAGTAAGTTTTAGAATCAGTAAACTAGTTTATTTTTAAAACTAAGAACACATAAAAAGAGAATATTATGAAAGCGTTGGTGAATAGAATTCTTTTTTATTATTTATTTATTTATTTATTTTTAATTAATTTATTCTTGTTACATCTCTATGGTTATCCCATCCCTTGTATCCTCCCATTCTCCCCTCCCTCCCATTTTCCCCTTATTCCCCTCCCCTATGACTGTTCCTCAGAGGGATTACCTCCCCCTGTATATGTTCATAAGGTATCAAGTCTCTTCTCGGTGACCTGCTGTCCTTCCTCTGAGTGCCACTAGGTCCCCCCCTCCAGGGGACATAGTCAAATGTGAGGCACCAGAGTACATGAGAAAATCATATCCCACTCTCCACTCAAGTGTGGAGACTGTTCTGTCCATTGGCTAGATCTGGGTAGGGGTTTAAATTTTACCTCCTGTATTGTCCTTGGCTAGTGCCTTAGTTTGAGCGGGACCCCTTGACCAAAATCTGCCTATCATAATGTTCTACTTGTAGGTTTCTAGGACCCACTGGATCCTTCTACATTGCTATTCTCACATGGTTCTCTCATCTAGAGTCCCAATAGGATGTCCTCCCCTCTGTCCCAGTTTCCTGGTAAGGGAAGGCTTTCGTGGGACATGCCCATTTATTTTTTTGATGGTGAAAATTTGACTTTTCATTAAATAATAATAGAAAATAACAGCTATGGTTACAGTTTAAAATAACATTTGCAGAATCTGGAAACAACCTACAAGTTCCTTAACTGAAGAATGGATAAAGAAACTGTGCTACATTTACACTATGGAATACTACTCAGCTATTGAAAACGAGGAAATCTTTAAATTTGCAGGCAAATGGATAGAATTAGAAAAGATCATCCTGAGTGAGCTAACCCAGACCCAGAAAAGCATGCATAGTATATACTCACTCACAAGCAGATATTAGCCACATAATACAGGATAACTACACTTCAATACGGAGACTGAAACGTCAACCAAGGACAATGTATGATGTGGACCAAGATCTTCAACTCAGATGTTGTAGCACTGTCTCCTAGTGGGTCCGACAATGTGGTGAATACTTCAGACAGGCACTTTGGCCAAGGAACTTTGATTACTTACCCATGGCAGGGCGGCCTTGGCAGGCTACAGAGGAGGAAGTTACAGGTAGTACAGATGAGACTTGATTGGCTGAGGTCAGATATTATGGGAGGAGAATTCACCTTTCTGAGGAGGGGAGGGAAGGAGAGGGGATGAGGGAGGGGGATACAATTGTGGTGTTAAGAATTTAAACTGCAGAACAAGCAGGTGATTTATATTGCTAATTCCACTATATGGGAATAGCGCTGAGACTGTCTGAAACACAAATGTCTAAACATAGACAATGCTTCTTGTTGGCTACAGAACCCCTATGGATTATTATTAGATACCATTCTTCATATGGCATGAGTGAATATTTACAGATGTCTTTTTTCCTGCTCATACAAAAAGCAGCAACCAGACGTAATTGGTCTGTGCATCATGCCCACTGTATACATTTATAACTTTAGGACTGTATAGTATTTCTGAGAAATTATAACTTTTCAGAACAACAACAACAACAAAAAACCAGACACTGACGCTGGATCAGACCTGACAGGATTCATTCCTCTCAGCATGTTGGACACTGACATCCTGCATCCTTCATGTTCCAGCACCAAGTGCTTCAGTTGCTGTTCCTCATCAGAACAGAATAGCTCCCAGGACAGCTTCAAAGAAAGCTTCCAATCCCAATTGGTCCAGCATTTCAGAGAGTTACCACACAGGACTTTAATTAAGCCTGGAATTTCTCCTCATTTAGAAATTGGACCACATATGCTATATACCTAGTTTGTTAAACTATTTCCCCAATTTTATTTAGGCTCCTACAAATTTATTATTTGTCCCAAATTATCCAGAAGAAACCTTTTTTAAAAAATGCCTCATTTACTTTAATGGGAGGTGGGAAGGTTTTTGGTTATTTTCTTGGGCTATAGAGGGTTATTTTCAATGGGACTTGGGGTTACAAGTTATTATTGGTCTTATTTAGTGACAAACAAGGCTGGACTCAGTGATGTCTCTCTTTTTCTTTTTTACATTCCTAGGATTGGAGGTAGGGGTTGAAAAGAAAGAAGGGAGAATGTAGAAATACAAAAGGAAGATAGAACAAAAAGTAGATTAGTGAACCTAATCCTCAAGTTAGAACCTTAATAGTCACTCACAAGGCATTTTTAACTCACTGGTATAGAGTTTTGTATATAGATGCAAAATATGTTTAATTCTAGATACAGTGGTATAGAATTCAAATGTAAGATTATTCTTCACACACAGTATATATATATATATATATATATATATATATATATATATATATACTGTAATATGAGGTATTGTACCCATATAACTCAAATATAATACAAAGTTTACTTCTAATATTTTGAAAGTAATATTAAAGCCTGTTTAGGATAAGTAATTCATACAAGTTAATTATTAGTTGATCAAATCATGATCATATCATTTACTACTCCATATTTATCACAAGAATATATATCTTAGGTACAACAGATAGATATGTCTACAGAAAGACAAAGTAAAATAGTTCAATAAGGTCTTCAAAATCCTCAGATATACAGAATATGGGATTTGAAATATTTTTTATTATTTGAAGATTCACTGACAATGAGACAGGTTAAATCCTTGGCAACATCCAGCCTACCTCAAAGAGATTGGTGAGCATCAAAGAGCTCCCTTATGGATATGAATTTGAATGTGGCAAACAAGCCAATACAAAAAATGTCCTCCTTCTTACCACAGAATGAATAATGGTTAAAAAATGGCAAACTTGGATGCTGGCAGAGTCAATGGCAAAACTCTGCCAAGACAAGGTAAGCAAGTCCTCAATAGTTCCTGCCTTACAAATATGTCTGTCAGATACATTGGGCCAGAAGGCTGAAGAAGGTTCTCCAATGTTATAGACAGTTTTGGGTGACTATTCAGAGAGCAAACTGTCTTTATCATCTTCTCCTTTGGAAAGCTACTAACCTGCACTCCTGGCATAACCAGGTAATCAAGTTTATTCCTTCTCAAGTCTCTGATGAAGTTGAAGATTAGGTGGCTCAGTCTTAGATTGAAGCTTAGTTCTTTAGGGGTTAAGATGTTTTTAGGTCTAGATAGATGTTTTAAGTTGATAATGACAAGATATGATAGAGATTGATTTACACTCAGAACTTTAGATGCACCAAGATAGAAAAGATGTTTTCTTCATGGATCTAAAATACAAATAGCCAAAACACGAAGAATGTAACATGTGTACAGTTACTGATTGTGGCATGGTTCTTCTTGCTATAGGTAGTATATTGTATATATGTGCAATAATATAAATGTGTATGTAAAAATAAAAAATTAATAAAAAATTAAAATCAAAAAACAAAATAACATTTGCAACTTAGGTTTATATGAAGATAATCTTCCAAATAAAAATGTATTCATTTTAATACACTTAGCACTGGTGAGTAAGGAGTAACAGCCTTTATAAAATTATATCAGCATTTTTATCACCGTATAACAATTTACCCAAATTTTGTAGCTTCAAATATCAGTCACTTATTTTCTACTATTTTCCTTATTTAATATTTTTATTAGTTCTTTAAGAATTACATACAATGCCTGTCTCCTCCAACTCCTATCATAATTACACCACCTTCCATTTCCTTTTCTTCCCATTCAACCCATCTTTGATGACTTCTTATTTTTCCTCCTGCTCCTCTTCTTCCTCTCCACCATCTCTTGTTTGTGTTGTCTTGCCCAGCTAGTCCTGAGAGTTGGTCCTGGTATGTTGGTCGACCTACCAGGGGTCACACCATAAAAGAAAACTGACCCTTACTCCCAGTAACTATCAAAAGCCATTAGCTCATAGACTAGTGCTGTGATTTCCCACCTGCCGTCCCCGGCCCTTTGCTGGGATTTTGTGTACCTGGAGCTTCTGCAGGTCTTGGACCTGCTGTCAAGATCATTGTGAGGTCACCACCTGGCCTGTTGCTTCTAGGAAACACAGTTTTGTTTATGCTGTCAACCACCTCTGGTTCTTACAATGTAGCTGCAACATCTTCCTTGAAGACCCTTGAGTCTTTGAGGAGGGGATGTGATGTCTACATCTAAAACTGTCATTTCTTTGGGTTATTAATGGCATAATTTTACTGGTTCTTTTAATGTACTGTTTTATTTGTCTGTAATCAAAGTGTCTGTCAGCTCCAGTCTCACCTACCCCTTAATTTTTTTTCTAAGTTCATGAATTTTTTAGTAGAATTCCACTCATTGACCCTATGACTGAGAATAAAATTTATTAGTCAATATTCACCTGATCCTAACATTATCAGTTATTTTTGTTGTTTTTTCCAAGAAAGATTTTCTCTGTATAGTCCTGGCTGTCTTTTGAGCTTATTCTATAGATCAGGCTAGCCTCAAACTCAGAGGTCTTCATGCCTCTGCTTTCTGAATGCTGGGATAAAAAATATGTGCCAGTACTGCCTGGAACATTTTCAGTTCTTAAAGGCAGCCGAACATTCCTTGTTGCACAGCATTCTCCACTCTTTTCTTTTCACCCCTAGCTGAACCACAAGAACCAGAGATTGTTGATAATGTCACATTGGCTGCAACTAAACTTGTATAAATGTTGAACTCATAGCCCACTAAAATTACAATTATTTCCAGACTGAGCAGGAACTCAAGCTGTTTACATCAGGATAATCAAATTCTACATCTCATACCTTCTGAACAATAATGTTTAAACATTGGGTCCCTAAAATAAAAAGCTGAACGTAAAATTAACATTCTTACAATTGTTTTATAATATCTATGACTCTGTGGCTTAAAATAGGTTAATTTTGAAATCGATAAATGCCAATTCACTTTTATTTCTTTTTTCATTAATAAGGTTTAATATGTGTTTTCCTTTAAAAAGCATTTATTAATTATATTTAATCTCCTTTCATAAATTATGAGTGGTATGTTCATCATATATTTGGGGACTAAAGAAATTGTTTTATTACTGATTAACTAGAAAGACAAGTTAGAGATTTTAGTATTTTTAAATGCAATGCACAAAGAAAAAGGTGGTCAGTAAATATAGGATTATATTTAAATGACAAGTGATCACATAGCAACTAAAAACTTCTATCTTTGAAATTTTATTAAAGTGAGTAAGAGAGCAAAACATGTTATGGGAAGCTTACAGAAATCCATGAAGGAAGGCTTTTCAGCTATCACGTGTCATGTGAAAAGAGTACAGCATCCGGCCTTCACCTTGACAGGTCTTCACCTGCAGGAGAAAGGTATTCTTGTTTTCATGACTTGTTGCACATTCCACAGCTCACAGTAATGTCTGTCAAAGCCTCTGTGTAAAGGAAGATGAAGAGGAATTGTCATTGATTGCCAGACCACTTTCATCTCAAATTTAAAGAAACACAATAGCTATCAATGACATTTCAAAATACAAAACTCTTCCATAGAAAACCCTTTCCATTGTCAAGAATCTAGTTTATACAGTACACCTTTACTATATGATTAATTTGGAATAAAAATTATTTAAATTTAAAGATGTTTGTTCATAGATATATGCTTACCAGCATTCTTGACAGCTTGAAAATGAATGATTTAAGGACTTACTGGAGAAATAAATAGGTAAATCGGTTTCTGAGATATTTACTAGTTAAGTGTTCCATCAATTATGATAGATATAACTATTATTTCAGAAATAAAATATTACTGTTACATAGTTTGTTTTTAAGAATAATCCTCTGAACATAAAAATCTCTTAAAACTTAATCGAATTTGTCATAATCTACTGTAGAAATAGAGGCTCATTTTGTTTCTATTTCTGGTAATAGAAAGAAGATTGGGGAAAGAGCGCTTTATGAGGAAAGTACTAACATTAGGACAAAATGAATTATTAATTTATTTCTTGAGAAAACGAAGAACAAGACAATGAAGAAATTTTACAAGAAAAATAAATTCAGAGAAATAAGTGAATTCTAGATAGGCTTTTGCCTTGAAGGCATGTAAAAGTTTTTATTAACTTAAATAATCTACTGAATAAGGCTGAACGGGTGCATTCCTGGGACTAAGAGGTAGCTGGGTGAAATAAGGAAAACAGACAGACAAATCAAAAAAGTTACAATTGCCCATCCCCTTAGTGTGCTGAGACTACAAAGAACGGCCTCACAATCCATCTGAGAAGTAATGGCTCTCTTGCACAAAATATACTTGACAATGTACAAAACTGTGTACTGTTAAAATGGTTTAAACTAATCCTAAATTAGTACTGTTTACAGATTCTTGGTAGAAATACATGCTGTTGTATATTAAATGGAAAAAAAACCCTTTAACTTAGGTATCAAATTACTGCTACACAATGTTTCATTTTCTAGCCTCATGGCATAGAGATAATTGAATACAAAGAAAAATAAACAAGACACTAAGAATGTAAACTTCAGAAAATCAAAACATAGTAGAGATTAAACTCTAGATTATAAAAGGCTTCAGATATTAGTATAACAAACAAACAATGTGCACAGACAAAAAAATTAAAAGCCCACCAAGACTGAAAAACTATATAACCTATCAGAGCAATTATGGGAACAACAATGAATGTTCTTGGATTGTAGCTAAAAAAGTAAAAATAACCTAGTAGCAGAACATTTCCATATCATGGGCAGAAAATTCGACCAACAGAGGCAATTAACTTGGGCCTGGGGAGCTCACAGAAACTGATGCACCAACCAAGGAACATGCATGAGCTCAACCCAGTCTTCTTACACATACATATCCAATGAGTAGCTTGGCCATCATGTGGGTCCTCTAGAAAGGGGAGAGAAAGCTGTCTATGACAAGGATTCTGTTGTCTGCTTTTCAATCACTTTCCTCTGACAAGGGTGCCTTGCCAGACTACAGGGGAACAGGGGAAGTAACTGCACTTAATCCTGATGGTTCTTGCTGTACTGGCATTGTTTGCTGGGGGCCTCCCTTAACTAAGAAGAAGGAGACGGGGATAGGGGAAGAGGGAGAGAGGGTGGGACTGGGAAGAGAGCAGAGAGGGCTTATGACTGGGATGTAAAGGGATTAAAAAATATTTCCAAAATAATAGTAGTGTAATCTAGCCAAGATACTTTTCATATGTGTTAAACAAGAGGGCCATCTTCCTTGTGTATCCTCAGGATTAAAACTCTGTTAATTTATTGTATGGACTAAAGAAATTAGTTCTCCATGTCTATGTTTCTTTACCTTTGTATATCAACTCTTTATAGTCATGCTTTTATGACACGGCGATCATGTATTTTGAGAAAAATGTAGAGTTTATATCTCTATTAGAGAAGTAAAAGCAACATAAAATATCACTAGTGAAAATATTTATACTGCTAGAAAAACAAACTTTCATATGGGTATCAAGGCCAACTCCTCTATTTTTCTACCCCCGTGCTACCTACCCCCTTGCTGACTAGGCAAACTCAACAGTGAACTGTGGCAGAAGCAGGGAAAGAGTTTGTTTAGGAGTTGGGGATGGTTCAAAGTATGGAACACTCTTTTCTTTTAATACTACATTTCTTTCACTGTCTGTTGTTGGGTCTTTAAAAGGTTAAAGAACAAAGCAGAGGTGGAAAAATTTGATTCCAACTTCATTCTATAAATATGGTACAATAAATAGATTAATACAAACATAAAACTCCAATGAAATCAATACTACTAGCTCACAGAAGGCCTAATTATTACCAGGTCAATTTCCACACCAGGCTATCATTTATTTTAAGATAGAAAAGAAATATAAGACAATTAAGAGTTTCCATATTAGTGTGATGTGAGAAAACATACAATGGAGGAATCTATTACTTACTAATGAAGTTACATCCCATAAAGGAGTTCCTCCAAGGAATTTCCTTTTGAAATAATATTTATGTAGAGTTTAGCAGAGGTGAGCATTGATTGCTTATCTCAATTGCAAATTTTGCAAGTTCCCCAGAGGAAAAAGCACATAGATTGTTTGACTGAATTGTTGTGGGTGGTTTCAAATTATGATGAAAAGCAATGTAAAAATAGAAACCATGTGTGTTTCTTCAGTTTGCTTGAAGGGAATGTAGCTAATTCATTTTCCCTGTATAGAGTCAATGAAATTAGAGTATACGTTTTGCTTCCAAATTGGCAATGACAAATGAGGAATTATATTAATCAACTTGTTAGATTTATTAGTTCTTAGTATGCATTTTAATCCAGACACTGAACATAACTACATACTGCATAACCAGGCACTGTTGACAAGCAGCATGGAATGAGATAAAGATGGAAACAAAATTGTAGGTGCTGTTAACTCTGTGTTTGCATATGAATACAAAATACAAAGATGTAGGTTCAAAGCGTATAACAAAATTAAAAGCTTTATGGTATTCAGAGTATCATGTCATGTCAGACTTCATATACATATAAAAATTAGTAGTTATAGAATTATTTCAAATAAAAATTGCCTGCCATTCACTCGTCTAAATAAATACTATTATGAATTTGATTATTAGCAAAAGATAATTTCTGTTGTCCTAAAATTTACTGCATAATAATAGAGTGAAAGCGTGTAAACAAGTAACCAATTTCCTTTCCAATCATGAATGGAGAAGAAATTGGAAAAGTTTTGTTGGAGTGGTGAATAGACTACCAATCAGATGAACAGATGTGAAATAAAACACATGTCATTTAATATGAATGTGAAATTTAGAACGAAGCAAGAGTGCAAACACTACAAATCTTTTAGTTCATATCTTTGCAGCTTCTAGCCCAACATTGAGTGGACCTATTATTTCATGACTAAGTTGGGAAAACAAACTTCTTGGCTCATGATCAGAAAGCTAAAAAGTGAAAGAAGAGACCGAGGCCTTCCAATTTCTTCAAATGCCCACTGTCACCACCAAAAACATTTAAAAGAAAAAAACAATAGCTAGTATCTATGACCTTTGAATTAATACCTCCCAGTAAATGTTTGGTATCCTCAAACTGGGACGAGGTGGTGATCTGTGGAACCTACTTGGAACCACGGAGTGTTATTAGGGCTAGCTAATCATGATAGGAGCTCTCTGCAGGCAAGCAGTCTCATGCTGTCAACATCAGGAGGAGGACACTGAAGTTCCTAGCATTTCAAAAAACATAACCCCCCAATAACACTACAGCTAGAACTCCCTAGAAAAGTTGCCATTTCTATTGATCTTGGCCCATATAGGTAACAACTTTGGCAATTTTCCATGAGTCAGTAGGCCTTGTAGTCATCAACAGCCTGTGCTCTAAAAAAAAAAAAAATTACATTCTGGACTCGATTCACCCAGGGCTTCCTCTATTCCCTACAGGGGTTAGATGATGTAAGCCATACGAAGGGCACAGAATTTATTCAAAGTGGCATAAGATGTTAACAGGAGAGGTTTATGAGGTTTGGTGGTGTCTAATTTATAATTTTAGTAAAAGAGATGCCCCAGTTACACTGTGTTTTATAGATTGCTGTCATCTAAGACAGTAGTGTACAAAAATAGAAATGAGGAGAACAGTAAAAGGATCACAGAAATATTTCAGACAAGTGGCCTGCATACTTATAGTAGAAATGAAGAACAAGACAAAGAGATTAGAATTATTCCAGAAAAACAACAACAATGCACTGTAAATTTGAAGAGAGGGGTGATACTTAACAAAAGAAAGTCTACAAGAGTTTTTGGTGTGAAACTGTATGAGTGATTGCCTCTATTACTAAATTAAGAAATACATTTGAGATGCTGTGAACAAGGAGGAGTTCCCATATCCAACCTAGGAATGTTACTTTTGAGATTTATATGAAACAAGAAAGTTGGCCTTAAAATACAGAGTGAAATGTTCCAAGAGGAAACGTAGAGGTCCTCAGAATCCATAAGTATACAACAAAGAGAAGGAAGGGTCAAGAGTTGAAGAACAGGCCTTAGAGATTTCAACGTGAAGCTGTCAAGGTCATTAAAGAGCTGCTTACAAACACAGAATAAGAATGACACTCTCGAATCAGAGGGATGGATAGCAAAAGCAAATATGGACACAACATAGATACTAAATAGGACTACTAAAAATTTGCTGGAGATAATGACAAGTAAAGCAGCAAAAACAATAATAATAAGAACAAACAAAAATACATTTTCTTATACTAGTCAAAAGGAAGCTAACTCGCAGGGCAATGAAGAGTGGGTAGAGTGGACACTTTTTAACACCTGCTTTGTTTGAACAATGGCAGGGATTTGTTTGACGTTGACATTTGAAAACAGCTTGGTGGTCTACTCAGCATAAGAATCACAAATTTTCAAGTTTGTATATATGGTATTTGACTTAGGAAACAAATTTTGAATCACTAGGAAACCTGTCCCAGTCTTGTAGATGACTTTTTCCCCTATTCAACTGTGGCTGGTGTGTGTGTGTGTGTGTGTGTGTGTGTGTGTGTGTGTGTGTGTGTGATGGTTCAATTCTATTCTTACTCACTCTCTTCAACATCAGCCCTCTTTTTGTCCTCAGTGTGCTGTTTTCTCCCTTCCTAATAATACTATATAGTTTCTGCCATCTACTTCTCTCCCAAAGTGTGTCCCTTTAGAAACACCTTTAAAATGTAATGAAAATAAGTATATATGTGTAATAATATAAATGTACATGTTAAAAAAAGAAAAATAAAAAATAATAGAAAAAAATTTAAAAAGAAACAAACATACCCATCTCATTAGTGTTCAAATTTGTGTTTGTGTTTAGTAAATGATAAAGTCATATGTATACCAAAACAAAAACAAAAACAAAACACAACAATGATATAGCCAATAGCAAGTTTCTACTGGATGGTTTAAGAAATAGAAAGTAATCAGAAATACAAAATGTTAAAATTTTAATGCTTTGTCTGCAAGATTTGTACTTCTGTCTGACACTAGACCAAGGTAATTTAGTTCTGAATGTGTCAATATATACCTGCCTACTAACTGCATTAGTAATTACCACCTTTATGTGCTGAAAGCCAATGTGTTATTGCATCATCCAGCAGTTTGGTTTTGTATCTGTATTATGTTATCAGGGTCATGGATACTGGAAGGTAGAGTAATCCTTCATGAATTTACACATAAATCCCTCCCTCTTTCTTTGTTTTGGATTTTCTTTCCTATACTCCTCTATTCTACTTAGTATCATTTCTAATCAATATAGTTACTTATTTCTCATTTTTTTCCAGAAATATATACAAAGAATATATAGTTACTTAGTTTCTCTACAGTCTCCATAAATGGCTTGAATTACATTTATTGATAGATTGTTTTCACCAACTTCTATATCATTACACAGTCCTATAGTTAAGTATTTCAGTGCTGTTAAAGGTATTGTAATATTTAACACCATTTCGTTAATATATAATATACACCTATATTTGTTGGTTTCTGCCTTACAATTTTGTAAAGTTGGATTTTTTTTTTAAAGCAACCACTTTCTTCTAAAATTATGGGAAATTTTATTTTATTTTTGATCAATTAGCATAAATGGTTGTGAGTGAATTGAGTATAGTATTTTACTTTCTTTCAGGAGAATAATGAACCAATTTTTGTTAACCCTGTTCTCTTCTGAAATGATTGTTTCCTACGCTTTATGCCTTCAACCTTCATTTTCTTCATTGAAACCTGAATGGGACTTCCTCGGAGAATTCTGCTGCGGCCTTTTATAGAAGGAAGAGTGGCAAACTGTAAAGGCCTCTCCTTCACTCTCAGTGCCAAGTGCTTTTCCATCCTCATTCCCCTGACTAGCATTTCGTTTCCAAATTAAAGTCCACAGAACTGTCTACCATTCTCTTGGGCTCCTTCAGGAGTGAGCCATCTTCAGTTCTGTGCTCATGTACTGGCCTGATGATTTGCTATTCAGTAGAGAAAGCTCACTGATACTCTGTCCTAATTTAGGCTCTTCTCAACACCACTGTCCCAATGAAAGATTTTCTTCTTCTTTTAGGGATTTCTAGGTTTGATGTTCTCCTTATATCTAACATCTCAGGCATAGGCTTTCATAATTAAAAATGTTAAAGATTAAGCAACAAAGATGAGACAAAGTTCTATGTTGTTTAATATTTGGAATTCAAAAATATTCATAGCAAAAATGACAAAGGATTAAATTTTTTCTAGCACTATGTAATAGTCTTGTATAGATTCAAAAAGCCTAGTTAAGGAATCTAAATTTCTTTCATCAAAGATTAGATAGATATTTATACACTTTAAATTTATACTGTTTATTTATTAAAAGTATTAAAGTGATTTTGTTTTCTCACAGGTAATTTGAGATATAAGTCAAGAGGAAAAAGAGCATAAAATTTATTTTGCAGAGAAAATAAGTCGTTTCATTTAGTATGTATTTTTCAGTGAACTATGAAGGCTTAGCAAGGAAATACTTGAAAAAATACTACTTTTAAATATAAATTTTACACAAATATTGATAGAAATATGAGTATTAGGAAAAAATAAAGAAAAGTGAAAATTCATCCATTTCTAAGTTTAATATTACTAATAATAGGTGTCTTTAGTGTATTCATATAACTGAATTTAGTTGACAGAACAATGTAAGGCTAATATTTTAAAGAATGGTTTCCATGCAGAGATTAAATTCCTTTGCAGATATATTTGAATATTATATGAATATTTTAGACATCATATTAAATGTCTTTGGTCATGCACCAAAGAGATGGCTTGGCAGGTAAAGCACTTGCTTGCTGTATAACCATGAGACCAGATATTGAATGGACATGGTGGGCCACCTGTAATTACAGGAGGCAGAGAACAAATAACAGATTAAGGAACCAGTGCATCTGATTACTGGTGAAAGACCCTGACCCAGTATGTAAAATTGAAAAATTAAATAAGACAATTAACATAACCTCTGGGCTCCATATTCACACACACACACACACACACACACACATACACAGAGGGGGGGCACATATATGTGAATATGCATAAATGCATGTATGCTTGTTAAATATGCATAAAATGTGGCTTGATACAATGAATTGATTTTGAAAATTATTTTAGGAATTTGAGACCAGAAATATTTCATGAGCATATATGTTCAAGATCATGATGTTTAAAATATAGTAGATATCTCAAAATATTGCCACCTTTTCCAGGCAAACCAACTTTGAGAAAATAAGACTTAAGAAAAGCAGATATAGCTTTTTGGTAATTCCTTAAAAAGATAATCAAAGAAGCTTCAAGGCAATTTTAGAGGCTAGAGAGAATTGAACATAGAACCTCTGAGATACCTTCTAAAAATTGTTAAGAACAATATCCAAATTCTCTACTACAGATTAATCCTCTTCAAGTCATCCCTCAACATCCCAAATACTTAGGAGAATACATTCCAGAACTAGAGAGCATGGGACAGACACTCTTTGTCAACCAGGGTTCTGACAGAAAACAGATGGTGTATTCAAATAGGAGATTGACAAGAACTGAATACAGAGCTACTTTACAATTGGTACCCAAGGTTAAGGGAGCAAAAATGATGAAGAAGCAATGTGGGGAGGGTCAACCACCCGTGCTCCGTACTGGAGCCCACAGAGAAAACTGTAGGTAGAAAACAGGGGTTGTTTTTCAACAATTATGGTTTTAGGCAGAAAACACAGCCAAGGTTAAACGTGATGAAGACTGATACAAACTGAAAATACCAGAATCTCATCCTTCTTCCTCTAATTTTCTATCAGTGTCCTTACTATCCAAGCCAAATTAGGAGCCAGGCAACAAGGGATCCTGCTGATACAGTCTGGCAGGGTGACCCTTAGGTGACTACTGGCTGAATAAATAAATGTACAGTGGGAAAAAATAGAAATACAGCAACTTTCTAAAAATAGAAGTGAATATTCTCAGAGAATTTGAAGGTTACAAAAGCCTAAATTATCAACTACATTAGTTGTATTATCAAGAGAATTGAAATCATTTAGCATTTAGCATATTTCATTTGAGTGGGAAGAGATGATAAGTAAATGAAATATTTTAATCACATATATTTATCAATAACTTCATTTTGGCAGGAAGTCTTTGTTTTGTAAATGAATATAGCTTTCATACAAAAACTGGTTGAAATAAATAATGTGTCATACACCCATTTTTAAATTTCATTTTGTAAGAAATGATGTTTAGGGCTAGGAAGAAGGCTCAGAGAAGAAAGTGTTTTCATTTTAAGTAGAAGGACCTGAAATCAAACCCCAGACCCCAAAGAAAAGCCAACTGATATGGAGTATAATTCTAATCTCAGAACTGAGATGACAGAGGAGGATGGATCCTAGGGCACGGTGGCCAGCCAGCCTAACCTACTTGATGAGTTCGGAGCCAGTAAAAGACGTAATAAAAAAAAGAAAGAAAGAAAAAGAAAGAAAGAAAGAAAGAAAGAAAGAAAGAAAGAAAGAAAGAAAGAAAAAGACAGACAGTGTCTAAGGACTACAATCATCATTATGTCCTCTGTCTTCTGTTGTGTTTGTTGCCTCCTCTCTCCTCTCTGACACACACACACACACACACACACACACACACACACACACACACACACAAACACACAAAGAATAGCATTCAGATATAGCAGACATCTCCACCCCGAAAAAAAAAACCTACATTGTCTTTGTATCAGGATGATCTCTTATCCAGCCTAAATCAATGTAAATTCTTCGAGTCACACTAATGTTTAAAGTGTCTAGGAGCTACATTTACATTTATGAAAAGACAAACTAACTGTTTTAGATAACATAATATATAAATGTTGTTTCAACAAATTAAAGTAAAACCAGAAAGCAGATATTTTTCATTGTACTTTACAGTGTTAGCAAAAGCAACCATGGGCCTGATGAGAAGCCTCAGATGTAAAAGTTACTTAACACCAAGCCTAACAACCTGAGTGTCATCCTAGGAACACATATTGTGGAAGTACAGAACTTACTTGAAATGTTTTTCTTAGCTCTTCAACATAAGCCAAGACACACAAGCACACAGATAGACAAACAGACACACATACACACACACATTTTAATTAAAACAAAGTCCTTTTCTTTCTTTCTTTTTTCTTCCCCCCCCCTTTTTTTTTTTTTTTTTTGCCTTTTCCTGCTCACTCCTACCGTGAAATGGCGTGTTATGGTGTAGCCTGAGTCCATCAGAAAAGAATAACTGCTTGATTTTGAATATTTCTACCCTTAGATTGTGGACTTAATTAAATTGTTCTTCATAAAGCACAGTTACTCCTGCGGTTTGTGGTAGTGTTACACATAGACTACAACTATTCAAAATGACATCCTAATAAGAGGCTAGAGAGATAGAGGTACTTGCTCCTCAAGCCTAGGATCCCATAGTGAGAGGAGAGAAACTGTTTCTGAAAGTTGTCTTCTGATCCATCCCCAACAACCTATGAGCGGCAGCACACACAGGCCTTCCCTCCACATAAAGCCATAGACATTTTATAAGATTTTGGTGAATACGTAGTATGATTTAGTCAGGGGTTCTTTTTTTTCTTCTTCTTCTTCTTTTTTTCTTTTTCTTTTCTTTTCTTTCTTTCTTTCTTTTTTTTTTTTTTTTTTTTTAATTTTGAGACAGGGTTTGGACTCACTTTGCAGACCAGGCTGACCTCTGACTTGCAGCGATCCACCTGCTTCTGTGCCCCCAAGGGCTGGTATTACAGGCATGGGCCACTTACTGCCCAGCTGTAAGCCGAATGGGTTCTTGTTTAGGCACTGTGAATTCAGGAGCACTATTGAGGCTACTAGCCTCTCTAATGCCCTTCTATTACAGTGAGAGGTGCCTGGAATCCTGACATTAAGAGTTTATTCATTTAGGTTAAGGTTCTTGTGCAGTTACAATTTGCAGTGTAACCTAATGTTTG
>OU015748.1:36190323-36212454 GCA_907169655.1 Acomys percivali | reverse complement strand
TGTGTGTGTGTGTGTGTGTGTGTGTGTGTGTGTGTGTGTGTGTGTGTGTTTCCTTGAGACCATTCCCTGGCTATTAGCAACAAAATTATAAGAACTGGAATTTCTTGGAGTAAATTGTACTATTGCATATGTGCATTAAGTATGTCCTAGTGTGTAAGCACAAATACATTTATATTCTTTCTAGAAGTTATAAATTTTTGGATTGCTAAGGGATTTTAGCAGACTGAAAACATAGTTTATGGTGAGGTTGTTAGAAGAAACATGAATAACAAATTCACATGATGGACTTTGGGTAGTAGATATATTATTCTAGAATTTATTATAGACGAGATTAGAATTTAGAGTGTTCTTGCAAGCATTCAGATAAAAGTGCACCTGTAATTAGTTGTCAAGCATAACTAAAGAGTAAACCTGGTAACATCAGGCTCTAGTAAGCCATAAATTACCCAAAGACCATATTTGTTGGTATGAAGTTTTTTTTATTAAGAAACAGCCTGTAACGACTACACCCTAAAGCATACAAATTGTTAAATCTGCCTTCTATAACACATTTTTGCCACTAATGCAAAACCAACAAAAATGATTGTTTCCTCCTAATCTTCTTAATGACAAATTCCTGATTTAAACAAAAGAATTCCCTATATTTAAAACTTTGTGACTGGAAATCAGAACCCTAAAATCAGAGCCCATCATACCTCTGGTTATAGAATTGGAAGATATCAGTCAATGTAGTAATTCAAAAGTTTTTTTCAGTGATTCCTCTGAAGAACTTGTAGGGTTGTTTTTTTTTTGTTTTTTTTTTTATGTTTGCTAAAACTCTCTTTCAATGGACAATGTTATAAGCTATTGCTGCATAAAACATATGTTTTATTTAAATTCCACCAGAGTTTTGAAAATTGCTTTTTTTAATTTTTTTTAAATTTTATTAATTTATTCTTGTTATATCTCAATGGTTATCCCATCCCTTGTATCCTCCCATTCTTCCCTCCCTCCCAGTTTCCCCTTATTCCCATCCCCTATGACTGTTCCTGAGAGGGATTACCTCTCCCTGTATATGCTCATAGGGTATCAAGTCTCTTCTTGGTGACCTGCTGTCCTTCCTCTGAGTGCCACCAGGTCTCCCCCTCCAGGGGACATGGTCAAATGTGAGGCACCAGAGTAGGTGAGAACGTCATATCCCACTCTCCACTCAAGTGTGGAGACTGTTCTGACCATTGGCTAGATCTGGGTAGGGGTTTAAAATTTACCGCCTGTATTGTCCTTGGCTGTTGCCTTAGTTTGAGCGGGACCCCTTGGCCCAAATCTGCCTATCATAATGTTCGAAAATTGCTTTTTCTAAACCAAGTCTAAGATAATAATTGCTTTATTCCTCTGCTTTATTTTTCTGAAATTCATATGTACAGTACCTTTCTCTTGTTTCTAATTTTCTTAATGGATATACTCTCCCATCCCACACTCACACTCATAATTTTATCTTTCTTGCTTTTCTCCACCAGTTCCTTTAATAGTTCTTACGATTTGATAAGACTCTTTTCTTTGACATATTGTTTCTTTTTGAGGTTCACAGGGGGAACTTTTTGGTGGATCAAGGGAGGTGTTGATCAAAGATTAGAAACTTCTGGTTACAGGTGATCAAACCAAGAGAATCTACTATACAATTAATGACATGATTACAGTATCAGTCAATATCATTATAACTCTGTATATTTAAGTCCAATTTCATGTTGTACATACACTTTTAAAATATATAATGTCTTAATTTGACAAGCATTTAAAATTAAGAAGTCTCTCCTTCACGTTCTTTTCACAGGAGCATAACGTGATATATAGTGCCAGTTATGTGATCCTACTGGAGATAGGGTTTTAGTGGTGAAGTTTAGAATAAACAAATATTGCCATTTTGTGTTCTTAGACTATAGACTACTTTCAGGGCTGTCAAAATGGATATTCCCAACATCCTCACGTATTTCAGGCTATTTCCAACCACTGGAAGATTAATGTTACAGTCAACATAGTTCCTGCTCATGTAGAAGGAACAGGATCCCACTCAAATACAGTGAGATGATGCTAATGTTGCAACCTAAAACTGATTACCTGTTAGTCAAGATCATTCATAGCAGCTTTTGTACTGTGAAGATTCTCTCAACAAAAGCTCATGTCATTAGCGTCTACCAGAAGACTGTGAATGGCCTTTCTTGGATATTACTACTCTTCCAGATCGTCTTTCATGTACCCTCTGTTGCTTGCCTGAACTGAAGGAGAAGGCCAGTGTTACAGCCTTCTGTGTGTTGCTTTCATGTGTCCAATATGGAGAAAGCTGTTGAACATGATGACTTTGACACTGTATTGAAACAGCAATAGAAGAACCATTGAGAAGCATCTTGGAATATGTTAAGGGCCTGGATATCCCTGTAGCATTAGAAGTGATGCTTTTCCTCCATTCCTATTGAGGTTTATATTGCCTCCACTCACAACTTTGTTAGGCTCATTTGCTGACATGATGGTGAACTTGTCCAAAAAATATGGATGTGTGTCTTCTGGACCACATGACTTCCAAAGTGTTAGCATTACTAGGTTACTGGCTATGAGAAAATCCTCAGTAAAGAAAAGAGCTACCCTCTGATCCTAGTGAGACTCTATTGGATTCAGTTCTAATAATCCAATAGAACAAGAAACTCCCTTCCTCTTAGGTTCCATCTCAGGCCTCAGGATGAACTAGAGAGGGTTAGAGATCTCTCTGGCTGGCATCCCACAAATAAAGTCCACTGCACCAAGACAGTGAAAATAATACCATAAAATGAAAAGGAAACAGAGACACAAAAGGAAAATATAAACAATTAAAGTCCTCAGTAAAAACATAGATAAAAGAAAAAAAGAAACATAAGGAGTCAAAGTGAGGATATGGTTTTTCTTTATCTAGTTCTAAAAGATACATAAAGAAAAACTTTCTAAGATTTATAGTACTGAACGACCTTTTTCCATGCAACCAATTTTACAATATATTCAAGCTTTGCTAAATTCTGCAGACTCCGCAAGAAGCTTTGCAGAATTTCTGTAAATATGACACTTAAGTAATTACTTCATGTATAGTACACACGTCATCATATTCATTTGCCATTTTCATGGTGGCTTGTCTTTTGTACATTTTATTATTCATTTATGATAGCTATTACAGCCCTTTCAGATTCTATCTTGCTCTCTGGAGGAGTATTTATGACTGTTATAGGGCTCTTATGAGAAGACCCAAAGATAGTTAGTGAAGAAACTCTGTGAAATACTATATTAATACAGGGAAAGGATGGCACTAAAAAAATCTCAAGTTGTTTCAGAGTCCCCCTTGATGAAGATTAAAAGTCAAGTTGTTCCTGGTGAGGTTTCCTTTTCACCCAGGAGAACTGAGTTATTTTTGACACAGAAGTTTGAAAGCATAAATTATCACATTTCTGCTCATTGGGCTCTTCTTGCAAAGGTCACCGGGAGAAAGTAAAATGAGGTTTAGGAGCTGCAGTCTATACAAACAGGTGCGTTAACACAGTATACAAATGCACTGCTAACATTCTTGCAGAATATACCCGTGCATATGGCACATGTGAAGAATGAATGTCTCTTCCTAGTCAGGAGAAAGAACACAGCTCAATTTCTATCGAAATAGTCATGTCAGATTTTAGAATGTAGAGGCCTCAATGTAGGTAACCCCACATTTCACTCTGCACCCTCAGCATCTAACTGAGTGCCTATTCATAGTAGGCTTTCAAGCAATATTTGATCAATGACTAAGTGAAGTTTGCTGAAGTTCCTTAGTGATTTCTATGTAAGTATAAATTTTTCTTACAAAGGATAGCATTTTACTTTTTTGTAAAATATATAGTACTTATACACAAAATTCTCTAAATATTTTAAAATAATGACTTTTTCAGTATACAATAGTATATACTTTAGTTTCTAGGAAAACACTAATGATTTAGTGTAATCTTTTAATCTGTATTGCATGACTTTTCTAGGAAGACTCAAAGATATGTCTAGTTACCCAAGATAAAGAGAGCAACTGTAGACTAAAATTAGTAGTACTCTCTTCAAGGCCAGCTTAATCAACTAAGAAGTTTACTGGAGTTACTGTCAGAATCATGGGCAACTCAAAAGCTGTGAACAACATATATAAAGGTACACTAGTGAATTCTCACTTGGTGGATCACTTACCTTCTTTGTAGTCTTGGGGAATATCTGCTGTAAGATTCTTACATTTTATACTTTATTTCATTGTATTATGTCTATGTGTGTGTTTGCATGCATGTATGCATGTGTACCATTGGATTGACTGGTGTGGGCGGAGTTCAAAAGAAGACATTGAATCCTCTGTAACCGGAACTGCGGACAGTTTGTGAGATGCAGTGTAGGTTCTGAGAATTGAATGTGGACTCTCTAGAACGCCATCAGCTGCTGTTAAACACTGAGTCATCTCTCCAGCCCCTGCTGTAGGATTCTTGAGTGTTTTGAGCTCCAGGGCCTCCTGAGTTGTATGACCCTCTTGTCTCTACAGTGCCTTTGCACCAGAATGTTAACAAACCTGATCTCACTGAGAGGATGTGAGTGATCGTAACTGGTGAACTTCCAAACAGCAGAAGCCATGTAAACCTGAAGAAAGCAGGTTTACTACACTTGTTCTAATAAAAATAATTTAAAATTAATTGCATTTTACTTTATTCACATATTATTGAAGTTACACTTTTAAATTAATGTATTCTCATAATGATAGTAACTTGTTTTAAGGCCTGAATTTAGAACTTAATTCTAAATTTTTTTGCAGAATTATTAATATGCAATAAAATTCTGCATATTTTCCCCAAAAGTTAATTGAAACAATCTATAGCGACCACCAAAAACACGGAGGTATGTTTCAATTTTCAGTAAAGTAACATTTGATTGTTATTTTTTTAAACTTAAATTTATTTTTAAAAATTTATTCATTTTACATCCCAAAGGTTACCCCTCCTCATCGCGTACATGTTCACCTTCCCTCCCTCATTCCCCCATGCCCCTACCCTAGTCCTAGGCTCTTCCCCACTTTCCCTTGTAATAGATTTAGTGTTTCTGGTTTTATATTAAGGGTATATACTCACTTATAAATGGATATTAATCATATAATATAATATAATATAACCATATTATAGTCCACACACCAAAAGAAGCTAAATAACAAGGATGATCCTAGGGAGGAGCAACTGGAATATATATTAGAAGCAGTTGAAGAGAGGGAACAGGACTCAGCTTACCATAGTCCTCTTCTGAAGGACTCCACGGAGCAGGGTATTGAAACTGAATCTGTTTCTCACAGTCAAACTTTGGGCCTAGTGCAGGGAGGCCTATGGAAGAGTGGGCCAATAGAAGGACCTGAAGGGGACAGGAGCTCCACGAGAAGATTAACAGAACCAACAATTCTGGGCCCAGGGTGGCCTGTGGAAACTGATGCGCCAACCAAGCATCATGAATAGAGAGGACCTCCGTGCTCATATGTAACCAGTAAGCAGCCCAGTCTTCATATGGGTCCCCTAGTAAGGAGAACAGGGTCTGTTACTGCTATGGATTTTGTTGCCTGCTCTTTGATCACTTCCCTCTGGCAACATGCTTGGCCATGCCACAGAGGAAGAGGATGCAGGCAGTCCTGGTGAGTCTTGATAGGCTGGGGTCAGCTGCCATAGTAGGGTATGAGAACTGCAACACGGCTGAAACATATGACAATATCTTAACAGAGCCTTTATGAGTATGACAGAGGTCCTTAAAGGGGAAAAAATAAAATCCTTAAAGAATTTTAAGAAAACAGAAATAAACAGTGGAAGGATATTAAAAAACCAGTTCAAGAAATGAAAGTATAATCAATTTAAAAACAAAAACAAAAAGCAACAACGACAAAAAAAAAAGCCCACACAAACTAAGAAAAAACTGAAAATGTATGTTTAGAACTAAATCAAGAACCTCCTCAGAGGCAAGCATAGCAAACGCAATTTAAAAGAAGGGAGTTCAAATCTCACACATTGAAGACAGGATAGCAGATTCCTGGGTCAAATAAAATGCTAAATACATAAAAAGAATTCCTGGAGCCAAACATGCAATAAATCTAGAACACTTTGAAACGAATAAATCTGAAGATAATGGGGAGAGAGTAAAGAGGAAGACACCTAGTTCAAAGGCTCTGAAAATACTCAATAAAAAGATAGAAGAAAAATTTCCTAACCTAAAGAATGGAAAAAGAGGCATATAAAACACTGAGTACCTTGGGCCAGCAAAGAAAGCCCCCTTGGAACATAATCATCAAAACACTAACAATACAGAATAGAAGAAAGAATATTAAAAACTGCTAGGAAAAAAAATTCTATGAAACACATATAGGCAGACTTGCTACATAATACCTGACTTCTCAATGAAGATTCTAAAAGCCAGAAGGGCCTAGAAGAAAAATGTTCTATGAACTACGACAAATACCACTTTGACAAAAAACAAAACAAAACAAAACAAAACAAATAAATAAAACAACAACAACAAAAACCCAACCAAACAAAAAAGCCCAATAAAACGGCTTTTAATGACAATTTCCTATACTTACATATCAGTATCTGCTCAGCCATCATTAGAGAAGCTTTCTCCCGCAAGAGATGAGGACAGTTCTAGAGACCCACTATCTCATAATATGTAGACAGTGAGAGACCTTGGAACATTCGATCATAACTGAGATACCTTGATCAAATCTCTCCTGTGAACAGGAACCTTTCACAAGAGGAGGCTGAAGGAGTAGTCTTTGTGTATATATTATGGCCGCCACTTTAGTAATTTCTGAGATTCTTGAGTATGCTAGTAAGTGTGCTTCTGCCTCTCTATTTGCTTCTTATTCCTTATCTTGGGAACTTTTCTTCTATTTGTTTGTTTGGTCCTAATCTACTGTAGTAGTTTATATTACATTATATTGCTTTACACTATATTACATTATATTATATTATCCCTTAGAAGTCTGTTTGTATTCTAATAAGAGACAGAAAGAATTGAATTTCATTGAGAGTTGAGGTGTGCAGGACCCGGGAGGAATAGTGAAAAGTGAAGTTGCAACCAGATATATTATGTAAAAATATGCTATTATCAATAAAGGGAGATGCAAAATAAATGTATCTTTAAGCTAATTTTTTTGCCTAAGTTCTCCCCAGGTAAATGGAAATATAAAACGTTCACATGATTATAATAAGAAATAAGTGGAAAAAATATGAAACAAGCATGGTGAGAGCATTAGAATTTTGTTCCCCCTCCAAAAAAACCCCAAATATTTTGGAATCATAGATACTTCTCAGTTTTGACTAGAGACCTTTGGCAGATATGGACGGAAAACATGTGGTCTACATAGTCACAGCAACTGTGACAGATGCACAAGACCAGTACAAGCTCAAGTCAGCAATGCCATCAAGGAGGAGATAGGAGAAGACGCACGAAGTCTCAACACTGGACAAGATGCTGATTTCCATTGACAAAGGTGGAAAGGGGAAAATTAGGGATTTATTTTCCTTCAGTGGAGTAACACTGGTATGTCAACCACACTCTAGGGAAAATCTCAAATTGTGCTAGCACAAATTGTGCTCCATATTTTTGTTTTGTTTATTAGGCTACTTGTTTGTCCCCCTCTCCCTCTCCCTCCAACTCCCCATCTCTGATGTGTGTGTGTGTGTGTGTGTGTGTGTGTGTGTGCGTGCATGTGTGTGCTTGTGTGTGTGTGTGTGTGTGTGTGTGTGTTTGTGTTTGGCTTTGGTTTGTTTTGGTTGATTTGGGTTGTATTATTTTTAAAGAGAGAGAAAGAATATGAAATTGTGTGTTGAAGCTAGGATCTGGGTGGAGTTGGAGAACTAAAAAGGTTATGATATATCTCGCTATCTACTATCTATCTATCTATCTATCTATCTATCTATCTATCTACATATATATGAGATTTTTTGTAATATCTTTATCTTTTTACAAAATTTTTATTAAATAATTTTACATACACATTTATATTATGACACCTATAGGGAATAAACTACCTACAGCAAGAAGATCCACGAAACAATCAGGAATTATATAAACGTTAAATTCTTAGTGTTTCACCTATTTTTATTTAGCAACCTTGAAGAAATCGTCTTTTCTATCTTGGTGCATGTCTAAAATTCTGCGTGTAGAACAATATCTATTATATCTTGTCATTATCAACTTAAAACATCTATCCATACTGAAAAACATCTTAACCCCTAAGCAACTAAGCTTAATTGTAATCTGGTGGTGTAATCTGGTGATTAAAAAAGTTAAATAGTATACTGTATGCATCCAAAAAGATGTGATATAGTTTAGGATATGAGAGCAGCTAACTCATCTCAGTCCTTCAATTATTGGCCATTACATCTTAGGCATGCCACATTTTATATAAATAATAATTAAACAACATACTATGACCATTTTACCATAATTTAAGTTCCATATACATAGAAAACCTTGAGTCAGAGAGCCAATACAATGTGCATCATTTCATTATAATCTGAAACTCATGAGGTTTGGTTTTGCATCCTATGTTCTCACATCTTATTTCTCCCTATGTTTATCATCTGATCATCAACATCTAATGTTATGAATGCCTATGAGGAAACAAAATGAATCACTCCATCCATTAAAGACCACTCCAATCTGAAAATTAAGGAGCAAATGAAAAAATCTGAAGCAGACCTAGAGACTTCTTGGAAAATGATGTTTGAACCAAACAAATGTATTGTTTTGTTCTCTGTCATATTTCTCAGATTCAATTGCTGTTGGAATGTTGACAAGGAGGATGGCTGTCTGGAGTAAAGAATACAGGCACCCGTGAATATGGTTGAGATAGAGCAGTGCTTTTGTTTTTCTCTTTGTGCTGGTTTGACAATGTAAGCAAGCCCATGCTTTGGAATTTCATTTTAGCTCAGCACAACACTCTTTAATAGACCGTGATCATTCTTCGAATGTTCTTACTGGCCAGGTACCCAGCAGCTTATGTCAGACTCCTTAGCTGTGTTCCTTACCTGTAAGTGCAACTCCCAGCAAGATGAAATGACCGGGGACCAATTAATTGAAAAAGAAAAAATGTGGTGAATGCCTTTGGGAGTGATTAACAAAACTAGCTATGCATCAATTACAGATGGCTGGAGATGCTGCTTGCCAAATAGAGTTGGCTACATACAAAGGAGAACATATTGTTCAAGCAGCAGGACTTGTGAAACGTATAGAAATTCCAGCAAAATGGGCATGAGCAGGCACATTACCTAAGTGCATCATAGGGGAAGTTTGGTCAAGTAACTTACTGTTTCTGTTGCTACAGTGTATAAATAAACAGCCACACCAGGCACATTAAAGCACATGTGTACTTTTCAATTTGTC
This sequence comes from Acomys percivali, assembly GCA_907169655.1. Lineage (NCBI taxonomy): Eukaryota > Metazoa > Chordata > Mammalia > Rodentia > Muridae > Acomys > Acomys percivali. The sequence goes on along the minus strand of OU015748.1, from coordinate 36,203,046 downwards.
CATTTTAAATTTGATTCATTTTTTTTCTGTGTGTTTAGGCATGCTGTGTGCATATGGCTCCATGCATGCTGTGTGTGTGTGTGTGTGTGTGTGTGTGTGTGTTTGTGTGTGTGTGTATGTGTGTATGTGTGTGTGTGATTATATGTAAGAGAACAAGTTCTTGGAGTCATTTCTCTCCTCCCACTTATACTTCCTCTCCCGGGAACAAAGTCAAGCTATTAACCTTTCCTGGCAAGCACTTTATCCATTGAGCCATTTTGATCACCAGTGCAAATTTTTTTCTTCTTTGATAATTTCCTTTTAATTGTTGACTTTCTGGTGTGAAGTATGTCTAAACGTTGTTTGAAGGACCACACTGCTTCTGTATTTGAACACTGAATTTAACAATATCCTCAAAGAGGGTGGGCAGAATTAGCCTCAAGTAATGCTAGAAGGCCTATAAAACCACAGCTAACCCCATTCACCACTTAGAATCTATCTAAATTTCCACTAGGTTTCTGCTACGTCTTTCAGTCGCTCACAGTTTTCAAACCCTCTATTAATTGGTAATCTTGTCTCTTTAAGCCATTTGAAAATTATCAACTCATCATTCCTATGATGATAGACAGCTAGCATTTGGTGATTCCAAGATTGGAAAATAACACAGAGATACAGTTCCCAAGTGTGTGTGATGATCACATTGTCTTTAATCATAACATGTGGGAGGTAAAGGCCAAAAGGCAAGAATTCCTGATCCATTTTTGTTACTTAAGGAGGCTGAGGCTATTCTGGGCTAAAATAGGTCCAGTGTCAAAAAACAAACAAACAACAACAGAAACAGAAAATGCAGGGAGGGAAAAAATGAGAGGAGAGGGTCAGGGCAAGAGATGACTGTAAAAGGGACTTTTAAAAATTTTTTTTATTAATTTATTCATATTACATCTCCATGTTTATCCCCTCCTTTGTCTCATCCCATTCCTCCCTCCATCTCTCCCATTTTCCCCTTATTCCCCTCTCCTATGACTGTTCCTCAGAGGGATTACCTCCCCCTGTATATGCTCATAGGGTATCAAGTCTCTTCTTGGTAGCGTGCTATCCTTCCTCTGAGTGCCACCAGGTCTCCTTATTGAGAGGACATGGTCAACTATGGGGCACCAGAGTACATGTGAAAGTCAGACCCCACTCTCCACTTCACCTGTTTCAACTGCTGTTTCAAAGGCTTACTTCCTCCTTCTGCTAACCTAGGCCTAGTCCTGGAACTTTCTAGCCTCCATATAATCTAATCTAGGCTTAAAATATTTCAGCCTCTGAGACTTTTTGCTTAACAAACTCACTCTTTTTTGTTCTTACTGAGCTGTGGGCTGGCTCGTTCAATTCAGCTGTTCTGGCTCAAACTCGTCTCCCAGCTAACTCATACAATCTGGCTTTTCTCTCAGCCTCTGAACTGCTCTGTTTGTCCTCAAACTAACTCCAGCAGTCTTTTAAAATATTCTGGGTCCTTCTCATTCTCTGTCTCATTCTGTCTTCTTCACCTGTGTCTAACTTGTTCTATCTATTTTAATGGTTTTTATACCTTTCCAATTCTTACCTTTGAATAAGAACTGTTTGTTGATGCTGTTTGTATGTGTCTCTGTCTAGTTCTACACAGCTTAAAAGCCAGAGACGTGTTATACTACATGTCTTGATATGTGAATTATACCTGTTTTAAAATAACTCTGGAACTGAACTTCCAGTTCTTTTTTTATTAAAAATGTTTCAAGTACTCTGGGCTCATTCTATTTTCAAATACATTTTAAATTCATGTTGCCAATTATTTGAAGGAGTCTATTAAAATTTCACTGGCATTGTTTAGAATTTGTAAATTAACTTAAGTAAAAATCAGAAACTTTACAAGATTGAAACTGTAATCAGAGAATTTATTTAATCCTTATTATTGATTTTGTTTGTTTCCAGTGCACTGCTTTCATGTATTTTGGTAATTCAGAAGATTTTTGTATTGTGATGTTTTTGTAGATCTTATGAATTCTTTGACTTCCCAGCTTTATCCCAGTAAATAGAAAAATAATTTAATTTTGAGGATTAATCTTGTAAATTATGATGTTGTTAATTGATTATTAGACTTAGTAGGTTCTTTTATATATTTCTATTTATTTTCTATAATCAGAAAAATCTTGTCATTAAGTAATAGATGCTTATCTCCTCCCAACCTGATTTTTAAAATTTTATTATTTTAATGTTCTGATCTTTCTCTTTATTGATGAGAAATAATTATTTGTACTTCATAGCTTAGTGCCTATATTTTGAATAATGTACTTAATCTTTCATCATTAGAAGCATATTAGCTGCAGACATTTCTTAAAGTAGAAAAATTAGATATTATTCCCAGTATAATGTTAAACTCCATCATGTGATATTGAACTTTGTAAATCTCTAAACTATTAACACTAATTTTGTTTTTCTAGCTTATTTCTGTGCCACTTCTAAACATGTTATATTAATAGCTGGCTGTGAATCCCATTTCCTTAATTTTTAGATTATCTTATTATTTTGGTAGCATGGGCACATGGTGTGCGTGCGTGTGTGTGTGTTTATCAGGCACAATCATGGATGTCAAAGGATGACTTTGCCAAGTTGATCCTGGTGTTAAAACTCAGGTATCCAGGTCTGCACAGAGAGAAATTACATGCTAACACATCACTGATACATACATGATTTCTTAATCTTAGGTTGCATTATTGTCATTCTCAGCATATTCTCATTTTATATTAACATTTGTTATTTTAAATTTGGTGGAGGGTGTGCTTTTTGACTGATGGTCAATTTCTTGCAGACAATTTTGAAATCTGTAAATTCTTATTTGTAATATTGTTGATTCAGTTTAAAAGCATTGAGTATACTATTCCAATGTCAGTGCACTTGAAAGACAAACTAGAAAAGTAGAAGACGCATTACAGTAAGTGCAAGGCCAAGATGGTTTATGTATTTAGTTCTACAACACACAAACTTTCATAGAAAGATCCTAGAAAAACAACATGAGAGAATTTCATACTCTAGTTATACACATGGCTAGTATGTACGAAGTCATAAATTTAATCTTCAGCAACAGACACACACAGAGACAGACACAGACACACACACATAGACACATGCTCCTTATTCTAGAAGATCTGCATATCCATTTTAAATATTATACATATTAAAGATTATATTATATTAATGAATGTATATGTATATATCTAAATAATGACCCAGAGATTTTAATATATGTTACTAGAAGAACTTGGAAAAAACTGGCCATGGAAACACAAACAAAATACACACACACACACACACACACACACACACACATTAACATTTGTTATTTTAAAGGTATGCTACAAGCAAATACATGAAATCCAAATTATCAATATTCCAGAATAGAGAGGGATATTTTAGAGATTCTACAAAGTCAGATTTCTCTCTCAGCTATGACATGGTGCTAAAGATAACAGAAAATTAATCGATACATTAAATTTCAGAAAATAAATTTTGCTTTGCAAAGACACTATCATCATAAATTTCAAAACAGATGCAATGTAATGAGAAAACCCTTTATAATTGAGATGATTTATATTAAAGAATATGAAACATTGCTTCAAATACAATGCCAAGCTGAATTTTTGAAATCAACAAAATTATAGCATATAACTTGTAAGTGCCAAATAAGGAAATGACAAATGAGTCCATCTATTTAGGAGCTTTCAATTCCCTAAGTGTTCTCTGAAGTAGCTGGATACTAGAGGTGGTGACTGAAAACCTGGCCAATTTGCAAAAGCTGAAGAAGCAAAAGACATTTCTTCCTCCTCATAACTCTAGAGAAAATGTTCCAGTTTCAAATTTTTGTTGTGGCCTTTTTCTTCTTCAGGCTAGACTTTCTGTTACAAATTTAATGTTATTAAAAAGTAGTTAGTACTACATTTATGAATACAATCACAATTTTCTAATGCCATCAATGTCATTATTAGTTTCTAGTACCATTATATCCCTAATGCATAATTATGATAAAAGTCTATCTGTATTAACTGTTTGTACGCCAAACAAACAAACAGATGTGACTTCAGTCATCTATGAAATAAAGGTTTAGAACATATACTACATACACTGACCATGAATGTGGTCAACAACAAACCACATTAGAAGTTTAGATGATTATATCACACGTAGTTAGTCTTATATCATGTTGGAGACATGCTGAGAATATATGAAGGAGAGTCTGTGTACTTTAATTTATGGAATTAATATCATGGCAAATAACAATACTATTTTATATATTACAGAAAAAATCACACATGATTTATGCATATTCAAAAATATTGAGGTCTATTATAATACTGATGATAGTATATGTCACTTTTTGGGTTCACACAATATCTTAAAGGCAGTTCCTTTTTAATATCAAGTCAAAGAATGCAATATGAAGCCGACTTCCTATGGACATGCATCAAGTTCACCTTGAAATATGTGAAACCTCAGAGATGACCAGAAATCGACTGTTATCACACTCACCAAAGGTTACAGAAGTTTTCAAAATGTATCACAGCTGGGATGATATAAATTTAATCTGTGAAGATATTTTGGAAATTTGAAATCTCTCTAGTAAGTGTCATTTTACAAATATACCAGATTCACTGTATTTTTGGCGACATTTGAATAAAGGAGAAAGAAATTACAATTCTCAAAAATGCTTGAAACAGTAAACAAAACAAAACATAATCGCGACCAAAACCATAGAAAGTAATATTTTTGTTTTAACACTCTTAAACAAAACTGTTGTTGAGTCATGAGGTTCCATATAAGTTTGTAGAATAAATAAATGATATGTTAATAAAATAAACTTTATTGAGATTTGAATAGATAAAAATAATATACCCAATGGACAGGACATTCTCCACAGTTGAGTGGAGAGTGGGGTCTGACTTTCACACGAACTCTGGTTCCCCATATTTGACCACGTTCCCTGGATGGGGAGACATGGTGGCACTCAGAGGAAGGATAGCAGGATACCAAGAAGAGACTTGACAGCCTATGAGCATATACAGGGGGAGGAGGTCCCCCTCAGTCACAGTCATAGGGGAAGGGAGTAAGGGGAAAATGGGAGGGAGGGAGGAATGGGAGGATACAAGAGAGGGGATAACAATTGAGATGTAATATGAATAAATTAATAAAGTATATTAAAAAATAATAATCACATACATCTACTGAAAAAGAAACAAAGTAATGGGTGAGGGAGAAAGCAAGAAGTCCTAAAGGTATGAAAAACATACATGCACACTTGTATCATAGTTGCCTAAGCTATAAATACCTGGACGAATTTTCTGGTGGAAAACCCCATATTCAGATCATATTAAAGAATTCTGTGTTTAAAAGGGCTAGTTGTGTTGGAGGCAGAGTTAACTGTGAAACTCTGCTAAGAAAGACTAAGCAAGTTCTCAATAGGCCCTGTACAACAAATATGTTTGTCAGATATAATGGGCCAGAAGGCTGAAAATGATGCTCCAACATTATAGAGAGATTTGGTGACTGTTCAGGCAGCAAACTGTCTCTGTCATTTTCTTGTTGTGGAAATTGCTTATCTGCATTTCCTGTCTACTCTGGACAATTATTTTTATTCCTTCTCAAGTCTCTGATGAGGTTGAAGACCAGATAGTTTAGTTTTACAATTAAGCTTAATTGTTCGGAGGTTAAGATGGTTTTAGGTCTAGATAAATGTTTTAAGTTGATTATGATGAAGATATGATAGATATTGATTTGAATTCAGAATTTTATACTCACTAAGATAAGAAAGAAGTTCTCTTCAACGTTGCCAAATACAAGTAGCTGAAGCACTATGAATGTAACATTTATATAATTTCTTGTTTTTTAAGGTTCTTCTTGCTAATGGTAGTTTATTGTATCTATGTGTAACAATACAACATATATGTAAAAAATTAAAAAGAAAAAGAAAAAAAGAAAAAAAATTTTCAAGTGACTTTGTGAATAGCTTGGTATAGGTTTGAGAATAATATTTTCTAAGAACAAAAATTGCTATCTGTCATCAGTTATATTTTTTTGTACCTATTCCTTATTATGTTCTTTTAAAATAAGATGTGTTAGCCAGGTGTGGTGGTGCATGCCTGGAATCCCAGCACTCGGGAGGCAGAGGCAGGTGGATCGCTGTGAGTTTGAGGCCCGTCTGGTCTACAAAGCTAGTCCAGGACAGCCAAAGCTACACAGAAAAACCCTGTCTAGAAAACAAAAATCAAAAACAAAATAAAAACAAAATAAGATGTGCTATGCTTACTTTGGATGTGCATAAACTAAACACGAACAATATTAAGGGGATTAGTAAACCTTCTGCAGATATTTGGCACTCAAATCTGTAAAGCATTCCATATTTTTAAATAAAATAAGGGATATTGATCCTGCATTTTCCAAAAAGCTAAAGAGATCCAATACATATCTTACATTGATTTTTATGATGGCCTAAGCAACACATCACATAACAAAAATAGGATATTTTCAGTATACTGTCCCTCTATTGAAATAAAGACCTGAATAAACCATAAGCTTTCAAGAACTTTCCAATGCATTTACAGAAATCAAGGAGTGAATAGAAAATTATGATGCAATATTCATGCTAAAGTTGTGTGTGTCAGAGGTGAGAGCTCTGAGATTAGTGTGTGTGATTCCAGAATTGAGGATAAAATTAAAATTTCACTATAGAAATGGCATTTCTATTCATCCATCCAATGAGTTGTGTGCTAATGAAAAAACCAGCTCTTAGGTGAACTAATCATGGTATCACATTCTGTACTAAGGAAGAATAATAATTACAGGATTATATTTAAGTCAAAGGTGTGATAAAGTCTTAAAATAATAAACAAAATATAGATGGTAAAACTAATGAGTGGACAAGCAGAGGACCCAAGGATTTGTTGGAAAGGAAAAATAGGATCCAAACCTTTCCAGTCAAGCAAGTGCATGAGTTCCAATGCGCTCATGAATATGGTAATAGTAAGAGCCATGGCAATATCCACTTTGCCATCATCAAATGGTTACTTGATGTCAGTTATTTGAATCCTCATGTTCATCTCTCAGTTATTGCTGCGAAAACCCCAGCTCAAAGACATTTCTGGGCTCAGCAGCTCAGCAAGTTGTAGAAAATATTTATATCCTTGTCCTATTAGTGACTCCAACACTGAGAGTAGCAAATCAATTATTTGATATCCTTCAATTCTTCACCTCCGAGTTGGTAATTGTCATAAAACCCAAATCTCACAGTCCTTATGATCTAATAAGAGAATGTAATAGAAGGGGCCTTGTAAATAGCAGTGTAAGAAATCTCTTTTTAATAATAGAAGTAAAAGAATTTCTAAGATTTCAGTCTATTTTGAATGTCAATGATGATTTGATCAGGAAAATTCAAACAGGCCAACTTTGTGTTTCTCCAACAGTGTATTGATTTTCAGTCACTGCTCTCAGCACAGAACTTTCCAGAATTCATTTTCAGGAATGCAATGACTATGTGCTCTGTATAGATTTTATGGTGGGGAATTCAGAGAGGAGGGTTGGAAAAAGGTTGGGTCCTGACAATTATGAAGATATTTTAATTATGACTTCTTATTTTTACTTGCTTTTATATGATTTAAACTATATTCAATTTCAATTTATTTTTATTAATAGTTTTTGATGGTGTAACAACTTCTGTAACAGTGCAGACCGGCTCCTTGTGAGCTCTGGAGAAGCTCCAATCAGTGTGTGTTGCTTAATCACATAAAACACTCAATGGTAAATATTTTTGCTCTGTATATCCGTTTCGTCTTTTTGTCTGTTTATAAACTAATATTACAAAAGACATGTATTCTCTTTGGATATGATTATTTTTAACACAGTAAGAATAAAAACTTCATTGCAATACAAGTTTTTAAAGTCAACCTTTTATACCAGTGTAAACACTGAGGAAAAATATATATCTCAATAGCTATCTGCTATTTTTTCAAAATACTAAAATAAGTAAAAGGCCTCTGAAAGTTGAATATGACTGGGTACATGGGCAGAAGTACATGGTGTACAGGGTATAAAATAGTTGAATTACTTTTGTTTTTTGGTTTGCCTTATATATGACAAAAAATAAAGGAAAAGAATCTGGCCACACAGATTTAAAAATGAGGTTATTCTTATGATGTCTACAAAAAGTTCACTTTGAATGTGACAGTACACACGAGCTAAAAGTGAACTGATCCAAAAAATGCATCATATAACCAATAACTAACTCACAGTAAAAATGTCTAAATTACTAGAAGAGACAAACTTAGAAGGGAATAAAATGATCCATGATAGAGATCATGGTAGATCAAAATTTACAATGGTAAACAGTCAACACATGAAGAACTATTAGAAATCCTACCTGTCTTTCTTGTTAAAAATTATGATGGGGGCCTTTTCTTTATTCATGCTACTAGGGATTAAGTCCAGTCCAGTCAGCAAGCTTTGACTGTTACTGAAATCTGAGATGTACCATATTCTCCCATTTGTTTGTGCATGAGGCATCATAACATACATATGGTAACATCAATAGAACCAAAGGCACGGTGAAACAATGCAAAATTTGTAATCTTCAACATATCTCTCCCTCGAGACCCTCAGATAAAAATCAAGCCAAGGTTTTGGGTCAGTTGTGCCAGTTTAGGCTTCACAAGAGAAGCCCTGTTCATCTATTTTTGAAACGTAATTGTTAAAATGTATAGGTGAGTAGTTTCCAGAAATCACTGACAAGCGCCTTGCAGCTAGAGAGCCTTGAGCTCCATCTGCTATCAACACTTGTTCACTCTCTACTGGGAAGAGTTCTGTTTGGTTGTTTTGGTTTCTCTCTTCCTTCTTCAAGTCTGTCTTATTCGTTTTTTTTCCCAAAGTGAATATACAACATTGCAATTGTCATTGACAAATTATTTGCACACTAAGATAAACAAACTCAACTGGAATCCAGAAGCACTGTGTCTTCCTTTTTTTTTTTTTTTCAACACAGGAAATAATCTTATTTAATCTCAAAACCGCCCTCTAAGGACTGTGGTTTTTTTTTTTTTTAGACCCAACTTCCCTTCTAGACCTTCCCAGTTCAGAGACTGGAGACTTTTCAGTAAGTCTCTGGCTCCTGCTTTCAGGAGAGGCCTTTTTTCTGCCTCCCTCAAAGGATCCTGACCCCTCCCCCAGTCTAGGAAGTTATTGGGTCCACCCCTCTGGCCTGAGTACCATCTCAAAGGGATTTAGCTTCCTGTCTTTGTTAGCAAAGTCTTGCCTATTTTAAAAAGCAACTTTATTATATATATATATATATATATATATATTTCTTTGCCTCTCTGGGGTTTGTATGTAACAGTTTTTTGTTTTTATGCACTCAGCTGAAGGCCTTGCTGAGCTGTGGGATGTCTGTCTAGTCAGGAAGCAGTGAGCTCCTTCCTGCCTTAGAAACTGCTGTTCCTCTCTTTTTTAATAAAACTAAGAAACTATTCTGTTGTTTTATGTTTTACATAAGTTCTTGCTAGATTACTGTAATTTCTGCCCCACATTGAGCGCCAGTTGTTGAAATTATTTTTATAAAACAGGGTTTGTTTCTTTCAGCTTATTTCCTAACCCAGCTATCACACAAATAATTGAGACTCTTTTATAACACAAGGCATCACAATACAATCAGGGCAGTTTAAGTGTGTTCTTAGCCCTTTATCTATTTTGTCTTACTCCCAGCAAACATCCCAGCCACACTTGCACTTTGTAGCTTTCCTGGGTTCCAGGTCTTTCCCCATCTTCCTGGGACCTCTCCTGGTGGCCTCCTCTGCCTTCTTCCACTGACTCCTCCTGCCCTGGCCAGCCCTATTCTCTCCCCTGCTTTAGTGACATTACAGGGGGATAATTCAGGAGCAGATTTTACACAACATTTAAACAGGGAGTCAGAAGTTATACCACAAAGTAACTTTATGCCTACAGGTGAGTGATACAATTATAGGATACTCTCACAAAATGAAAGAAATCTTTCAAAGTAATTACAGCTGATGTTAGGAGACTGCTAAGAGTGAGTTTTTGATAGTGATACCAAGCTACTGGTTTCCATTGGGCTCTCCGGTCTGGATCAACTGAAATACAAGCCACACATTCATATTTTGCCATGCTTTTCTTGTCACTACACGCCAAATATATCAGTATATCTTTGGTTATGAACATTTTCAGTCTTGATTGATAATGCTCCTTCCAAAAGCAAAAGACCGTATAACAAAAAGATCGAACAGGTATTAGAAGCTATCTCTTGAGTTGTTGGTTTGAGTTGTCAAAGAAATGGTAAAAACATTACAAGGTTACTGAGGGGTAAAAAGTTATGAGCGTGTGTATATTAATGCAGAAAAATATACGGATATACATGAATATCTATGCATATATACATAGATATATATGTATATCTGTGCATGTGTGAGATCATATGCAAACATTCTTGCATCTGACTTGAATTTTTGTGAAGCAAGCCATTAAAGATACATTTTTCCTGAAGAACTGTTAACTGTATCACAGTACAGGAAATAAGAGTAGAATGAAAGTGCAATAACAACTTTAACAACACAATCGACCATAACCTGGATTATTAATATAGGAAAGGATGTGTAAACATAGCTCTATTGATAAGAAACACTGATTAGTTGTCAACTGATTTTGTTTGTAATGTTTTGCTCTTAGTTTAGATTGTTTGCTCATAATTCGTGTAATGTTTTAAATGCTGAATAAAAAATTGGGAATTTGCAGCAAGGATCCATGAGAATCTTTTTTTTTTCTTTTTAAAAATACATTTTATTAATTTATTCATATTACATCTCAATTGTTATCCCATCCCTTGTATCCTCCCATTCCTCTCTCCCCATTTTCCCCTGCCTCCCCTCCCCTACGAATGTGACTGAGGGGGTCATCCTCACCCTGTATATGCTCATAGAGTATCAAGTCTCTTCTTGAATCTTAAATTTAAAAATTACTTCAATCTTTCCTGCAGCAAGTCTCAAATATTTCAGGTATGTGAAAAGTAAAAAATAGAACATTCATGCATAGTTTAAATAAAGTCTCATATAATGATCTAATTTAAATTTAATAAACCATTTATTGCAGGTTAATTAAGTGCCAGTTGATTATTAAAGCATATTTATTTAGATTAACAGACTTTAGACTATTTTAATACACTTTTATGGCTAATTTAAGTATATTGTCATGTATTAATATTTAATTTTATCTCACTTTTGAATGATATAATGCATCTAAATTATAAGAATCAAGTCTTTCCTCTTTTATACTGTCTCTTTAATCTTTGGAATCTATTGTATTATTGTTAAACAAACAGCAAAAATTTAATATGAAGGAAAATGTTAAGAAGACAGTAAAAAGGATCAACAGACAATTAAATTAAGGTGAAATGTAAGTAAACAGGTTAATTAGGCAAATTAATTTTCACTGAATCTTCCTATCTTATAATTAATATTTTAATTATAAAATGCTTCTCATAAAGTTCATATAGTAACTTATCTTTACATAATGATAATAATAATAGCTAACATTTATTAAACACACTTGGACTAAGCAAGTCTTAACATGTATTGTGATAAAATACACTTACTCTTTCACACAATAAACACACTACTAATGAATAATGAGTGATTACTTTTATTCTGACTTTTTGTACAAAATATGATTGAACTTTTCAAAGAAAATTAACTAGGAGTTGATAGTGTCAATACTGTTTGTTATAACATTCTACTTTTATTAAGCTAGTACCTCCTAAATTATCATCATGGTTATTTTTATGGAAAATGTTAATTGCAAATCTATCAATTACTGTATATATATATATATATATATATATATATATATATATATATGGGCACAAAGTATGAATGCATGAGCACATGGAGAAATAATGCAATCATGCTAATTAGTATATTTATCACTTCAAACACTCATCAATATTTGTGGTATGACTACTTGAAATTTACTATTGAATGAATTTTGAATATACAATGCATTATTCCAGACTGTATAAAGCATACCGTAAAGTAATATAATGAAAAAAATATGTACAGCCAGGCCCCATTGATATTTGTAACCCGTGTTACCTCCCAAGGCTATAATGATGTCCAGGATCTGTGCTGCTGCCTGAGGTCATGTTGATCTCCATGGTATGGGCTGCCTTGGGGGTTCTCTTTTGGGTCCATGGTTCTACTGCAGGCAGGGACCATGTTTGTGTTCTATACTGTCACCAGAAACTATGTACAGTTCTGTGATCCATACTACCTGTCACTGTGAAAGCAAGGAAGCTACTTTTGCTGTGATATACATGATTGAAGGTGCACAGTTGATAGAGAGGAAAACAGGAGTCTTTTATGACAACCCCTAGCCCCCCTCGACCCCCAAAGGAATAGCCCAGCAGGAGGACACCTAAGAGAACTCTTAGAAACTGTGATGGAGCTGGTCGAGGCCAGCCTGGTCTACAAAGCAAGTCTAGGACAGCCATGGCTATACAGAGATAACCATGTCTCAAAAAGAGGAGGAGAAGGAGGAGGAGGAGGAGGAGGAGGAGGAGGAGGAGAAGGAGAAGAAGAAGAAGAAGAAGAAGAAGAAGAAGAAGAAGAAGAAGAAGAAGAAGAAGAAGAAGAAGGAAGAAGAAGAAGAAGAAGAAGAAGAAGAAGAAGAAGAAGAAGAAGA
>OU015748.1:36187589-36190313 GCA_907169655.1 Acomys percivali | reverse complement strand
AAGAAGAAGAAGAAGAAGAAGAAGAAGAAGAAGAAGAAGAAGAAGAAAGGAGGGAAAGAAGAAAGAAAAAAGAGAAGAGAAAAAGAAAGTGTGACGGAGCCAGGAATTGTGGTGCATTAATACCAGTTATCTCAGCATTTGGGGAGGCAGACACAGTCAGATGTCTGTGAGTTCAAGTCCAACCTCGTCTACAAAGCAAGTCCAGGACAGCCAAGGCTACACAGAGAAACCCTGTTTTGAAACAAAACAAAACAAAAAGTGTGTTGGAGATTCTGAAGTGTATCCCTTCACAATTGATAGCTGCTGTCATCAGTGCAGAAGAAGAAGGACTCAGTTCTATTTAACGACAGTTCATTGAGACTCTGACCAAGCTCTAGTGAGTATATAGCTATACAAATTGGCTTTTATTTTTTTGTTTTTGTTTTTGTTTCTATTTTTTTAAATTTTAATGTTAATTTTTATTTTTTTGGGGGGAAGTGATGAGGTCACAAGGGTAGTGGGATGAACAGAGAGGAACTGAGGAGTGAATGTGATCAGGGTGCAGGCTGTGAAATTTTCAGAAAATTAATAAAAATATAATGATGAAAATACCTATTCTTTTTAAACCAAGGTTTCATACCCCTTGACCATTGTTCTCGCTATTCTTATTATATCCTAGATCCTCTGGATTCCACGATTCTATTCTGTATATTAGTGTTCCCAATTGTATTAGAATCCATGTGTATATTATAATATATGTATTAATTTCTTTCTGCATGGCTTATTCTTCTTAGCATAATAGTCTCCAGTTCAATCAATGTTGCAAAAAAGTAAAGCAACTTGTTAAGGCTTAATAACATGTCATTATGTATAAATATTAGAGCATCTTCGTCCATTTAGCTGTTGGTTGATGTTTAGATTAATTCCCTAAATATTCTATTGTAAATGGTGCTGGAGTGTCCATGGGAAAGCAGATGCCTCCTCTGTCCCCGATCTCCAGTCTATATAGTCAATACACAGTATCACACAGCCTGACCATGTGGTCAGTCCTTTCCTTTTTCTTCTTACACAATCCTTATACTCTTTATTATGTAGGCTGTAGATTTTCACTTCTAGCAACTGTCTTCATGTACTGATCAATAGTTCCTCTCACAGATGTAATGTTGTACCTCATTATGATCATACTTCTCGTTTTCTTAGTGATTTGTAGATAGAATATGCTTTCCCATACCTTGTCTTTTAGAAATGTCTATCTGGACCTACAATCCAGATTTGTTTGTTGTCTTGTTACTGAGTTATTTGAGTTCCTATACTTGGTATTAACTTCTTATCTGATATATGGCTAGCTACATTTCTTCTTATTCTGTAGATTGACTCCATATTGAAGTCTATTTATTTTTATTTGGAGGATTACCATTTTCCTACTTTGACTTTTATTGCCTGAATTTGTAGCATCTCATCTTTAAAAGAGCAGGCCATATAAAATAACAGAAAGAATATGATGAATATGATATTTCCCCTCTTTTCTCCTTGGAGTTGAACATGCCAAAGTTTTATTTTTAAGTGATTAATATGTTGCTAGTCTGTTTTTATAAAAACAGTGGATAAGCATTTGGTTTCATTCCTTCACATGCAGATAGCAGGTCTACAAATACAGATCATCAAAGAGCTGGTTGCTAGTGGGAAACAGTACGTAGACACATTTTTAAAAATCAGAATCTGAGATCACCTTTGCAGGAAGTAAAAAACGGTACTGTAAAACATAGCATTACGTGAAGTAACCCAGGTTGAAAACCAAATGCCCTGTGTTGTTCCTCATATACATATCCTTTTCTAAAGTGCTAAGTATGTGAATGTAGGTTTGGGTAAATGTAGGAAGCATGATAAAGTAGAATAGCCTCCATGATATGGAGAGAGAGAGAGAGAGGGAGAGAGAGAGAGAGAGAGAGAGAGAGAGAGAGAGAGAGAGAGATAGAGAGAGATGGCATTGGATACAGTTGAATAAATGAGACATAAAATTGAAAAGATAATAATAGGCATTAAGAAGTATAGCTTAAAAGGGTAAGACAAGGAGCTATGGAGAAGGAATGGAGGGTATTTACTTAAATAAAGTTTCATGAAAATGACATAACGAAACTTGTTACTTTGTAAGCTAACTTAAAAAAATAATTATAATTAAAGAAAGTAGGGCGGTGGAGAAGCGTTTTTTTTTTTCCAGTACATCAATTTGTTGTCCAATGGCAAGTGGTGAGCCCCAAAACATCCATAGAAATAACAATATATGGATATGGACTGAGCAGATGGCATTTATGTGTTGCTCTTACACCTCATCAAAGAAGCTTCATTGTGCAATAGAAAAAGACCATTAGAGTAATGGCCAAAACCCAAAGAAGTGACTACAGTGGGGCTCTTTCCTAATCAATATAAACATAACACAATCCATACTTCTAAAGCTCAGGGAACATCTCAGAAGGGTGGTGGGTTAAGAAACAGTGTCGGCTATGAGATAGAGTTTTTATATATGATAGGGAATTGCTCCCATAAAATATTAACAATACTGTCACCTAAGCAAGACCTGGACAGTTATCCAACCAATGGACTGCCAAGTGGGTGGAGTAAATCTCACAAGGCCCTACTCCTAGATGAAGAGCTATATGAATATAATAGCTTCAAAGAGAGAGAATGAGAGCAGTCTTCTTTATAGAAAAGGCCCCTTATACTTAGGCTATCCAATGACAAGTCAGT
>OU015748.1:36150089-36185089 GCA_907169655.1 Acomys percivali | reverse complement strand
AGTAGGTTGATACTTCTTGGTTTTTTGTGTTGTAAGTAAAAGCCTGGATTTGGAAAAAACAAACAAAAAGTTAACAATTTTTTTTATTACTTTTTTTCTACACTATGGAGAAGCTGTCTTCCTGTCCTGAGTTCAGTTTTCAGCGTTGCACAGCATCTCCTCCCTCCACCTTGTTTTTTTCACATAAATGAACAGCATTGTTCAGCTCAAACATGTTTTTCTCCTTTGGTATCATGGTGTATAGTGCTGAGAAAAGGTTGCTGGAGATAAAGCTGTGTGGGAACGTGAACTCTTGGGGATTATTTGCACATTTTGGCAGAGAATCTGGCCAGGGATGAATCACAGGAGTGACAGAATAGTTATTCCAGATACAGTGGAAATAGATATTGTGAAACAAAGATTGAAATCCATTCCCACGCTAAGCCGTTTACCCTCTAGTCCTATGCCCAAACAATCACTCATTGTAAATATATTGTAGCTGGAAATTCCAAAACAAGATTCTTAATGCAGGAGTTCTCATAATGTGTGTGTGTGTGAGAGAGAGTACTTTTAACTGGATTCAATATTAGATTGAGGAAATTTCTGCAAATATTGATTACTTAACATGGAAATTTTAACTGTCTTGGTACATATATTCTCAATGTACAAGTATAATATTGAGGCATACAAAAAACCCAGAGTCTTTCCTTGAAGGAGATGTGAGCTTGGAACCTCTTCACTGTCTTCCTCCTTCCTCCTTCCTACTACACCCCATTCTTCTTTCTGTTCTTTCCCTTTGAGGGATTAAACCCCAGGCATCTAATGAAATAATCCCATATTCCATTGTTGTGCTGCACCGTGAGCTTCTATTCTCTTATTTCATTATAGAGAAATGGATGCTGTTTATTAGATTTAGAAACAGAAATTTACGTGAATTTTTCTAATCAGTGTTAAGACATATCAAATCATATCTTTAAATTCCCATTGCTCTTCAAAGGCTACCTTCTCAGAATGTTATAGTAGTATGTCAAACCAAGATGGGAAAGGCAAACTGGAGGAAATCTCCAAAAATAGCTGTGCAATTATAATAGAGCACATATGTTCAAATTTATCAATGTGTAGGATGTTTAAGAGTTGCATTAGCAGATCTGAAAAACTAATTAAACTGTTTATGTGTCTTTATTTCAGGAGGGAAGACAAAGAGCAAAAGTATTGAGATGACTGCATGAAGTATAATTCACTCATATAAAATGAGATAGGAACATTATATAAATATATATACATTATATATAGTGTGTATATATTCCTATTAATATATACATTAGATAGTTAAATTATAAAAATAGATGTACATATATATATATATATATATAATTTCAGAGTTGATAATGTAGTTTAGCACATTGGAATTTGTATGAAAAAATCAAATATAGAGCAATAGCTCTCATCTATAGATATAAATATTAATCATTTTATAGAAATATAATAAAGAATAGAGCATGGAAGGCAGAGAAAAAGAAACAAGTGCTATGTTTTTATGAGATAAGTCCTCTTTCTATGACATGGAAGCAATGCTATCAAAGTTGATTAGCAATAAAACTCTCATTAAAAAGAATATATAGTGATTAGTTACAATGAATTAATTTATTCAGTAAACTCCCACCAAAGTAAAGAATGAATATTAGTAAACTTCATATAAAAGAGAAAAATTTATAAATGTATAGAATATTTTGAAATAAGAAATGGATGCAGTCATTAAAACTTCATTCAATAACATTTTATTGAGCTGCTGTTATTTTGGGAGAAAAACAAAATTTAATCAAAATGATACAATTCGATTAGAGGAAAAAGTGGGGAAGAGCCTGGAACACATTGTCACTGGAGACAACTTCCTGAACAGAACACCAACAGCCCAAGCCTTAAGGTAAACAATTAATAAATGGGACCTCATGAAGCTAAGAAGCTTCTGTAAGGCAGGAGACACTGTCAACAGAACAAAGCAACACCCTACAGACTGGGAAAAGATCTTCACCAACCCTTCATCTGACAAAGGTCTAATATCCAAAATATATAAAGAATTCAAGAAATTAAACACAACCAAACCAAATAACCCAATTGAGAAATGGGGCTCAGACCTAAACAGAGAATTCTCAACAGAGGACTTTCAAATGGCTGAGAAACACTTAAAGAAATGCTCAATCTCCTTAGTCATCAGAGAAACGCATTTCAAAAGGACACTCAGATTCCATCTTACACCCATCAGAATGGCTAAGATCAAAAATTCAAGTGACACCACATGCTGGTGAGGATGTGGAGAAAGAGGAACACTCCTTCATTGCTGGTGAGAATGCAAACTAGTACAACCACTTTGGAAATCTATCTGGCACTTTCTCAGAAAACTGGGAATAGGGCTTCCTCAAGACCCAGCTATTCCACTCCTTGGAATATACCCAGAAAATGTTCCACCATACAACAGGGACATATGCTCAACCATGTTCATAGCTGCCTTATTCATAATAGCAAGAACATGGAAACAACCTAAGTGTCCCTCTTTAGAAGAATGGATAAAGAAACTGTGGTACATTTACACTATGGAATACTCCTCAGCTATTAAAAACAAATAATTCCTGAAATTTGTGGACAAATAGATTGATCTAGAAATTATCATAATGAGTGAGTTCACCCAGAAGCAAAAACAGTCAAATGGTATATACTCACTTATATCTGCACACTAGCCCAAGGGTCATGTACCATGAAATCTTCACTTACCAGGAAAGTGGGTCAGAGGGGAGGACATCCTATTGGGACTTTAGGTAAGAGAAGCATGGGAGAATGGGGAAATAGAAGGATCCAGAGGGTCCTAGAAACCTACAACGAGAACATTACGACACATGGATCTGGGTCCAGGGGTCCTGCTCAAACTATGGCACCAGCCAGGACAATGTGTGCAGTAAACTAGAACCCCTACCCAGATCTAGCCGATGGACAGGACATTCTCCACCATTGAGTGGAGAGCGGGGTCTGACTTTCATGCGAACTCTGGTGCCCCATTTTTGACCATGTCCCCTTGATGGGGAGGCATGGTGGCACTCAGAGGAAGGATAACAGGTTACCAAGAAGAGACTTCATACCCTATGAGCATATACAGGAGGAGGAGGTTCCAATCAGTCAGAGACATAGGGGAGGGGAGTAGGGAGAAAGTGGGAGGGAGGGAGGAATGGGAGGATACAAGGGATGGGTTAACAATTGAGATGTAATAGGAATAAATTAATAATATATATTTTTAAATGATACAATTATTCTTATAATTGTTAAGCAGACACTTTTCATATTGCCATAAAATGGTATGGTAATAGTGAAATCATGCATACATCAGAACAGAATCTCAGAATGTTACTAAACTGTAGACAAGTTTTTTAATTTTAATATTATTTTAAGGATTTTATTGTAATATTTAAGAGAAAAATGCCTATTAATTTGAAGTTAGTAAAATATTAACTATGATGAAAATTCTGAGGAAGAAACACATGTAAAAAAACAAAATTATAAATTGAATTAATATGGACCTCAGAATATCTAAATTTATTTTTCTTCTTTCAGCACACATTGAACTAACTAAAATTTTAAACATTTAGCTAGCTATTTAATATTTTTAAGTGGAAAAATTATTTACCACTTTAATAGAGTGCTATAAAGTGCCCCATATTTCATATTCATTAAAGAAATGAGTTATCATTAACCACCTTTGTTCAAATACCAGTTTTGACATTTAGCTATTTATATAAGTTTAGGGAGTTTGCTTTTCCTCTCTGCATTTCAAATTGGTCAGTTGGAAATTAGGGATTATATAGGACCTATTCTTAGCAGAGTAAAATGTGGTAAATAACACGAATGATGTATTTTAAATAACACTTATTGGTAGTTCACAATATATGACAGCTATTATTATTTTCTTCCAAAATTTTATCCATAGGTGGTGCAGTATATTTAGATAATTCATATAAAAATAGAAATGTTAAATTAAATTTTGCTCATAAAATTACATAAGCCAATTTTATTCTGAAGTCAAGGGAAATATTTACATGACAATCTTTCTTTTCATTAGTGAGAAAATTCTCACTATACTGTGTATTTTACTTCCACTGAGCTAAGAAACATTCTTTATTTTATGTCTTGGAGAGGATTACATCAAGTAGGGCTTTGATTTTTTTCAAATGTGCTTGTTCTCTTTTGAAAACATCTTTTAAAACCTTACAAGTAGATTTTCTTGCAATTTATTTAGAGACATAACACCTTTGTTAACTTTAACTTTTATAATTATATACACACACACACATATATATATTAATCTTTTGCATTCTGTTTTCAAGACAGTTTTTGGAAGACAATGGATGACAACAGTCAAAGAAATACCTGTGACAAAGTGAAGGCAGCCTAAGTTTGGATGCAGAGTGTGACCTTAGCTGCATCTCCAACGTAGAATCTTATGTGAGGGTTGAACTTAGTATCCCAAGCATGAAATTCAGATGCTGAAGAAAAGAGACTACTTAGAAGCAGGTCTCTGCATTTGGTTGTATACCTGGCCTCTTTTAGGGAATACCTAGTGAATGTTCATGACTGTGTTTAAGAATCTTAAGAAGTTGTGTTAATTTTCATGTGTATTCTTATTTAATACTTGATGCAAGAATTTCTACAGGAAAATGCTAAATATTTTAAGTCTATATTTTAGAATGTAAAGTCACTAATAATGTTAGCATCTGATTAAATAGACATACTTTTCTGTGAAAAAGTTTCAATGTCTTACATCCCACTCATAGATCCCGCCCTCCACCTGCTGACTAAGCAATTAAAGTTGTGTCTCCATGACCACCTCAATATTCAATTTGAGGAAACAATAAAAATTCTGTTTTCTGAAAAAATAATAATGTCCCTGCCTCCCAAAATCCAATATTAAGTAAATTTGTAAATATATGACATTTAAGATTACTGAGTCATAAAAATTGCTAAGTGACCAAAGATGAGCAATAGAACTGCTGGCCAGGACAAGCAAGGCCCAGGTGTCATGAGTACAGGAGTTTGGTGGAACTCTTCCCAAAGAAGGCACAGGAAAATAATGTTTATGTATTCCAAAAGTAATCCTGGATGAAGACTCTGAAGCACACAGCTTTGGCCCAAATTCAGAATATTTTTCAGGTGTGGGACCCCCATCTTCGACTTTAACTCAGAAGAAATTTCCCTTTTATCATTAGTCAATGCCGATGCCAACCTAGGGGACCCATGAGCTTCTGAGAATTCTCCTATGCCTGCCAACCATCTCTTTTTCAGAGCCCTTGTTCCCCAAGTGCTTGGGTTGTTGTGCCTTCCTTTACCCGGGTTTGGAATATCTGAATTGAGATCATCATGCTTATACAGAAGGTGCTTAACATATTAAGATACTTCCCAGACTTCAAAACTTGGTTTTGTTGAATTGTGGTTTTTTTTTTTTTGATTGGCTTATATCTTTGAAGATAATTCTAGCATTAGAACAATAGATACATGCTTTTGTTTTATAGCCTCTGAAAGTAATACCAGTTAACACTGAATAATGTGAGCGAGCAATATGCATAAGAATTTTTGACCCTTTAATGATTCCTTGTGATTTTTACATTTTGTACCCAAATAAAAATAAAGTAAAACAAAATAAAATGATAAAAACCAAACAAAGTAAACAACAACAAAAGCATCTCATCTTGGAAGCTGTGCTTCATCACAGTGTGTCCTATAGTATACTCTTTTGTCCACACATCTTTACTTACAAATGGGTCCTTGGTCTAGTTCAAGGCCTCTGGCTTTTGCTACTCTATCACTATCCTCACCAGGACTCCCTTTTGATATGTTGTTGTTGCCCTGTATCATGGAGATTCATCCGTAGCTTTGGATCTGCCTGACCAGCTCTATCATTTGCTCCAGCGTTCATAGATGGGGTAGATGTTGGGGTGGGCTAGCCCAAAGCCCTGGATCTGGGGGCTGGTTAGAAGCTAAATTCCTTAGCCTGCAAGTTCTCCTTCAACCACACCACCAGGGAGAGCCTTTTAACATTACCCCAGCTAGTTCACTACAGTGGTAAGGGACAGGCCCTGGTCTCCCTGCTCTGATGCCTTCAGAGCTGGCCGACCCATGTCTTCACCAGCAGGGCCAGGTCTACTGTGCTGCCCAGGTGAGGTGCAGGGGCTGATCTTCTGAGTGCAGAATCTGTTGAGGGGTAATATCAGCTCTCCCACTCTCATAACTCCAGGGCCAGCTCCCTACCTGTTGTAGGTAGGGAAGGGTGAGGGGCAAAGGGTATCTCTCCCTTGGCCACCCTCCCAGCAGTTGAGTGGCAGGCTCCACTTTACCCTCACAAATATAACAAATTCAGACTCATAAGTATTTCAGTCTTTTGCAGTGACACTTGAGCACTTTACTCGGCTGAATTTTAAACTCTTGCAGCTTATGTTTCTAAGGCAAGTTGTAAGAAGAAGAGCATGAAAATGGTGTTTACTAGTCATTCTCCAAAGAAGGTACAATTTCTTATTTAGTACTTTTAAATTTTAAATTAGGAAACGAAAAAAAAAAAAAAACCTCTCCCTCCAACATATAATACCTCCCATATTACTTGTCATGCAAAAATGTTCATCACTAAATATCTGATGGAGGGTGAAGCAAGGAAAGAGAAAAGAAAAGGATCAGGAGAAGCAAATGAAAAGAAACAAGCTAAGTCCTTTCCTTTGATTTCATCTTGGCCCTTGACAAGAAGTCACCTCTTTTTATGTCCTAGCAACAAGAAAAACAATGTGCTTTTCCTTCCCTGATTCTTGCCCCAGAGTGCAGTCCCTCTGAGCAGTCATGAGCTTCAGCTGGAGTCTGCCCATTTTTCTGGGTTTTGCCTTAGCAAGGTCTGATTGCTCTCCTACTTGCTGACCACAGCTTATTTAGGCTTTCTCTGAAAAGTCAGGCTTTTACCTCTTTCTGTGAAGCTCTCCCACCCTCCTATAGCTGACCTCCAGGAGGCCTCAGCTCAAACAGCACAGCCTTTTCTGTTTCGCTTCTCAGTCTCCTCTGCTGGGCAGCTGCCCAGTTTCACAGCGTTCCTGCTTGGGATTGTTTTTTGTTGTTGTTAATAAAGTTGTCCTTGGGCTTACCAATAACAAAAACTCTAATTAAAAAAAATATTTCATCAATTACTTAATTTTGTTTAAGTGCCTCTTTTTTCCTCATATGTTGTTCTAGAATCTAGAAAATAACAACAAAAATATCCTTAATGACTTTGCATTTATGTAACATGAGGGTGGGATTATACTGAGGGAAACTGCAGATCTTAGTCCAGAGTGTTTTGTTTGAGTGGTTTTTCTGCCTAGCAATAGTATTTTTTGGTGAAATAGATCATTTTAGAATAAAATCATTATGTGTTTTGTGATGTGTAAAGTGTTTACTAAATTGTCCTAAATGCCTTTAATAATAGGTAGTGACTAATAAAGTATATATTATGACTTGAATTGGTCACATTGAATTATAAATGAATTTAACTAATTGTAGCTCTTTGGGAAATGTACTATAACATATGTTGTAAAATATATTAAGTGTAAAAATAAATAAAAGCATCTGATTATGCCATTGCAATTTTGAAGATAAAATACTATGTGGTTACAGAATAATAAAAAAAAAACTGGCATTAGCTAAATGATTTCTATAATCTATAAAGACAATAGAGACCGACCAACATTGTGAGTCTATCCCGCTGACAGCCTTCTCTGTCCTCAGATTGACCTGCACCTCTCCACTGTTCTGCTCATACTGTGATCTTGTTCTACTACTGTCATGCTGTACAACAAACAAAACTTTTACTACAAATGCTGTGGCTGTCACAGTCAAAACAGTGACAGTTCCAAGACCCATACATGTCATTTAGCTCTAAGAACAAAACTAAGCCTATCTCCAATTTACTGAAGAGACAGGGAGGGAGGGGGAAGAGAGAGAGAGAGAGGGCAGAAACAGAGACTGAGACAGAAACACCAAGAGAATGACATTACTTAAAGTCAACACAGAAAAAGAAAATCAGTGTTTTGCAATATGTTGATGATGATGATTTATTCACCCTTTGGTTACAGTGTGCTTTTACTCATGTTGTGTTCCTTGAAAAGAAAAAAAAAAAAAAAACACCAAAAAACAGAGCTCAAGTGCAGTTCAAAGCAGTTCAAGGTTTATGAAGAGTATATATATATATATATATATATATATATATATCTTAGTAATTCCACTAAAGTTGGTCATTTTTGCGCATTATGTTGTCCATTCATAGGTGGTTTTCACTTGCACAGTCATTAATCTTTGAGGTTAAGCTTATTTTGTGTAAGGTTTAAGTGTTGCCTTTTCTTTTGACATGGTGTGTCATCTGCTTAAAACGCTGCCCTTCTTGAGCTCCTGAAGTAGACACTTAAATGAATGATGCAGACACCAGCACCTTTTGCTCAGAGGATGTGGTCATTTGCATGCGAATCCTCAGGGGGCTCTGAGTTTCTTGGTGAATATACATTGCTGAGGATGATAGCTTGTCTAGACTGCATTTTCTTCTTTTGGATTCTGACATTTAGCTTTGGTTTCAGAATCCTTTTAGAAGGCTGTGTACTCTCTTTCAGGTTTTGTTTTCTGAGAGGAGGAAAAAAAATGCCCACAAAAATCAAAACTCTGCACTATTCTATCTAGTCTACATTTTAACAGGTACTGCAATGTAAAGACATGAGCTTCTCTCACGTCTTGTGCAGGGTAGCTAGAGAGAAGAGGAAGCTAGCTGCTCTGTAGTGGAACCGAGGTACACACATTTCACATAAGGAATGAAAGGCGTTTGTTCTTATCTTCTCTCTCCTGTTTCCAACGTTGTCTTACTGTCTAATTTGCTCTGTGAGGAAAAAAAAAAAGAGTTCTCTTATAGAAACTATGCAATAACAAGGGTGGAATCCTAGGGCTGTACTTTAATTTGTAAAATGGTCTTATATTATTAAACAAGGTGCAATGATATAATTTCTACTTTAACAGTATGTGGGTGGGTTAATAAACTTAAATTTATGTTGAGGTAACGTCTCACTGTGTAGTCCTGACTGTTCTAGAACTTACTGTTACCAGCTCTAGCCTTTAACTAACAGCGATTCATCTACTTCTGCCTCTGGAGTGCTGTGATTACAGTATGTGATGCCATTCATGAATGATATTATATATCAATAAATATAATTTGCTTTTCTCAAATATAGTATAATTTAAAAATAGTATTTAATTATTATTAAACTAAAAAAAAGAGACAAAATAAATATTTTTTTCTTTTAAGTACCCACACCTTAGGTATTTTAACTCAGAAATGAAAGGCTAACTAACATACTTTTAGGCAATATATAAAACTATTACGTGTGTGTGTGTGTCCTGTCATAGTGTCGGGAAATATGAGTTATTAGAACCACTGATTGGCTTGATTTCTTCCCTTGCTATTCAACTCAATTGAATATCCACATATTTGGCCACTTACCAACCATCAATAGTCTCCAAATATTGACATACACGTTAGTTCATAAATCTTTCCCTCCTTCTTTTATGTTTTCTTTCCCCATTTAACTCAATAATTTCCTCTTATTGAGTCTTTACCACATGTACTACATTATCTTATTTACATCTACAAATATAAAGCTCAATAGAATATGCTGGAGGTTTAAAGGAAATTGAAGACTACAGGTTAGATTAAAACAGAATGTAATAAGACATCAGAGAAAAAGGTGACTTCTAAAATCACATAAATGTTGTATTGAATAGATGTAGTGGATAACAGGAAAACAAAAGCAGACAGGGCAGAATATTTGAGCTAGGTTAGAAGAACAAATTCTATTTCATTTTATAGGGAAAGGAAATCATGTATTTTATAGTGAATTCCTGAGTATATAAAAGGAAAGAGACAAACTATTTTTGGGGGGAATAATTAAGTCTACCAAAAAAGATGTAGAGTAAAATAATAACTAAAGATAAGATCTAAAGGTATTCTGTTTCAGAGTCTGAAAAGTTGGGTCAAGATATAAAACAAAGACATCAGTCCACTTACCATGAGAGGTTGTCCAAGTGTCTATCAGTGCCATGTTTAATTAAAATCATTTTTCTTAAAACAAATTCAGTAGAATACTGAAGATATGATTTTTTTAATGGACAAAATAAGTCTAACTAAGTGCTTAGGTACGTACAATGATATTAGCAAAAAACTGACATTCAAATTAATGGTAATTAAAGAAATTAGTGAAGTATAGACGCAAAACTTCGCTATCATGGAGAATAAGACTAGGCAAGATTTACAGGAAAAAATGATGAGTCTGAGATATTGATTTGCATGTAAGTACAATGAATTTTACTAATAAGCATGTATGAGTTGTATAAAAGATAACATAGGTTAAGATAGAGACATGGGAGCATATAATATGGCATAAGAAGCTGGATGAGTCTGAGCAGAGGGAATAGGCTACGAGGCATCTTTCTTACATGATTTCTGCTTCAGATTCTGCTGCCATGACTTCCTGCCTTAACTCCTCTCTGTGATGAACTGTGACCTGGAAGTGTAAGATGAGTAAAGTCTTCCTCTCCAAAATTGTTTTTGGTCACCTCATTCTTTCCAACCACAGAATACATACTATAACTCTATCCTGTCAGAGGACCTAATTTCAGTTCCAGTCTATGTGGTGACTCACAATTATCAGCTATCTCCAGTTGCAGGGGACCCACTGGCCTCCTCTGGCCTCTACGGATACCAGGTTTCTATAAGGTAAATGGTGTGGAGAAAAATATTCATACATATCAAATGAAAATACATATATTATTAAAAGACAGAAGTAATACAGGAGTTAAATATTGCTTTTTTATGAAGGATTAAGCTGATTATCTTTTTTAACTTCACACATTGGCAAATTTTGCTCTGAAACATGTTTGCAATGGTTTTTATAAGGTAGTTGTCTCTTTAGAATTTGATCTTATTTAGAGAGCTAACAGTCAATAGAATTTCACAAATATTTGAAAAGTACATAGGTAAGTAAATGTGTATGTCTTATTCAGTGTTCGATTGCTGTGAAGAGAGATTATGGCCATGGAAATTCTTATAAAGGAAAGTATTAAACTGAGGCTTGCTTATGTTATCAGAGGTTTGGTCGATTATAATCACAGCAGGGAACATTGTAGCAATTAGAAGACATGGGGCTGGAGAAGTTGAGTGTTCTGTATCTTGTCCACAGGCAGTTGCAGAGACGGGTGGCAGGGGACGGGTGTGTGTGTGTGTGTGTGTCATAGAACAGTTACTTGAAAAAGGCATGATAGTATTTATTGAGACTGTGATCACTGGAGTAAACCCCTCCCTATATTTAACAGCATTTATTTTAACCTTTAAATATTTGCTTTCAAAAAAGACTTAAAAATATCACAGTACAACAACAAAAACAAATAATTGAACAACCAGAAAAAAAAATAGCTATGGTAATATAAAGGTTTGAGAGCCAGGAGACAAAGGAAGTAAGCTAATAGGAGATTCTCAGAATAAGTTTTATTTAGACGTGCCAGTAGACATATCCTCTCTCTGACAAATCTTTCTCTCATTTGTCACTTCGGCTGTTGCTCAATTAGATGCCAATGCTTGGAATTAAAAATGTGTAATAAGATCTTGCCTGTATTTCAGCTGGCTTATATAGACAGGTCTTTAGATGTGATCTCTTGCCAGATCAGCCATGTTGCTGGATTAAAATTCCTCTACACACTGTTTCCCTATCATAGTCTACACTGTCCCAGGAAGCAGCATGGTCAGGCCAGTCACAACATTTCCCCCACTCCACGTAAGAACTCAGTATTAATCAGTTTCTATTACTATAGAAAGACACCATGATCATGGCAACTCTTATGAAGCAAAGCATGTAATTGGGACTTGCTTTCAGTTCCAGATGTTTAGACCATTATCATCATGGTACAAGCACGGTGGTAACTCGGGAGAAATGATGCCCAAGGAGCTGAGTTCTACATTTAGATCTGCAGTCAACAGTGAGAAGGGGCCTGGCATGAGCAATTGAAACTCCAAAGCCCTCCTCCAATGATTCCCTTCCTTAAGGAGAGTCATACCCCCCTAATCCCTGCCAAGTGGCTCCTCTTCCTAATGACCAAGCCTTCATTTTTATGAGCCTAAAGGGGCCATTTGTAGTCAAACTAGCACAATCTTGGGGGAAAAAAATCAATAAATAGTTTATAACTAGTGTTTCAATCACATTATTCTAAAAGTATTTTATTAGAATATAATAGAGTGATGATTATTTAATCATAATAAAAATATGCTAACTGCTCAATTTGATTTTGAGGTCTTGGAATTTATTTTAGTGATAGAGCAGTTAGTTGCCTAACTTACCGGGAACCCTGGATTTGATCCTAGCCCTTCAAAACCAAACCAAATTACACCAAACAAAATTAAAAGGCAATTGCACTCATGAACTCATAGTGCTCCTAGGAGCTCACCAGAGATGACGACGGAAACATGGTCTCTAGCCAATCAAAAGTTCTTGTTCTAGCCAGATTGGGACGACACTAAGGTCAGTACCTAAGTATAGCCCTGAGTATTCATAGCAAGAGGTGTTTAAAGGTCAAACTCACATCCTGGTTTCTAGATCAGCAGCTGTAAAGAGGGAAGGTTTTGCCCAAGCAAGAAGTTTAATTGAAGCTAAATAGTTATCTTGCTGTGGAGGTGGGGTGTTTGGGTGAGTTGTCATAGTAGCAGGCTGTTTAATTGAAGCTAAGATAAGTTAGCTGTGACATCTTGACCTGGGATTCCTAGAATAGATTTGGATAATTTTTCATGGGACTCTCCACCAAACAGACCAAATTCTATTCAAACCTAAATGGCCTCAGTAAGAATATAAGATGGAGGAAGCTCCTTACTGTCTTGCCTTGTCACAAAAGCAACTGTGGTTGCCTGCACAAGATGAGCACGTGGTGAAGTTAGTCAACATTCCAGCTTGGAGGAGGAAGCGCTCACAAGGTATATCCCCAATCTAAAGAGTTGACTTACATCAACAGTGGCTTCTTTGGTAGGCAGGGTCAGTTATCTTTGTGGGTATTGGCCCTTGTTAAGTTCACCACATGCCCTTCGGTATATGAGCAGAACAAATTTTACCCTGTGGGATATATATGAAAAGGTAAAGAACAAAATGTGGTAGTTGAAATGAAAAACCCCACACATACTCAAAGGGAGTGGTATCCTTTGAAATAATTAAGACATTTGGCCTTGTTGGAGTGAGTGCAGCCATATTCAACAAAGCAAATCACTAGGGGATGTCTTTGAGATTTTAGAAGCTCAAGGCTGGCCTAGTGGCTCACCCAATCTGCATGATGCCCATGAGTTCACATGGAAAACTCTCAACTACCACTGCAGGTCCGTGCTGCCTATGTGCTTCCCACCATGATGATAATGGACTAAACTTCCCAACTCCAAGCCAGCCACAATTAAATACTGTGAAGTCATGGTGCTTCATCACAGTAATAAAAACCTAACTAAGACACAAAGAATTAATATTTGAGAAGAAGATCTAGAAACAGACAGAGGGGAGATGTGCATGGATATGATCGAAGTATATTGTATGTATAGCTAAAATTCTTAAAGACTTAATAAGGGTATTATATAAAAGAAACGATTGACTGTAGAATTTTGTTCATCTATAGATCAAGTGTAGCCTGGTATATGCATGTATGTAGTCTTCATTTCCCCTCCTCACTAGTTGTTCCTTTGTGTGAAGATGATGGTGACAGAAGCACCCCTCTTAAATACAAGAGCACAGCCGTAAAGGCAAGTTCATGTTCTCATTACTGCTGAAAGGCTGCCTTCCATTCTGACAGCAAAGCCTTCCCATTTTTTCCTTTTCCTTACTCTGTTACAACCAATTGCAACTTTCCAGAAGGGCACTGTTTTTTTGTTTTTTTTTTTTTAGTTTGTTTTTAGTTTGTCTTCCAGCTAGGGAAACTATTTAGAAAATTGGTTTCTTTTAGTTCGGCCCCATGCAGGCTTGACCTATTTTGCCTTATTACAATGATGAAGGGCTCTGTTCCTACTGAAATTTAGCTTCAAAGAAATCTTTTAATGGAAGAGATACAGACACCTCCCTACCAGCACGTCTAAATGAAACTTCCCTCTTTAAAACTTGTAATATTTACCAAATAAATGTTAAAATGGTTTTCAAAAAAAAATGCAATTTATAAACCATGTGGGAATGTGTCATAAAATATATTTCTTAATTAACGTATTGTTTTATATCAAGCACGAAAATCTAAAGTGTGCAATTTGTATGTAGTCAGATACTAATGCTGATAATTTAAAAACGTAACGAATACCAGAGGTTAGGTTACAAAGTCTAGCTAACAATATTCCTTTACTGGGTAGTAGATAGCAGCCAGAATAGACACTTCAGTTAATTTTCGATAATGATATTAAATATAAAGACAGTTTAAAATATGTCAAGTGAGATTCTATTTTGCTCTTGTTTTAAGGGAAGAACATCATTGGCAGCCAATAAAGGCCACAAACTACCTGAGTCAGCTCCCTTGTCTGTCAGCCATTCCCACCCACACTTCACAAGGCAGACAATGAGTGAATCAGCATAGCTGGAGTCACAGTTGGGAGCAGATATCAAGTGCATATTCTGTTGGAATCTTACCTTACAACTGGTGGCAGGATCCCAATTATTTGAGTGTAATTACTAAATTTTAGCCAAAGTGCTTATTTTTCTTTCTCACTATATTAATGTCGCTTTGGCCTGAGTAACTTAAGGTAGCTGAGTTTGCAGTAAATGTTTCACAGTGTCATCCAGGGGCACTGTGTATTGTTACTTTTTTTTTTTTTGTATAAATTAGAGTCACTAATAATTATAGAAGAAGTTAGGGAATTTCTTAAGTAAGGATTTGAATTTTGTTCTTATATAGATTAATGATCTGACTCCATGTTTCAATGTCAGTTCACATTTTAACCATTGGTGATGGAAAAGAGCCAATAGTTATTTCTATACCTCTAGTGAATTACGGAATTATAATGTCAATCACAAATATCTAATCCAGGACAAATGACAGTTAGAACCTCATGACTGCACTTGAACAAAAAGTTTCTTGTAGGATACAGGAATTATTAATTATTGCTTAAATTCATTTTCTTTAATTTTTTCCCTTTGAAAATTTCCCACAGGTATATAATGAAATATAGTCACATCTAACCCAATGTCCTCTCTCAACCACGCCTGTATGTCTCCCTCCAACATAAACTATTTCCTACTTTAATATAACAGTAAAACTAATTATAGTTTAGCTCATGTTTTAGTTCATCCTGAAGAGCAAAATAAAAAGAAATATTCTTTAATAGGAGTCTCAAATATGCTTGTAGTGCCACTGACACACACTTTGGTAAACACATGTTAGAAACATCTGTTTAATGTCTTCAATTGTTTTTCTATTACAGTGGGCTTGTCATTCAGAGAGATCATTCAGAGAAAATACAGCATAATTTCTTGTGTAAATATATTTGGAAAGGATTCAATATATCTGGTTGAAAAGGCTTTTAAACAATAAAACGTTTACAGTTGTACATAAAACCTAACAGAACAATTGATGGGGGTGTATTTTTCACAAGGCTTGATTTTGACAGTTGAGACATGAAAGTATATTAACTTTAACTGCCATGGTAGTCCAGTCTCAGAACATTTATCATGTTGACAAAATCTTGATACAGAATTTTCTCTTTTACTTGTCTTCATCCTTGCAATCTTCCTTTACGTCAGTTTTTGTCTGATGTTTCATACTCTTGTTTCTGACTTACTCACTTCTAAAAGTTTCCTTAACATTTCAATAATTGTTCCTTATGGGATTATATTCTCAGTACTTGGGTTTGGAAGACCCTAAGGGAGAGAGAGGATAGCTTGGGCTACATATCAATACATAATCACAGCTTGCCTTTAAGTTAAGTAAGAATATAAATAATACTGAGATATCGAGTATGGTTCCCACCTCATGAGCCAAGGTCCCCGCAGTTTAATTCATCTTTCCAGTGATACAGTTAGTTGCATTCGTGTTACAAATAAGGAAACAGAGGCCCAGGAAGAGGAGACACAGTTTCGAGGCTGAACGTAAGGGTCAGAGGCACATTTACATTTTGTTCTTAGGCAATGCAAATTTATGATTTTTCTATTAAGTTTTATGGATTCAGCTTTTTGTTTTCTTGGGAGGAAGGGTTATACTCAAGTACTAGATGTACAATAGGATCAGTTGCACTCTGGGACATTCTTTCACTTGATCTGGACTTGTTTTTTTTTTTTTTTTTTCTGGTAGCCAAGCGCTTTATTACCCAAACAGGCACTCTGAGTGGAACAAGAAGACAGTGGATTTTGTTTTGGGTAAATTGTTAGATGTAAAAATGTTTTTAATTTTTTTTTGCTTCCTTTGGTTGATGCAAAAAACAAAATCACTGCTTTCATCTAGAAGAGAAAAAAAATTGCTTATTCTGAAGCCATTCTGATTGACTGTGGCCAGGGAACATAGATTTAGGGTTCCTATCTCAAATTTCATGTGAAGCCGTTTCACTTTTTGTAAAAAAAAAAAAAAAAAAAAAAGTAAAGGCATTGGAAGGTACATCAGAGAAGCAGGTACAGTGAAATGTGGGAAGATTTCCTACAGGCTGAAGATGCTAACTGAAGGTATACTTTGCTTTAGGATTGGCAGCTAGCTACACTCTAACTAAATAGATCATTAAAAAAAGGTTTTTCTGTCACAAAATATTAACTCTGACATGTGAGTGTGAGTGTATGTGTGAATGTATCTTGTTTAAGAATTGCTGAGATATTTCAAATGTTTGTTTACTACAGCAAACACTCCTTCTATGTGGCCATCGTCACCTTGATACCTAAACTTCACAAAGACCCAACAAAGAAAGAGGGTTTCAGACCAAATCCTCTTATGAACATTGATGCAAAAATACTCAATAAAATACTCACAAACCAAATCCAAGAACACATCAAAGATATCACTTGCCATGACCAAGTAGGCTTCATTCCAGGTATGCAGAGATGGTTCAATATAAGGAAATCCATTAATGTAACCCACCATATAAACAAACTGAAAGAAAAAAAATCACATGATTATCCCTTTAGATACAGAAAAGGCATTTGACAAAATCTAACACCCATTCATGTTTAAAGTTTTGGAGAAATCAGGAAAACAAGGCACATAAATCCTAAACTGAAAATTTAAAATAAGACATAAATAACACACTTTACTAATTCCACAAAGAGTATGCCTATTAATTTTCATCAGTCCAAATGTATAAATTAATCGGTCACTATAGTTAATGACTTTAGAGTGTGTACATCATTTCTTGGTGTATGGACATTTTCTGTATCCTCTGTGGCAGTTCAAGCCACATCTTTCATTCATTTTCTAACCAGGTAAGTTATTTTATGCTTTATTTCTAGGAAATCTTATCTGTCATTATTATTGTAAAAATAATTTTGTCAATTCTTGATGTTCTCTAATTTTTGATTATGGACTTTATTACAAGTACTGTATTAGAAATTATTGATGAATACCCATTACTTAAATTTATAGTTCCTTATTTTGTGATCCAAGAATCCCAGGATTGAGGTTTGAAATAAATGCCTATGAATTGCTTATTGCATTTATCATTAACTTGTATTTAAATTAAAAAATCATAGTCTTTGCATATGCTTCCCTTACACACTGGATAATGCAGGGATTTATTATAGTTCCTTCCAAATGAAAAATTGTGTTAATATCACTTATTAAGGAAGCTTTTCTTCTTTAGCTAAATTAATAATTTTCTAAACATTAAATATTCATGCAAAATGAGGATCACCTTCTTAGTTATGGTAAAGTTTTGTTTAATACTACATCCATATACTTATATGTTTATTTCCAAAGCATTATTGACTTATTGTAAACTCTAAAATTACTTATTACTAGATGTCACTTAGAGCTATCATTAAAATTGTATCATCTCTCTTCATATCTATCTCTCTAATAAATGAAAATACTGTTAAAATATAAATTGAGCGTGTGTTACAATTTTACATTAGTTTTATAAGAGCTGTTTATCCTATTTAAGAACTTTCCTACAAACTTACTATTATTTTTAAATTTAGGTTTCATTTTACATTCTACAGAAGATGAATTAAATGTGCATTTCTCTTTTCTTAAAACAATTTTTTACTTAGTATTGTTTGGCCTAAGTTACAAATTTAGTATTCTCTTCATTGTTTTAAAAATTCATAACTAGACTTTAAAAATGTAAGGTTTTAATCTCATTCCATACTCCTGACATTAACAACACTATTAGGAAGTTTTAAAATCTAGAAATTATAATTCCAGAATTATATAATCATCAAATCTTCTAGTATTATGTATCATTTTAAAACATTTTCATTCATTGTTTGACATCTGGTGGTTCATCAGGTTTTCTAAATCAAAGCCATATTATTTTTTGTTAAACAAAGACAACTCAGTACTATCAATTTTCAGAATGGGAGAGTCGCTCAGCACAATGATTGCTTCTTTTGCAGAAAACCAGAGTTCATTTCCTAGCACTTATATCATGTCCTTTACCATTCCCTGTGACTATAGCCCCAGAGGTTCTGATGAAGTTTTTTGGATCTACATAGGCATTATCACACATGTACCCAAACATACCTACACACATCAGACACACACACACCCTACATTATTTAAGTAGTTCAATTTTAAACAAATAAGCTCATGTAAAATTACTAACTGGAAATCTATTATATTTTATTAGTCTTAATTAGTATACAATAGGTAGTTTATTAAAATATTACATTAAAAATAGATAGACTGTTTAACATTGTAAATTAGTTTGGTTCTAGAAAAATACTAATATCATTAAATATAATGTACCAAATTTGACTTGAGTGTCTTTGCTTGAAAGCAATATAAGATTATGACTTTAAGGTCTAGATATCAAAGTGAATGGGTGATCATTTCTACCTTACATAAATACTTTAAATAAGCAAACACTCATTGAATATGTTGCAATATTTACTATTTCATCTTACTCTCAGAACTTTATTATTTCTCTTCTTTGTTTTTAATTAAATACACTTGGTTGGCATTTAATCACTCAGTAATGTGAAACAGAAATATCACTATAAATTTCGATCAGGGAATTGTTATATATTTGCATACACTTTATCCAAAAATATACTATTAAATAAGAAAATAATTATAAAAGACATTACAGTGGGGCCTAAAGAGATTGCCTCAGTGGTTAATCACCCATGCTCTTCCAGAGGACCTGGAATTGATTTCTAGAACCTATGTGCCAGCTCTGCCCTGGGGATCAAATGTCTTCTTCCAGATTCTTAGGGAATGAGACAAGCATCTGATGCCTAGAAACATATAACACTTATACACATAAAGTAAAATAAAAATATATTTAGAAAGAAATATTGATCATTAACGTCCTTATTTAAAGTTTAAAAGAACATACTTCTGAACATTCTACTGTAACTAGTGGTCTGAATATATGTCATACATTATTTGTGTGTGAGTGTGTGTGTGTGTTTGTGTGTATCCATCCTTAGTGTTTGTGTACTGGATTATAAACTTAGGTTTTTAAGGAACTTGCATAAACACAAATTACAAAATCATTACAATACTACAAAAAATAGCTTATAGTAAGATAAGAGATTGATAACTTTTGATTATTTAAATGATTTTAAGTATATATACTAAATGCTTTATCACTTATTGACAACTAAACTGACCAGGAAGTAGGGTAATATGATGCAATAATATTGCTCATAAATTAACAGTAATCAATATTGAAAGTGTTGAGCTTGACAGATATAAAAATCTTAATTAGCATCTATCTCAATGAAAGGGAAATATAGCTGTGAATATTTCCTTCAACTTCTCTGTTGCTTTTACTGTATATAATTACCTAAATATGTATTTCATTCCTCTCAGAATTGGGAGGAAAATTAAAAGTTTTGAATGAGCAAAGTAAAATAATAATAATTAATTTACAAATGCTTAATGTCAAAACCTTCAGAGAGGCACTTGAAACACTCTGGCAATGGGAAATAACGAAGAGTATACCATAAAGCTAGTACTGGGGAAATAAGGGGTGATTTCATATGAACTCATCATACACATTTTTAGAGATGTTCTGCATCAAGCAAAACGCTCTGTCTGTCATTAGTGTAGTAATTGCTCCTGACCAAGATAGCCAAATGCACAAATGCAAAGCACTATATAATTAACCAACCATGAAATAATTTGGCTGGCAGCATGCAAATCTACTTTGCTGACAAATGATAATGCCAATATTCAGCTTCAAAATGGAGGATGTTGATTAAATTTCAATTCTAAGAAATTACATTTTCAATGCCCTTATGGACAGTACTATCCGAGAGTGTGAGGCAAAGTATTCTAGACTCATTCAAAGTTCGAGGATTCTATATTCTAATACAGAATTACTACTCATGGGAAACTTTGCATGGATAAGTGAAGTTGTGTATTTACATGTACACATGTGTGTAGATACTCAAAAGATTCCTAGAAACAAGAGCAGAAAACAATTCAACTAACAAAACAATCAAAATAACAACAAGAACAAGAAAAAAAGTTCAAATAAGTGAAGAGTTGAAATTACAGGAATGTTGGCCTAATGACCCCAGGTCTCCTTGGAAGACAGTGGAGATGGCTTAGATGGTAACATACATTCTTCATTAGCATGAGGGCAGTACATCCAATCCCTAGCACCCACTAATGTTAGGCTTGTGGTTCATCACTTAGTCTCCATCTTGGGGAGACAGAAACAGGAAGGTTACTGAAGCCTTGTCATTTTAGCCAAACTCCAGGTTCATTGAGAGAAACTTCATAAAAAGAAGTAAATATCTATGGCGCTGGAGAGAACGCCCAGAAGTAAAGAGAAGTGGCTGCTCTTCCAAAGGTCACGAGTTCAATTCCCAGCAACCACATGGTGCCTCACAACCATCTATAATGCAATCTGGTTTCCTCTTCTGGTGTGTAGGCACACAGAACATTGTATACATAATAAATAATAAGTCTTTAAAAATAAAAATAAATAAATATCTGGTTTCAACATATATGTACACATATATGAAAACACACAAATAAAAAATTTTAAAGGACTTTTTAATGTTACATTATTTTATGATGTTTTTTGCTTTGTTTTATTTTGTTTTGACTTTTCGTTTGTTTTTTTTAAAAACAGTTTTTCTGTGTAGCCTTGCCTGTCCTGGACTGGTATTGTAGAACAAGCTGGCCTTGAACTGACAAAAATCCACCTGCCTCTGTCTCCCATGTGCTGAGATTAAAGGCATGCGCCACCATGCCTAACTGCCATATGATTTTTTTTAATTAATAATTTTTATCACGAAGATGGAAAGACTTGAATTATGGATTTATTGGATTGATGTAGGTCTATACATATAGAGAAGTTGACACAGGGAGTGGCCTTTTTAAAAAAAACATTTTGAGAAGATATAGAGAGAGGGAGCTAGAGGGCCCCTGTAATCACAGCACTCTGGGAGGCAGAAGCAGATGGACCTCTGTGAGTTTGAGGCCAGCCTGGTCTATAAAGTGAGTCTAGGACAGACATGGCTACACAGAGAAACTTTGTCTCAGAAAACAAAAAAGGAGCTAGAGAAACACTCAGCAGTTTAGTAAACTTGCTGCTGTTGCAGAGAACTCTGGTTCGATTCTAAAGAGGCACACGGTGGCACCATCTAATTCCAGTTCCAGGGCATATGTTGTCCTCTTCTGGCATCTATGGACACCTGACATACACATAGTACTCTTACATACATGCAGGAAGAACACACATGCTTATGAAATTAAATAAATAAGTCTATTGTTTAGAAGATAGAATGATAGAAATATATATAGCTTTCTTTTTTCCTGTTTTCTTTTTTTATGCATATTTTATTATGATTTATTTCTATTACATCTTGATTGTGATCCCCTGGCTGTTATCTTCCTGTTCCCTCTCTCAATTCTTCTTCCACCCTAATGCCCTCCCATAGACCTTCTCTCCCACCATCTGGACACAGCCTTTCAGGTCTCATTTAGATAGTCTGCAGCCTTCTCTCTATGTTCCCACAGGGCCTCTGTGCCAAGGGACAGTGAACAAACTGCAAGCACCAGAGTTCATGTCAGAGACAGTCTTCCCCCCACTTCTTCCCATGTGGAGAACGAGCTGTCCATGTGGTGCATATAAACAGGAGGTCTAGGTTCTCTGCTAGCAATGTGTTGTTTGGTACAGATCTGCCAGCCTTGATCGTCTCCTTGTGGAGTTTCTGGCCCCTCCTATCCCCACCCTCCCGTTCTTCCATCCTCTGTATAACTTGAAGCTCTTATCCAAGATTCCAATTTTGAATCTCAGTTTCTGTCCTGATACCTCGCTGGGTGGAGTCTCTCAGAGGACATCTATGTTGGGCCAATGTCCAATTGTAAGTGAATATACACCATGCATATCTTTCTGGGTCTGGATTATCACACCCAGAATGATTGTCTCTAGTTCCATCCATTTGCCTGCAAATTTCAAGATTTCCTTGTTTTTGGTAGCTGAATAGTATTCCATTGTGTAAATGTACCATAGTTTCTTTATCCGTTCTTGGGTTGAGGGATCCCTTTGTTTTTTTTTTTTTTTTTTTCTATATTCTGGCTATTAGGATTAATACTGCTGTGAACATAGTTTAGTAAATGTTCTTATTATATGGTGGAGCATCTTTAGGGTATATGCCCAGGAGTGGTAGAGCTCGGTCTCTAGGTAGGACTATTCCAAATTTTCTGAGAAAGAGCCAGATTGATTTCCAAAGTGGTTATAGATGTTTTCACTCCCACCAGCAATGGAGGAATGTTCTTCCTTCTCCAAATCCTCACCAGCATGTGCTGACACTAGAATGTTTTAGTTTAGCCATTCTGATAGGTGTAAGATGGAATCTCAGTTGTTTTGATTTGCATTTCCCTGATGACTTATGTCCAGAATAGATTTCTATGAAAAGAGAAAAGGGATAATGAATGTAGGTTGTGTATTTGGTAGGATTACACTTGTTACACTTGTTTGTGTTTGTTCAAGTGAAGTCTACTTGAAATCTCAAATCCTTCCAGCACCAACTGGGGACAGTTTTGATCAAAAATTGTAACATTTTATATTTTCTACAATTAGTAAATTTTATTAGATGATTATTAAAATCTCAGACAAGTCAAGTAAAAGCACAAAGAGCTTTTTATATCTATGCTTAATGTCCAAATCTACACAAGTTATTTTGGTGTGGATATAATACACAAGCCTTGAGTGTATGGTTATGCTTGGCTTTCATTGATAAATGAATGATGTCCTCTTTATCCACACTTTTTGCTTTCATCTTTTCTCAGTATTATAAACTCCCTGGAATTGTATATATATGCACATGTATCCACAAATGTGGAATAATCACTAATCTCTCTTTTAATATTTCCATAATTTGAAGCAGGTGATTTGTAACTCTGGGTATTGCTTTATTTTAATATTATTACACTAATGATATCCCTTGCATTCCAGATGCTTGTTTGTAAACTGTTAGTGTCTTATACCTCAGTGTTCTTCTGTGCTGGGTGATACATTATTATCTCCATTTATCAATTTATGTATTATTTTATTTACTTACAGATCTTCAGTTTCTTCCCTCTTTGGCAGTTAAAGTTAAAGCTGATATAGCAGCTGTACATGTGTATTGTGTGGCCATATGTTTTCAACTCAAATTAGGTAAATACAAAGGTGAAATAATTCTGGATCATATGAGACACAGCATATTCTTGTGCAAAACTGCAAAATGCCTTGCAAGCTTTCATTTTATATATCATTCATTAATGAATGAGTGCATCTGACCTACATTATTGGTGTCAGTTTTTCAGAGTGAAGTCATTCTAATAGGTCTGCTATGACATCAAATTGTTGGTTGTTTTTAAATTACTTAATAACTTTTGACAATGAAAATAATTTCATAAACTCTCTTGCCATCTGTTTAGTCTCTTGTTTGGTGAGTCCTTCGTCCTCTTCTTCCTCCTCCTCCTCTTCCTCCTATTGTATCCTCCCATTCCTCCCTCCCTCCCATTTTCCCCTTATTCCCTTCCCCTATGACTGTGAATGAGGGGGACTTCCGCCCCCTGTATATGCTCATAGGGTATCAAGTCTCTTCTTGGTATCCTGCTATCCTTCCTCTGAGTGCCACCTGGTCTCCCCATCCAGGGGACGTGGTCAAATATGAGGCATCAGAGTACGTGTGAAAGTCAGAACCCACTCTTCACTCAACTGTGGAGAATGTCTTGTCCATTGGCTAGATCTGAGTAGGGGTTTGGAGTTTATGGCCTCTATTGTCCTTGGCTGGTGCCATTGTTTGAGCGGGACCCCTAGGCCCAAATCTGTCTAACATAATGTTCTACTAGTAGGTTTCTAGGACCCTCTGGATCCTTGTACTTTGCTATTCTCCCATGCTTCTCTCATCTAGAGTCCCAATAGGATGTCCCATGAAAGTCTTCACTTACCACCAGGATTTCTTTATTCACTCATCATTTGAAGGGTATTGGGCTGCTTTTATTTCTTATCTATATTGACAAGAATGAAAATGAACATGAGTGAGATGACATGTCCTTTGAGCTTCTCCCAGTGTTTTCATTGTAGATTTATTTTTAGTATTTATGGGTTTTTTTGGTTTGTTTGTTTTTGTGTTTCTTTCTTTCTTTTTTTGTTTTTTAGAAGTCTTCACACTGATTTCCAGAGTTGGTTGGGTCAATTTGAAATGGCAACAACAGTGAATGATGGATGATGATTCCCATTTTTCATATCCTGGTCATCATTTTTTGTCAGTTATTTTCTTGATCTTAGACATTCCACATTATAAAAAATAATTTTACTTTGAATTTCTCTAATTGGTAGTAATTTTTAATGTTATTTTTAGGTATGTATGAGCCAATTTTATTTTTTATTTTGAGAACTTTATGTTCAGAACTATAGTCTTTTTAAAATTTATTTGTATATTCTATATATTAATCATTTATCAAATAGCTAGCAAAAGTTTACCCCCATCTTGAGGGCTTTCTCTTTACTTGTTTAATTGTTTCCTTTGCTGCACATTAACTTTTCAGTTTTCTTATTTTCCATTTACCAACTGTTGGTCTTAATTCCTGAGTCAATGGAGTCCTAATCAGAAAGTCATTCCTTGCCCCATCATCTCTTACACACTTCCTTTGCTTTCCTCTAGCAGTTCCAGAGTTTGTGGTTTAACATAGTAATTTAAATCATTAGGAGATGAAGGTGATAGATAGGGGTCTGGTTTCTTTTACATGTGAACATTCAGATTTCCCAGCACAATTGATTTAAGATGCTACCTTTTACCCATTTTTTTTCTTCTTTAACAAATATTACTAGAACTCATATTTGGGTCTTTTATTTTGTTCCAGTGGTCTACAAGTCTGTTTTATGGCAATAACATCCATCTTCATTCCTACAGCTCTGTAATGTATATTGAAATCTGAAAGGTAATCTCCCCTCCCACTCAGAGCTACCCTTTTTGTTCAGGACTCCCTTGGTTACCCTTGGTCTTTAGTGTTAACAATGTAAGTTCAGGGTTTTTGTTTTCTGTTTCTGTAAAGAATGTTGTAGGGTTTTGTGGAATTGCATTTCATCTATAAATTGCTTTATATGTAGTGGAATGGTCAGTTTTTTAATATTTATTTCTACAAGTCCATGAACATGGGTTGGTGTAGAAGAATGTTAATTTACAACATGGCTGTTCCGGCAAGAGATCACATCCAAAGACCTTCTAGGTTGGTCTGATCTGGTTGGAATAAAATTATGCCTTTAATCCAGGAGACAGAGGCAAACAGATCTGAGTTCAAGGCCAGTCAGCTACAATGTATCAAGTAAAGAAAAGTATTGCTCCGGATGTGGTGGCAAAAACCTTTAATCCCAAATGAAGATAACATTAGTTTGTAGAAGGAAGCACTCATGTTTGAAAGTGATGTATAATTGCGTGGCAGAAAAGTTGGCCAATCAGAGAAGATTTGAAAAAATAGGATACACCCAACTCTCATGAGAAGAGAGTGAAAACGGAAGCTATTTAAGGGGCAGTTTTGCAGAGAGAGCAGGCAGTTTTACCAGGATAGTAATAGAGAGATGGATTACAGAGACAGAACTGAGGTGAACATGGAATGGATCAGAAAATGAAAAGAAGCCAGAATATTAGAACAGATAGCTGAGTTAGTTTAAAGCAACACAGAGCATTTCTGGACCTAGAGAGAAGCCAGATTGTATAAGTCAGCTGGGAGAAGCTTTTGAGCAAGAACAGCTGAATTGAAACAGCCAGCCCAGAGCTCAGTAATGAACAAGAAAGGGTGAGCTTATTAAGCAGTAAGTCTCAGAGGCAGAAAACATTCTACGCCTTGGTTAAACTGTATGGAGGCTGGGAGCTTCCAGGACTAGGATTAGATTAGCTGAAGGAGGCAGTAAGCCTCACAGACAACAATTGAACAAGGAGAATAAAAGTCACCTTTACAGGTTTTTTTTTTTTCTCATTTCGGTATATTTCTCAGTGTCTTTCCTCAAATATCTAGAGTTTTCAATGTAGACATAATCCACTTCCTTGTCTGGGTTTTTCCTAGATGTTTTTGAGCCTATTGTAAATGAATCTTTCCATAATCTATCTCTGAGCATGCTTCTTGGTAAATTAGAAACATAACTGTGTTTTGTAAATCAATTTATATCCTGACACTTTGATAAAAGTGTTGGTCAGTTTTTTAAGATATCTTGTGGAATTATTTTTTGTGGGGGGATCTCTTTTCTAATATATCATACCATCTATAAGTAGTAATAATTTGCATTCTCTTCCTATCCCTTTAATTTCTTATTTTGTCTTATTGCTCTAGAAATTAATTCAAGCCATATATTGATACGAAATGGGTGTATTTGACATATTGTATTTCATTTTTGTGTCTTATGCATTTGTTTATACCCATTGTAATGTTAAAATAGAATTGTGTGATTTCAGTTTTCAATGGGCTGTTATCATCCATATTGATGATGTTCCATGTGATCTCTAGAACATGTAATCTGTAATTGTCTTCCATTTGGCATATTACAGTATAGAAGTCAGGTTTAATCCAATTGGTTATGGGTCTAGAGAGTTTGACTCTGTTTTATTAATTGAAAACTTGTTGAATTTGTTCACTTATGCTCAAATAAAGCTAAAATTTTCGAATTATAATATGGGAACATCTCTTATTTGTTACAGTTCTATTAGTATTTTTTTTTACCTCATGTGTGTTTCGTTGCTAGATGCATGCACACTATGGTTTATTATGTCTCATAACAGCATTAACAATTTAACTCCTAGCCAATGCCTCTGTTCATCATGACGAATATTCTTTGTTCTGAAGTCTGTATCTCTAGAATTAATATAGTTAAAGCTACTTTCTGTTCTTCTATTTTTTTTCTGGTTATGGAAAGGTATTTTATTTATTTATTTTTTATTAATTTATTCTTGTTACATCTCAATGGTTATCCCATCCCTTGTATCCTCCCGTTCTTCTGTTTTTCTATTTGAATATGGCGTATTATTATTATGTTTTATTTACATTTACCTCACAGAGAACACATGCATGGTTTTTATCTACCCTAAAAGTCTCTTTAGTTTAATTTGTTTATCCACATCTCTGATTTTTAGAGTGATTTTTATATAATAGGATTAATTTTTACTAAATGTGTTATCCTTATTCTTTTTTTCTATTTTTTCCCATTGTTGCTGCATGTCAAGAAGATTCTTTGTATTTGAATCTGCAGGTCTGGCCCCTTCATGTGTTCTAGCAGGTCATTTATTCAGGGTTTATTTTGCGCGCACGCGCGCGCACGTGTGTGTGTGTGTGTGTGTGTGTTTTAGTTGATTATATGTATTTGTACTAATTATATTTATTATATGTATATATGTGTATATATATAGTATATGTTTTTCTTTTTAAAAATATTTTCTTTGAATACTTTTCCAAGATGTGCAAATATGCTTATCTAACTCCAAGTGCATAAATACATATACCACAAAGTAGTAAAATATCTTATGATAACAAGATATACTTCCTCCTTACATCACATATTATTTATGTCATTCATAACATACACACAAACATATAAATATACAATCAGACATAAATAGACACATGTAATTCATAGTGAAACATGCACTTGTTAATACTTGTAATCATTTAAAAAACAATTGAAATGAATCTTTGCTTATCTACTTATACCTTTTTAATCTTATATACACTTGAGATGCTGGCCTCTACAATTTCTACTGTATAAACAGGACTTATTTTAGTATTTCTTCAAAGAAACATATATAGCCACAAAGCCTATTTATTTATTCTTCCATTTTATTTTCTTTTACTTTTATTGCATGTCTATGATTTACACATCACGCACCATCAAAATTCCTCTCCTTCCCCCTGTAAAATAAAACAAACAGAAAAACAAAAAAAAATTTTGTTATAGAGAATCTGTAGTGTATCACGCAGTATAGCCTTTTGTCCATATACTTTTGCTTTCAAATATTTATTGCTATGAGTCATGGGTCTGATTGGAGGCTTGAACTATCATTACCGTATCCTCACTAGGACTGCTACCAGATATCCCATTGTTGCTGTGTGTCAAGGAGATTCTTAATCTTTGAATATGCAGGTCCGGC
This sequence comes from Acomys percivali, assembly GCA_907169655.1. NCBI lineage: Eukaryota > Metazoa > Chordata > Mammalia > Rodentia > Muridae > Acomys > Acomys percivali. The sequence goes on along the minus strand of OU015748.1, from coordinate 36,156,299 downwards.
TTCTTCATGTGTTCCAGCAGGTCATACATGGAGTAAATGTTGGGGTGAGGTTCACTCAGAGCCCTGGATCAGGGCCCGATCCCTTGTTCTCAGGACAGGACTTGCTCTCCTGCCCCTGTGTCATTAGGGCATGGTCAGCTTACCCGCTCGCATGTCATCAAGGTAGGGCTGTCTCTCCCATTCCCGTGTCCTCAGGGCAGGGCCAGCTCTCCAGCTCTGGTGTCATCATGGCAGGACTGGCTCTCCTCTCCTGTGTCCTCAGGGTGTGGCCAGTTCTCCCACTTTTTTTGTCCTCAGGGCATGGACAGCTCTCAGGCTCCCATGTCCCCAGGGCTGACTCACCTGCTCCCTTGTCCTAAGGGCCAGCTCTCTTGTTCTTGTGTCCTCCGGGCCAGCTCCCCTTTTCCCATTCAATTCACCAGATTGTTGCTGGCCCTCAAGACTTGGATACCCTCCTACTCCTCTGGGTACTGGATCTTGTGGGTCATCAAACTGGTGGCAAGTGTTTTTCCTTAATAATTCTAAAATTAATACCTACACTTTTTTATGATTCTTCTTCTGCTTGATTAAAATTTTTATTTATCTTATAAAATATAGTATTATAAACTCTAATGTAAAAATATGCCAGTTATTGTTTTCTCATTTTGTTTTTCTTTTGCATTTATTATATTAGGGAATCTCTGAGATTCCCGGATTTATAGTTTGACATTTATTTGGGGAAAATTTTAATCACTATTGCTTCTAATATTGACATAACCAATAGCAGGACAATATTATTTAAAAAGAAAATTGTACATCTGTATTACACACATATGGACAGTTTTTCTTATCCCAATTATGGAAACAAGATAGCTTGAAAGTATTTATATTGCGTTGTATGTACTATATGAAATATTATGTCATTTTATAAGAAGAGACTTTAGCACATATAAGTTTTGTCATTTCCAGAGGGTTTTAGAGGAATTCATCTTTGGATATCATGGAGTATGTACCTCTCCAAGAGTGTTGCTCCTTGTGCAGTTTATAGTTGTTACACAGTTATTGAATATTTTAATATTTACTTTTCTTTTGATCTTTGGATGTTCAACTGGGATTTTTCTGCTACTTACTCAAGAGCTGGGATTCTATCCTATGCCAAAGTCAGACAATGAATGAGACCATCAAAGAATTCTTAATTTCTGCATCAGTGCTTACGTCTAGGATTTGTTGTTTAATTATTTTTCAGAATTTCCATCTCCAGTTGCATTATCCATCTGTTTTTGTATTAGATTACTTTTTAAATGTTAATTATAGTATTAAAAATTCTTAGCATGATAATTACAGCATCTCTACAATATTTGACTCTTTCTGGAGGATGTTGAACATCTTCAAATAATGGTGTGTGTGTGTGCGTGTGAGTGTGTGTGTGTATTGTGATTGAAAGATTGGTTTACTCTGTGAAAGAAACTGCAACGAGTAACACCTTATAATGTTTGGCTAGTGTATGTGATAACGTGAAGCACTTTGTAACTCCAGGAGAGGAGCTGATGCTGGTGACATGCTAATGGGCTCCTGCCATGCTTCAACTTTAGTGCAGCTACCACTTCAGATGAAGAGGGTAGTTAGAGGTGACTAAAGTTGGACATTTCATTCTTCCAGATAAGCCAGGTTCTGAGAACATTCATAGTAGATTTCCCTTTACCAACTTATTGTCTCCTATAAGCCAGGTAGTAAATAGACTGTTATTATAAATTAAAGTAGTTATATTTATCTTTTCCTATGTAAACAGAATTATGTGAACTACTCAGAGAACCTGGTTTCCCTCACTCCCAATTAAACAAAATGTATGAATAATTTCCCATCATTTAGTCACTAGAATTTTTTCTGCTTATTTGTGCCACACCTCCTCCCTTTTATTGAAAATAGATTCTTTTCTCACATAATATATTGTAATTATGGTTTCTCCTCCTTTTACTCCCGATTCTTCCCTACCTTCCCTCCAACCCTGGTCCATTCATTTTCTGTCTTTCATTAGAAAACAAACAAGATTCTAAGGAATAATTATAAAATATAACAAAATGAAATAAAAATTATCACATTAGAGTTGAACAAGACAAAAAGAAGAAAAAGTATATAAGAGAAGGCGCAAGTATCAGAGACTAACTCCTTCTCATACTTGGGAATCCCATAAAAATACTAAACTGGGATCCATCATACATATGCAGAGGACCCAGTGCAAACCCTTTCAGGCCTCATTTTGTGAGTTCATATACACTTTAATCATGTAGATTTATATAGTCTTGTTTTCTTAGTATGCACTATCCCCTTTGGACTTCACACTTTCTTAAATTTTTTTATTAATTTATTCTTGTTACATCTCGATGGTTATCCCATCCCTTGTATCCTCCCATTCTTCCCTCCTTCCCATTTTCCCCTTATTCCCCTCCCCTATGACTGTTCAAGAGGGAGATTTCCCTCCTCTGTATATGCTCATAGGGTATCAAGTCTCTTCTCGGTGACCTGCTGTACTTCCTCTGAATGCCACCAGGTCTCCCCATCCAGGGGACATAGTCAAATATGAGGCACCAGAGTTCTTGAGAAATGGGGCTTGGAACTAAACAGAGAATTCTCAACAGAGGAATATCAAATGGCTGAGAAACACTTAAAGAAATGCCCAACCTCCTTAGTCATCAGGGAAATCAAAACAACTCTGAGATTCCATCTTACACACATCAGAATGGCTAAGATCAAAAATTCAAGCAACACCACATGCTGGCGATGTGGAGAGAGAGGAACACTCCTTCATTGCTGGTGGGAATGCAAACTAGTACAGCCAGTTTGGTAATCTATCTGGTGCTATCTCAGAAAACTGGGAACAGGGCTTCCTCAAGACCCAACTATTCCACTCCCTGGAATATATCCAGAAGATGCTCCAGCACACAACAAGAAAATTTGCTCCACCATGTTCATAGCAGCCTTATTCATAATAGCCAGGACTTCCCACTTTTTCTACATTCAATTAGATGGATTCCAGGATTCCTGACTAGAAGAATTTGTTGGAGACATCCCATTTAGGGCTGAGTTTTTCAAGGTCTCTCACTGTTTACATAATGTCTGGCTGTGGTGTGGGTTTCTGTATTTGTTCTTATCTGCTGAGAAAGCATTTGCTATGATGCCTGAGTAGGATATTGATCTATGACTAAAGTGGATATTGGTAAACTTTGGTTTTATCATAGAATGTCTTATTTTCTCCAACTATGTCTATTCAAATTTTGAAGGGTATAATAACCTGAGCTGGCATCTGTGGTCTGAGACTACAGCATATTTATCCTACCTTTCTGGCTTTTAGAGTTTCCATTGAGAAGTCAAGTGTAATTTTAATAGTTCTGTCTTTGCATGTTACTTTGCCTTTTTCCATTGGAGGTTTTAATCTATGTTCTGTACATTTACTGTTTTGATGACTATGTGCCAATGGGACTTTCTTTGTTGGCCCAATCTACTTTGTTTTCTGTAAGTTTCTTTCTGCTTTGATAGGCTTCTTCTTTTTGCTAGGGAAATTTTCTTTTATGGTTTTTGTTGAAAATATTTTTCTGTGTCTTTTACCTGGATTTCTTCTCTTTCCTCAATGCCAATTATTTTTATATTTTGTCCCTTCATAGTGTCCAAGATTTCGTGAATGTTTTATGCCAGAGTTTTTTTTTTTTATAATTTTCAATTTCTTTGACAGATGTACCCATTTATTCTATCTTGTTTTCAGTGTCTCAGATCCTCTCTTCCATCTCTTCTGTTCTGTTGGCAAAGTTTACCTCTGTGGTCCCTCTTTCAGTTCCTAAATTTTTCTTTTTCTTTTTTTTTTTTTTTTTTTTTTTTGAGGGGGAAAGTTTTTACTGTAGATGTGAGGGAGAGGGCATCCAGAGGCATCTAGAAGAGTCCAGAACAGAGATGAAAAGTAGTAGACTAAACATGGTCAGCAGACTGAACCAGGCCTTAAGAGGGAGGCTCCAGGGCTAAATTTTCTTTTATAGATTTACCTCATTTGAGGCTTTCTTCATTGATTGTATTTCCACTTTCACATTTTGAATTGTTTTATTCATTTAATTCCACCTTCCGTGTTTTTACAGATTTATTTAAGGAATGTATGCATTTCTTCCTTAAGGACCTCAATCATATCCATAAAGTTTGTAATACATAGTTTTTTCTTGTGCTTCAGCTGTTGACATACCCAGCACCTACCGTGATTGGGTGCTAGGTTCTAATGGACACATATTGTCCTGGGTGCTATTTTATTTTGAACTGGATGTTATTGATTGTGTTTTACTTTTTTTTTCTTTTTTTTTCTTTTTAATTAATTTATTCTTGTTACATCTCTATGGTTATCCCATCCCTTGTATCCTCCCATTCTCCCCTCCCTCCCATTTTCCCCTTATTCCCTTCCCCTCTGACTGTTCCTCAGAGAGATTACCTCCCTCTGTATATGCTCATAGGGTATCAAGTCTCTTCTCGGTGACCTGCTGTCCTTCCTCTGAGTGCCACTAGGTCTCCCCCGCCAGGGGACATAGTCAAATGTGAGGCACCAGAGTACTTGAGAAAGTCAAATCCCTCTCTCCACTCAAGTGTGGAGACTGTCTTGTCCATGGGCTAGATCAGGGTAGGGGTTTAAATTATTCGGCCTGTATTGTCCTTGGCTAGGGCCTTAGTTTGAGCGGGACCCCATGACCCAAATCTGCCTATCATATTGTTCTACTTGTAGGTTTCTAGAACCCACTGGATCCTTCTACATTGCTATTCACCCATTGTTCTCTCATCTAGAGTCCCAATAGGATGTCCTCCCCTCGGTCCCAGTTTCCTGGTAAGGGAAGGCTTTCATGGGACATTAGTGTCTAGGCATCCAGGATTGGAAAGAATACAATTTTAGGTGCTGATATCTGGTCTTACCTCTGTTTAATGGGTGTTTTTTTCTTTCATTTCTGCTTTCTCTCTGTTGCTTTAGAGTATCTTGACTGTGTGCTGCCTGTTAGGGAAATTTTCTGGACTCTGGACAACTGTGGTCACTGGGGTTTGCAAGGAAAATGTGTTTCAGGGTATTGAAAGCTGACACTCAGGAATGGGGATGGACTGGGTATGTGAAAATTCCACAGTGTGGAGGAAAACAGGGTGATCCACTGTGATCTGTTTAGTCTCTTGGGAGAGGAAAACGTTTAACTGGGGCTGGCTTACAGTTTCAAAGGGCTAGTCCGTTATTGACGTGGTGAGAAACATGAAGATACTCAGACAGACGTGTTGCTGGAGAAGGAGCTCAGATGTCTACATCTTGATCTACAGGTAGCAAAAGGAGACTGTGAACTCTGTTGGGCACAGCTTGAGCATATGAAACCTCAAAGCCTGAACCCACAGTGACATACTTTCTTCAACAAGGCCACACCTCCTCCAACAAGGCCACCTTTCCTTCAACAAGGCCACACCTCCTCCAACAAGGCCACACCTCCTAATAATGCCACTCCCTGTTTGCCTGGGTGTGCCATTTTCTGGCCCTTTGCTAGAAACGGAGGTAGATTGGGACTACTCTTGTCATTTTGTATGTAATCATAACACAAAAGTAAAATCTCATGCAATAGTTTTGAGAATTTAAGAGAACTTTCCAAAGAACATCTTAACAAATAATCAATTATGTTTAAGAGTCATTATTACGTAGTCTCAGATAGCAATGTTTTATCCAACTCTGACATATCTGCAGTGAATTTTACGAAACTGATGGTGCACCTTTCTTTCATTTTAGGGAGAGCACAGAACGACAGTATCAGTGGCAGATCCTACATTCTAAAGCATTGCTCATATGCCAGAAGGGAGCTCTTGCCAGAGTCTGTATTGATGACGCCACCTGGCTTTCCTTTATGGAGCATTTCACATTTTTGGTTGATAAAGCTAACTGAGTTGCTGTGGGACTGAGGGATTGTTCCCAGCATATTGCAATGGTGCTTGTAAAGTAAATGCACAATGCAGTGAAGCTGACAAGAAAAGCTTATGATTCTGAATGCATCGACAATAAAGATGATTATCTAAAATGTACATTTACTCTGAAACTAGTGTGAACATTTCTCAATTCCTGTCTCAGCCACACTGTATAGTATGACACTTCAGGATGTGTTTCTCTAGTAAAAACATGTTGTGCTACTTTTCCTGCTATGTTTAATAAAATTTGATTTACTTCCGGTGATATTCTCCTATTTTAGT
>OU015748.1:36054421-36135089 GCA_907169655.1 Acomys percivali | reverse complement strand
AGTGAACTGACTAGTATAAAAAGGAGGCAATTTAAATGTCATTCATGAGACGTTGTAAGGCAATGACACTTTCAGAATGCGAAGGCCAGCCGAACTGCAGCCTGGAGCACTGGGGCCTCAGTCCACTGATACATGTCGATAAGTAAGAACTCTGGTGAGTATTTAGTTGATCTGAGAAGCAAATCAGCATTGGCATTTTTACATTTCCTTTGTCAAAAATAAGTATCTAATCACCTTAAGAGATCAGTGACAGTTCTGGAGGCAACATTTGATACTAATTAATAGCAAGGATCAAATAACTTCTTTCTGATTATACAGATGTTCAACATATTACCCTTTCTTCAGTAAAACATGATGAAATATTCCTGCCCAAGGGTGATCTCAGACTTACTGCTGAGATTGAGCTGTTTGAAAAGCTATTTGTAGGGAACTAGTCCAACACAACATCTCTCTGCCTTTTGATTGATTTATGGTTGTAAGAACATTCTATTTAGCTAATATATGAGAAAAACATGGAAATGTAAACCTCTTATGAATTGAAAAAAAAAACCCGTATTAATTGGAGTCCAAGCCAAGGTGTAGCTGTCAATTATAATAAGGCTGTGAGTGTTATATAACCTTACCTTGCAGCAATGTGCAGGTTCATAGTGATTTCAGAAGAGAGACAAGAAAACAAATCATTATCTATCACAGATATCTGCTCACATTATTAGTGCAGATCAAGATTTATGAATAGCTCAGAGTAAAGGTGAATTTTGATAAATAATTGCACTGCAATGACCTTTGTAGGCACCCATGTTGATGGATAACTAAATTGCAAGTATATTTTGTGTTGCCTTATTTTCCATTGATGTGGAAGATAGAAGTATGGTATTGATTCTGTTCAAAAATAGAAACAATAAAAGAGGGAGAATCATTTAAACAGGCATTGGTCTTGAAGTAAAATCCATCCTTTGTTCCTCCCATTTATGACTTTTTCCTTACAAACTCACCAAAACACCTTGGTAACCTTACTAGGTTCGTGGTAATTTGTTGTGAGTTTTATTCCTAGCACAGAATGATGGACTTCAAATACACAACACAGTGAAGCTGGTGAGAAATTGAATGTAATGTTGGTTGATCTAAGATTAAAGTGTCATATTGAGTATATACCATTTGAGTCTTTCTGCTTCTGGATTAACTCACTCATTATGATCATTTCTAGCTCAATCCATTTATCCAAAAATTTGGGGAATTCCTGGTTTTTAATAGTTGAGTAGCATTCCATAGTGTATATGTACCACAGTTTCTTTATCCATTCTTCTACTGAGGGACATTTAGGCTTTTTCCATGATCTGGCTATTATGAATAAGGCTGCTATGAACATGGTTGAGCAAATTTTCTTGTTGTGTGATGGAGCATCTTCTGGGTATATGCCAAGGAGTGGAATAGCTGGGTCTTGAGGAAGCCCTATTCCCAGTTTTCTGAGAAAGCACCAGATAGGTTTCCAAAGTGATTGTACTAACTAGCCCAATGGGCATGTCCCACGAAAGCCTTCCCTTACCAGGAAACTGGGACAGAGGGGAGGACATCCTATTGGGACTCTAGATAAGAGAACCATGGGAGAATAGCAATGTAGAAGGATCCAGTGGGTCCTAGAAACCTACAAGTAGAACATAATGATAGGCAGATTTGGGCCAAGGGGTCCCGCTCAAACTAAGGCACTAGCCAAGGACAATACAGGCGGTAAAATTTAAACCCCTACTCAGATCTAGCCAATGGACAGGACAGTCTCCGCACTTGAGTGGAGAGTGGGATATGACTTTCTCATGTACTCTGGTGCCTCACATTTGACTATGTCCCCTGGCGGGGGAGACCTAGTGACACTCAGAGGAAGGAGAGCAGGTCACCAAGAAGAGACTTGATACCCTATGAGCATATACAGGGGAGGGGAATAAGGGGAAAATCGAGGGAGGGGAGAATGGGAGGATACAAGGGATGGGATAACCATAGAGATGTAACAAGAATAAATTAATAAAAAAAAAGTGTCATAATGAAAGTTGGAAAGGCACTACATTAATTCTGAAGGAAGTCAGGGACTCATGTTAAGTATTCAATTTTACTCTGAACAGATTGACATTCCACTAAATAGAAGAAAGTGATTAAAAGAACTTGAATAATAACATAATTTTAAATAATCTTTAACATGTTTTGGAATATTTGAACCAACATAATTATGTTTAAGTGATAAGAAGATGCAAAATCAATGTGTTTGATTGTGTTTGTTTATCAACATGTTTAAAAGTCATGAACTTAAAAACATATAATGAATAAGTGAATCACAATGAAAATGCAATTATTTTATATTTTCCAATGATTCAACATTCCAAAATATAATAAAAAGGTCATTTCAAACTTTAATGTTTTTACATTTTAAAATAAATTTTACAAAACATTTCTCTAACTATTCTTACTAGGAGGTGGAGTATGACCTTATATGTAAAAACATCCAAGGAACTGATAGGATACGTCACAACACAGTATTTTAGATACTATGTCTTTGTTTAAATTGTTTACAGGGCCCGTCTGTCACAGGAATACATATTTAACATCATTCATTTTTTAGGTTAAAACCAAGGAGTACAAACCAACTATTAGAAGCGAGTTTTAAAAAGTCTATTTTTAATTCTCACCTGGAATCTAATTAATTGAAAAGATCTAATTTCAAAGTAAGCAATGTGATATTCTCACACTTACATATCAGCATACATTTCATATTCCTATAAATCCCAACAGTTCTTATGAAGTCAAAAGAAATGCAGTGATATAAATAACTCTGATTTGAAAATATATACATTTTTGAAGCATTTTCATAGTGACCTGCACAGAATATTTTAAAGAACCACTTAAATAAAATCTTTGCTTGAAAAACAAACTTCATTATTTTCAAGGTTGTTATTTTTATGATAAAACACAATTATGTGTGATTGATGTTTTTTTAGTATTGAATTTTTTGATTGATGAATACTAAGTGAGTTCTCTGTCAGTGAATACATTTCTGGTTCAGATAAAGACTGTCCCTTTAAAATTTCACCTTGTGTTTCTTGAGATTTCATTGATGCTATGTTGACTATTTTAGATTTCAGAAAAAAGATAACTAAATATATGACAATAGTAGTTATAAAATTAGTACACTATTTAGTTTAAGGAATACCAGTAGACAAGGCTTCAAATACAGGCATAGGATACCGGTGGTATATCTTCTCTGCTGTTGAAATAATTTGAATTCAGAAGTATTTTTTGAAGACAATGTCTTCTCAAAATTGTCTCTGCTTTTTTTCCCTTTCTTTCTTTCTTTCTTTCTTTCTTTCTTTCTTTCTTTCTTTCTTTCTCATTTTGGAAGCTGCTAACCTACACTTCTGGTTCACTCAAGTAATTAAATTTCATTCCTTCTCAAGTCTGTGGTGGGGTTGAAACCACATAGTTTAGTCTTAGAATTAACCTTAGCTATTTAGGGGTTAAGATGTTTTTGTGTCTAGATAGATGTTTTAATTTGACAGAGATGAGATATGATAGATATTGATTCTCATTCAGAGTTTTGGAATCGCAAAGATAGGAAAGATGTTTTCTACAAGGTTGTCTAGTACAATTAACCAAAACACCATGAATGTAACATTCATATAATCCCTGATTGTTTCGTGGTTCTTTGTGCTGTATGTAATTTTTATTTATGTGTAATAATATAAATGTATATGCCAATAGAATAAAAGAAAATCTTTTGCAAAAAAATTGTTGCCTGAACGAAACATGAACATTTTAAAATGTCAATAGGCTTGTTAAGTTGGAAGGTGGAAGTCTCAATGGATCTCAACGGGTCTCAATGAGTGCCAATGCTAGAAATGCTAGACAAAGAACTATAAGCAAATAATTTCTAAGAGAGATTTCTCCCAGTGATCCATCCCTTAATTGGTCATGAAATACCAAGTGGTTATTCCTGTAATCTGAAACATACAGACAGTAAAAACAGATTGAGCAGGTTGTATTTATATATATTCATGTGTGTGCCCATGCACGCATGCACGCATGCACGCACGCGCGCACACACACACACACACACACACACACACACACACACACACACACTCGAAGATAAAGAGGTTATTATTTTTAAACAAAATGAGGTGTGCAGGAAGGGTTCCGAGGGAAGCAACATAGGAAAGGTCAGAATGAGAAAGAGAAAGGTTATAAATGATGTAATTATTTTAAAATTAAAATATATTTAAATAAATAACCAGAGGCACTTAAAGAATGAATTCTCAGAAATATGGTCTTCCCCAGGAGTGAATCCACTGACTGGATAAACAGTACCAAGCAGTCCGTTGTATACATATACAACTCTGCGTGTGTGTGTATGTGTAACACTAAATAAACTGAGTATGATATATTATATGTATGATATATATGTGAATAGCAAAGAGAAAAAATGTAATGAATGAGACAGGCAAAAGATGAGAAAGGGGCATGTGAGAAGATAGAGGGAGCAAAGGAAATGTGAAATAATTTAATTGTATTTTTTCCAAAAAATACTAAAAGATATTTATAAATAGAACAGGGTTCCTCTATAGTCTATACTTCAAAAAAAATTTTACATGAAAGTGTTTTCAACACATGCTATTTAAGTTAATATAGAATTGATCCATTGCTGTTTATTTTTTAAAAGAACATTTGATTTGATAATTATTTCATTTCTCCCTTCTCTTTTCTTCCTCTGAACTCTCTTATATACTCCTCCTTGCTTCTGTTCAAATTTATGGACGTGTTTTTCATTAATTGTTGTTACATGCAAATATGTATATGTATATACATATATATTCATAAATAAAAACTGCCCGGTCTGTATAATGTTATTCATGTACATATTTTCAGTACTGACCACTGTGACATATCTTCTAACAGGGAGGAAGTTCAAGTTAATTAATTATTGCACATAAAAATTACCGACATTATTATAAAATTTTGTAAGTTAGTTAGCATTTTTCTATTTTATTTATGTTAGTGAATAACACCCAATTTATTTCATTCCTTTTTAAAACTTATTTTTAAAATATTAAAAAGTCATACATGAATCCTTTGATGAAGGGTGAGAGCTACACTTATTTGTGTGTGTAATGATAAGTGTTTTAAATACACTTAGAAATTGTATTGTTTTAAGAAATTGGAAGTGTAGGTTCTCTGTGGTTTATGACCCCTCTACTCAAGGCTAGGTTTCACTACTAGAAATACATTTCCTTCTATTGAGCAGTCATTAAGATCAAGTATATAGCTGTTAGTTAATCCTAAAAATGTCACTGTTATAACATTGGTTGGATGGCAATTATTGTAGTTTTTAGCTGGGTAGAATATTTGATTAATTTTCTGATTGGCATCTTGCATAACATTTCCAGTACTATTAATGATATTTTTTTAGGATATTTCAATGTGAATTCCTACTCTATTCCTTCAACCCTCTGTCCAAAGTGTGAAGGTTTTTCTTTTTCAGGCTTTGGGAAAAAAAAATATTTAACTTTAAATTCTAGAAAGTGGCCAAGGGAAAGAGCAATACCTTAGAGAGTCTCTTGGACTAACCTGGACAATAACACAAAGGAATGTTTTCATGCATGACACTACAAATTTTCTTACATAATCTATGGCTCATGTATATACATACATTGTGATGCAAATAGAAGATAATACAATTAATTCAATTTCTTAATATTTGCCTTTGTCTGAACCTATATTCCAGAACAGTGAGCTACCATAAGAAATTCAAAATTAATACTCAAAAAAGTAAGACCAAAAAGCCCCCCATACATTGTAATTTTCTCTCATATTTGTTGTTTCACCTTATAACAAATAGACATAAAATAATATATCTGATTTTCTTTTTTCTTGACACAGTCATGCAAGTATGCATGAGGGAGGAAAGAGATGTAAATATAAAATTAGGAATGTTTGATAACACCATAGTAAATATTATTATATAAGCATATATATATTTATATAATACACATAAACATTCACACATAGTATGGAATAGCATACTGATAAGTATTCTATAATGTTGAAAAATATTGGATATATTTTAAAATTATTAGACCAGTTATAAATGTATTCTTCTGCCAAGTATGTATTTGATATCATATAAAATATAGAGAAACGAATAAATTGAAATTTCAGTGCACTTTTTTATTTTTAGTTCCTCAAGAGTAGTGGAATAGACAATATTAACAGATGTATAAATTATGAAATGATAGGTCATTATTATCTCATTGTAGGCTATACATCAAGACTTGTTCAGATAGTTTTTAAGTATTAACAAGGGAAATATTCATATCCCAATGTTACTAATTTTGCATTATGAGTATTTATGATAATAATACTCATCAAATAATTTATCATAGGCAAAATGTTCCCACATTTATCAGTCCTTTAAGGATTTTCATGACTGTTAAAATGATAAATGTTTCAGTTGTGTAATTATCTTTAGAAATGAATCAAAACATTTAGTATGAAAATGTTAGAATTTATTGTCTATTCAAGGAAAATGTAGTTGAGTAAACCATGAGAAAATTCCAAAACAACATATTTCTGTTTCTGACTCACTCTCTCCAAAGGTTTCTAGTAGTTTTATATTTTGTAATAGACTTTAAGATATAAATAATCCACTAGCATAAGAACATGAAAGTATTCATTGCTTTTATAAGGAAACAACATACGTTGTTGTTGAAGATCAAATGTAATCTTTTCTTTAATACTTTTATTTTATTACACATGTATAAAACAAACTACATAAAGCAAGGAGAACCATGTGACAATCATGAGAATAATGAGTTCTATATATGTTACTTTCATAGTAAATTGGCCATCTGCATTCGAACCGTTTGAAGTGTCTTTCCTGTCTTCTTGGGTCTAAGTTTCCAAATGAGATTCAATACCTATCCTATCTCAACTCTAATAGCTTAACTTCTTTATCTTGATCTAAAACGATCTTGCCCCCTAACTAACTTAACTTGGTTGTAAAACTATACTATCTTGTCTTCTATGCCCCTCAGAGACTTAAGAAGGAATAAAACTTAAATTCCTGAGTGAACCTGCAGTGTGGGTTAGCAGCTTCCAAAATGTACAAATTGACTTAAGACAGTTTCCTGCCTGACCAGTCACCAAATACACTTTATAATGTTGGAGCCTCATCTTCAGCTTTTTGGTCTAATATTTCTGCCAGACTTGTTCGCAGGGCAGGAACTATTGAGAACTTGCTTGCCCTAACATGGCAGAGTGCGGCCGTCGACTCTGCCTACATGTAAGTTGACAATTTTTAGGCAGATTTTTTTTTGTGTGTGTGGCAGGAATGCGGACATTTTGCCCAGTGATTTGTTTGCCACCTTTGAAGCAATCTCCATATGGAGGTTCTTTGAAGCTCATCATCTTCTTTGAGGTTGGCTGGGTGTTGTCAGGAGTTCACTTGTCTTGTTGTGGAAGAAATTTAGGATTGTAAGGACAATTTTAAATGCCATATTCTGTGTGTCTCTGATGCTTTTGAAGACCTTATTCAACTAATTTACCACATATATCAATAGAGTCATATCCATCTGTTAGACTTAGGATATATATTCTTGTGTTAAAATCTGTCAAATATTTGATATGCCCATGTTTTGTATCAATATACTAAATTCTATAGCAGTGACTTAGAAATAATCTTCATTATAAGTAGCAATTAAGCCCTTGAGTTAAGGAGTAGGTTCAATCATCTAGCTTTTGTTCTATCCTCCCTCTATGTTCCCAAATCTCCCTTTCTTTCCTTTCAGATCCCATCTCCTTGACTATGTATGCAAGATAAAGACAAAGAGAGACATTCCTGCATTTCCCCTAATTTTTTCTCTGTATGAGACCAATAATGACTTATGACCATCTCCTGATGAGAATAAGCATTTGTAGATCAAGCAAGCAAACAGCAACCTCTATAAGCCCCCCTCTTTTGAGGGAATGGGGCATCTTTCTCTTAAGATTTCTTCAGGTTCAATTGGGGTAAATAATATCTTGGAATGGGCCCCCCAAAATTGGAGGGAATGGTTAATCAATCTAGTGATTGCATTTGTGGTTCAGTTTGTAAATGTTGAGAGATTCCAGGCTTAGTAGGAGATTCAAATGGTGGTTTAAATTGGATCAGAAGTTTTCTACAATTTTGTCTAGGAATCTGTCCAAATCTGATTGGTATAAGCAACAGAATCATCTGGGGCTGGAATTAGGAGAATGCAGGATGTCAGTGTCCATCGTGCTGGGAGGAATGATTCCTGTCAGGTCTGATCCAGCTGGTTATTTTGTTCTGAGAATGTAATTTCTCACAAGCATTATACATTTCTAACATAATTGTATGAGGTGTCTGGGGTGCATAGAACAATTAAAGCTAGTTTTCTGGTCATTGTATGGGTTGACGTAAGGCATTTGCAAATCTTCCTTCATGCCTTACTAGCAGTGGCCTCTAACACTAAGTCACAGAGAATCAGTGGTCCACATGAGGCATCTCTATGCCTTTACATTTATATCTCTGCCAGTCTCAGAACTATTCACATGTAGTGGAATTATGAATACCTGCTTGTTCTGTAGTTTGGGTTCTTTACATCTCAATTGTAGCCCCCTCCTCATCCCCTGCTGATCCCATCCCTTCCCTCATTTACCCAAGATCCCATGCCCTCTCTCATCCCCTTTCCCTCCCTCCCCTAGTCCTTAGATATAAGAGCTCTACTCCCCTAACATCTGACCTTAGTTTATCTAGAATCCCCAGTGCTATATATGACCTCTTCCTCTGTGGCTACACAGGGACACCCTGTACTCTCAGGACTCTGTCCATTGTCCAGATTTAAGTCTCTGTAAGTTTCCCCATAGCCTGCTGGGTGGAGTCTCTCCTAGGATGTCTATGTTGGTTTAAACTCCACATATGAGTGAGTATCTACCATGCATGTCTTTTTGGGTCTGGGTTATCTCGCTTAGGATGATCATTTCTAATTCTATCCATTTGCCAGAAAAACTCAAGATTTCCTTGTTCTTAATAGCTGAATAGTATTCCATTGTGTAGATGTACCACAGTACCACCCCTCAATTGAGGGACATCTTGGTTGTTTCCAGGTTCTGGCTATTACGAATAAGGCTGCTGTGAACATAGTGGCACAAATGTCTTTGTTGCATAGTGTGGCATCTTTTGAGTATATGCCCAGCAGTGGTATAGCTGGGTCTTAAGTTAGAGCTATTCTCAATTTTCTGAGAAAGCACCAAATTCCTTTCCAGAGTAGTTGAAAAAGTTTGCACTCCCACAAGCAGTGGAGAAATGTTTTCCTTTCTCTACATACTCGCCAGCATGTGTTGTCCTTCAAGTTATTGATCTTCACTAATCGGATAGGTGTAAGATGGAATGTTGAGGTCGTTTTGATTTGCATTTCCCTGATGAGTACGGAGGTTGAGCATTCCTTTAATTATTTCTTGGCCATTCAATATTTGTCTGTTGAGAATTCTCTGTTTACTTCTGGACTCCATTTTTTAATTTGGTTATTTGGTTTGTTGGTGATAATTTCTTGAGTTCTTTATATATTTTAGATATCAGCCCTTTGTCAGATGTAGGGTTGTAATGATTTTTTCCCAATCTGTGGGCTGTCGCTTTGTTCTCCTGACAGTGTCTTCTGCCTTGCAGAAGCTTCTCAGCATCACAAGGTCCTATTTATTAATTGTTGTTCTTAGAGCCTGAGCTGTTGGTGTTCTGTTCAGGAATTCAGGAATTTGTCTCCTGTGCCAATGAGTTCTAGGGTCTTACCAGTTTTTCTTCTAACAGATTTAGTGTGTCTGGTTTTATGTTGAGGTCTTTAATCCACTTGGACTTTAGTTTTGTAAGGGTGATAAATATGGATCTATTTGCACTTTTTTACATGTAGACATCCAGTTGGACCAGCACCATTTGTTGAAGATGCTTTCTTTTTTCCATTGTATCGTTTTGGCTTCTTTGTCAAAAATCAAATGGCCATATGTGTGTGGATATATATCTGGGTCCTCAGTTTGATTCCATTGGTCAACTGGCCTATTTATATGCTAGTACCATGCTGTTTGTATTACTGTTGCTCTATAGTATAGCTTGAGATCAGGGATGGAGATTCCTCCAGTAGATCTTTTATTGTATAGGATTGATTTACCTATCCTGGGTTTTTTGTTTTTCCATATGAAGGTGAGGATTGATCTTTCTAGTTCTGTAAAATATTGCATTGTTATATTGATAGGGATTGCATTCAAGCTGTAAATTGCTTTTGGTAGAATGGCCATTTTTACTATGCTGATTCTCCCTATCCATGAGCATGGGAGATCTTTCCATTTTCTGATATCCTCTTCAATTTCTTTCTGTAGAGAGTTGAAGTTTTTTTCATAAAGGTCTTTCACTTGCTTGGTTATATTTACACCCAGATATTTTATATTATTTGAAGTTATTGTGAAGGGAGTGGTTTCTCTAATTTCTTTCTCTGCCCTTTTGTTATCTGTATCCAGGAGGGCTACTGAATTTTTCATATTAATTTTGTATCCTGCCACTTTGCGGAAGCTGTTTATCAGCGGTAGGAATTCGTTGGTTGACTTTTGGGGATCACTGATGTATATTATCATATCATCTGCAAATCGTGAAACTTTGATTTCTTCCTTCCCTATATGTAGCTCCTTGATCTCCTTTAAGGTGTCTTATTGCTCTAGCTCAGACTACAAGTACTACATTGAAAAGCAATGGAGAGAGTGGGCAGCCTTATTGTGTCCCTGAATTCAGTGGGATTGACTTAAAATTCTCACCATTTAGCTTGATGTTGGCTATAGGTTTCCTGTATATTGCCATTACTAAGTTTAAGTATGTGCCTTGTATTCCCAATCTCTCTAAGACTTTTAACATGAAAGGGTGTTGGATTTTGTCGAATGCTTTTTCCACATCTAAAGAGATGATTGTGTGAGTCTTTTCCTTCAGTTTGTTTATATGATTAATTACATTGATGGATTTCCTCATATTGAACCACCCCTGCATGCCTGGTATGAAAGCTAGTTGGTCATGATGTGTGGCAGTGTTTGTTTTGGTTTTGATGGTGTGCAATTATCTGAATGTTGCATTTTCTTGGGTGTGGCTGATGTTGTGATGACTTTTTCCTTCTACTATATTTGTAGAGTGGGGTTGGTGTTCAGATACTGTTTAAATTTGGTTTTGTCATGGAGAGTCTTGTTTTCTCCATCTATGTTGATTGAAAGTTTTTCTGGATATAGTAGCCTGGGTTTGCATCTGCGGTCTCTTAGGGTATGCATAACCTCAGTCCAGACTCTTCTGGCTTTCATAGTCTCTGGTGAAGTCAGGTGTAATTCTGATGGATCTACTATTATATGTTATTTTGCTTTTCTATCTTACAGCCTTTAATATATTTTCTTTATCCTGCAGATTCAGTGTTTTGATTATTATGTGTCAGGAGGAATTTCTTTTCTAGATGCGTATTTGATGTTCTGTAGGCCTCTTGTATGTTCAAGGGTATCTCTTTCTGTAGATTGGAGAAGTTTTCTTCTATGATTTTCTTGAAGATATTTTCTGGTCCTTGGGACTTTGCATCTTCTCCTTCATCTACTCCTATAATCCTGAGGTTACACCATCTCATGGTGTCCTTGATTTCTTCCATGCTTTGTGTCACCAAATTTTCTAAGATTTTTTTGGAGAGATGTATCAATTTCTTCTGTTGTATCTTCAGCACCTGATATTCTCTCTTCCATGTGTTGGATTCGGTTAGTTATACTTGTCTGTTGGATTCATGCTTCCTTGTTTAATTGTTCCATTTCACTTTTTTTCTCAATTTGTGATTTTTTAATATTGTGTAATTCTGTTTTCATGTCTTGAATTGTTTTATTTAATTCCTTCACCTGTTTGTCTATGGTTTCTTGTTTCTCCTGGTTGGCTTCTATTCATTTGTTTATGTTATCCTGGAATTCTTGGAAGGATCTATTCATTTCCTTTTTATAGTTCTGAAATAGCTGTACAAGCATAGTTTTGAGGTCATTTTCCTGTGACTCTGCTATAATAGGGTATCTCTTGGGTTCTGGGATTTCTGGTGGAGCCATAATGTCTCAATTTTTGTTAGTAGACCTCTTATCCTTTCCTTTAGGCATCTGCTTAGAGGGCTTGGGGTTTTGTGAGCTGGTAGTCTCAGGGATAAATACCTTTGATAGGGGGCTGTTTTCTATATTGGCTTCTCAGACTCTGCCTTTCTATATCCATATTTTTTTGAGCTCTGCCACCTAGATTCCATGATTTTATAGGGCTCCTCTAATACTTGTCTCCTCTGAGGGATTCACCACACAGTGGGTCTGTGATTTGGATGTCAGATGCTGTGTGACTTCTCTTTTGTTACTCTTTTGCTCTATAGGCAGGCCACCCTGCGTCCAGCAGTCTGACCTTCCCTTTCTCCATGCTGGTTGCAGCCTGGCACTGAGACAAGGCCGGCTGTCACCCACCTTCACCGCTCATAGTCCCTTGCAGCCCCTGTTGCCTGCAACTTTCTGCAGCTGAACATGCCAATCCCCCCACATCACTTTTGCAGGTGTTTTGTTCCCCGCAACCGGCCTACCTCAACTAGTGCCGCTGGTGTTGCTAGCGCCACAGCTGCCACCACTGTCTCTTTCACTGTAGCTGTCGCTGTCATCCCTGCGAATGGTCTGCTCCCCTGGGAGTCTGTGCATTTTCCTGTGTTCGGGGTGCACAACATTGTCGCTAGTTTGTTCCTTGTGCACTATGGTTTATCCCACTGTAGTGAGGTGGGGAGATTGGTGTTCCTACTTAAGTCCAATTTTCTGACTTGATTTTTCTGGCTTCTAAACAAGGTCCGCACCACATGCCGCCATCTTGGAATTTCCCTAAAACATAGTCTTTAAGTGCAGAGGATACTGAAAATGTCACTCAATACCAGTGCAACACTGTAAACTCGAAAATCAGCTTTTTTCCTAAATGTACTTCACATGGATTAATTATCTCAATCTGCCTCTCTTCTCTTTGGACTTTTGAAGTTATTATTCACACTCAGGTCCTTTACCAATGATAGTATCTGTTTTTTGTAGTCTTTGATAATTTCATACATGAATACGACATGTTTTGAACATATATGGCTCTCATTTCCTTCTTCACACGTGCTGCATTCTTTCCACTGCCATATCTTCTCCACTTCACATTCTCCCATGATCTATGGCTGTTGCTCTTATCTACATGAGTTTGTTGCTAACTAATGGAGCATGCACATCCAACCAGTAACAAGGTCCTGAAGAAACTGACTCTGCATTGCCTGTGTATAGTTTCTCAGAAAGGAGTGGGATAATCTAAGCCCTTAACATCCATGATGTAAGGCTAACTGGTTTGATTTTGTACAGGTCTTCTATTAGGCAACTGTGATTGTTGATAAATAATGGTTGTAGCATCTCTGACACGGCCAGAAGATGATATTTTGCACCATTTAAGGCTCTCTGACTTTTATAATTTCCAACCCCTCATCCAAGGTATCTTCTGAGTCTTTTGAGTAAAAACCACTCATTAGTTGTCCCTTTTGGGGCTTGATGCTCCATGGTTCCTTGTTTTCTACTATGAGCAGTTCTGGTTCTTTATAATGACCTCCATCCATTTCGTTTAATTTATTGCATCCTTTAAGATATCATCACAGTTCTCAGTAATATGAACTTCCCAACTAAAAAGTTCAGAGTTATTAATATAATATGAATTTATTAAAAATACAAACTAATGTTACCTAAAATGTTTAAATTGATTTTCTGTTTATTATAATTTATTCACATTACACCCTGATTGATATCCCCTTGCTCTTATCATTTCATTCTTATCCTCCCTCCCTCCTTCCACACCATTCCCTTCCCCTCAGACCTCTGAAATGGTGGGGGTTCCCCCATTGTCTCAATAGGATAGTCTGTATTCCCTTCCTCTGTGTACCAGCACAGCCTCACTGCCAGGTGCAGTGATCAAGTAGTGGGCACCAGAGTGCATATCAGAGGTCCTTCCACAGTCATCCTTCCCTGCTCCCGATGTGGAGAATCATCTGTCTATCAGCTACATCTGACTAGGGAGTCTAGTTTCTCTGCAGGCATTGTCCTTGGTTAATGCATCAGTTTGTGCAGAGCCCCCTGTGTCTAGATCCCCAAGCTTTGATGGTCTTCTATGGAGATCCTGACATGACCAAGTCTTTTCATCTCCCCTCACTCTTCCATACAACTCTTAGCACTCTGCACAGAGATCAGCTTTGAGCCAGAGTATCTGTGTAGATCCTCCCAATGGGTGGACTTTCGCAGAGGAAATCTTTGTTGGGCTAATATCTGCTTATAAGTGAGTATATACCATGAGTGTGTTTCTGGGTCTGGATTCCATACTCAGAATAATCATTTCTAGCTACATCCATTTGGCTGAAAATTTCAGGATGTCCTTGTTTTTAATAGCTGAGTCGTATTCCATTGTGTAAATGTACCATTTCTTTCTTTCTTTTTTTTTTTTACTAACGTAATTGTTTATTCATTCAACTAATTATATATACTTAGTATATAATGCTTAATTACATAGGATATATCATTAGTAGGATAAATACCTGTCAGAAATTTCTGTCGAAGGTAAGCCTTCAATATGATGAGGTACACAGTCCTTTGGCTTCTATGGGGCCTATCACCTAGTTTTCATGTTTGCAATTGAATGAGTGGAGGTGTCCAACGAGTGGCAAGCTGGGGTGGGTCAGATGGTTATAAGAGCAATTAAATTCCAAGATAAAGCCACACACAGGAGGCCAGGCCAGTTCAGCAGCCTCACCTAGCCCCTCTACACTCTCAGGTCCTGTGATCTGGAATGTACCATTTCTTTATCCATTCTTCAGTTGAGGGACATCTAGGTTGTTTCCAGATTCTGGCTATTATGAATAACGCTGATATTAAGGTAGTTGAGACAGAAAGATTCCTTGTTGTATGGTAGAGCTTCTTTGGGTATATGCCCAGGAGTGGTATAGCTGGGTCCTAAGGAATCACTATTGGCAATTTTCTGAGAAATGGCAAGATTGATTTCCAAAGTGGTTGTACAAGTTTTCACTCCCACCAGAAATGTAGGAGTGTTCCCATTTCTCCATATCCTTGCCAGCATATACTGTCACTGGAGTTTTTTATCTTAGACATTCTGATAGATGTAAGATGCAATCTCAGAGTCATTTTGATTTACATTTCCCTGATAACTAAAGGCATTGAGTATTTCTCTAAGTGTTTCTTGACCATTTGATATTCCTCTATTGGGAATTCTCTGTTTATCTCTGTATTCTATTTTTAATTGGATTATTTGGTTTGGTGGTATTTACTTTCTTGAGTTCCTTATATAGTTGTACATTAGCCATTTGTCAGATGTAGAGATGGTGAAGATTTTGTATATTAGACAGACAAAAGTTTTAAAAACTACAAGTTGGAAATTATGAATCCCAGGTTATCTACAACTATCCTGTCTTAAATAATTCATATACCTACTACTGGATTCAGTAGCAGGTTTTGAGGTCTAATGATTCTCTTCTCCAATGCACTGAAGGTATGAAACAAGTGAAGGCAACATGTAAGGCATATTTCATATCTACATTAATTACATAGAAATCAAGATAATTACTCTTGATGGGTTATAGGATGATTTTTAAAATTAATTGAAATGATGAATGTAGACAGACTGCTAGCTATTAGGACATTAAGCAACTCTTTTCATGTTTCTTTTGACTCACTTAATTTTAAAGTACATTGTTATTTTTAACAAAATCTTGTTTTATTTTTTAAAACCTGGATTCTACTGAACTAAAATTTCAAGAATCATTCTTAAAAACATCACTGGATGCTTCCTGAACAGTAAACTCAATGGCAAGTAAAACAGCAGATTGATATACAAAATTACAGAGCATCTGCTTTTGTAGTAATCTTCTTTATGGCTTCAAAGAAAAAGTGTTAAAGTCAAGGTCTTGGGTGTCTCTAGGACATTGATTGCCACAATGAACCATTCTTCCAAATATTAGTAAACTGCACGCATCAGACTGCTGCAAGCTATTTTTTGAGCCAAAAGGATTAGATTTGTCTCTTTGATGGGTCTGACATGTGATATAGATTTCCAATGGGGTGAGGTTTTTCCAGTCATAGGGTGACTTTCTACACATTGCTGCTTTCAGAGGGGGGAGAATGGCCTTTCCAGGGGGCTGGCACTTCACTGTATTGCATAAAAGCGGTCTCTTCTACAAAGACTTGGACTCCATCTCTGACAGTCTCTCAAGCATTGAAATAAGATTAATTTGGAGAACATTTCCATTTCTAATTTTGCTTCAGGATTCTTGATAATAATGACGGAAAGCATTTCAATAGTAGTTGCTGTGTTCCAAACCTTGGTGTAAACACTTTGTGTATATTTATTGCTTCTCTTTTTCACAGCAACCATATGAGACAAGTACCATTATCATCACAAGTATGATCCAATAAAAGGAGAGTTGTCAATCAATTTGTCCACATTCTTAGAACTAGCAAGTGGCAAATGGCTGCATGGAGGAGCTGAGTGTGGACTCAAAGTCATACAAATTAAGTTTGAAAACTCAGATAGGCTTGAAGTTCTGTAAACTCACCTGGAATTCACTACGATAGACAGGGGCCAATAAGATTAAACATGAAGAAGAGAGCAGATAGCATAATTCAAAATTTTTCCTGCACATTAGATGCTTTAAAAATACTCAATAATTTTGCTTTTTATAAAAATAACATTGAGAAAAATAAAAATGTTTTTTTCTCACACAGAATTTTTGAGGTAGATATAATCTAGAAAGACTTAATGGAATATAATTCTGCATATTAATGCTGTGAAATTTTAGAACTATCATCTACAGTTGTAGTAAGAGTCCAGGCATATATCCAGCCGTTACTCTTTTCTTTTATAATCATATAAAAAGAAGTGAGATTGTTTCCCATTCCAAGCTTTATCCTTGAAGTCTTACAGAAAAAAGGTGAGGAAAATATGCAGAATTAAATAAACCGATAAAATAGACTTACTAATACAGATTTAAAATTGAATTTAAACTTGCTTCTCTGAATATATCAACATTGCTTATGTAAACAACACAAAATGCATCTGCTTCTTAGCATTAGATAAAATTTTGTATATCTCTGAGGTTTATGGAATACCACTTAGTGGAAAATAACAATTTTAAGGTTATCATATAAGTGACAAAGATATTAATCTGACAAGATATGCTCAAGATACCCAGAATACAGCTGCAGAAATCCTTTTGGCACTATCACCCAGAATTTCACAGAGCTTTGTGTAATTAACACACTTCATGGGATTTAAGTAACATTTTTTGCTTCCTTACAGAAGGCAAATTTGAGAATGGTATGGATGTGCACAGGAGACTGGGACAACTGTCCCAGGTAATAACTTCCTGTTACTTCCCACTGCAGACTAAGGTGACAGATACAGCATATCTCTGTTCTCTGTGTGGAGTTAATATATATTTTATTATAGTCACAAATGCTATGACCAGATATGTCATAAAATTAACTGAAATTAAAAGGTTTACTATTATCTTTGAATTCTTAGTCTTTAGTTTCTCTGCTGTCTGATGATTGCATATATGTGGAAAAATGAAAATACAAATGTATAAAATAGTAAAGATTCAATTGGGTCATCACTTTCTATTTAAAAGAAGCAACTACACAACAACGGGAGATGTATTCATAGTTATTAATGCAGGAAAGAAGAAGGAGGAGAGAGAGAGAATGAGAGAGAGAGAGACAAAGAGAGAGAGAGAATGCACATGTTTGTTTAACAGTAACATTATAGCTATACCTTTTTATGTTGGCGTACATTCTCTTTAATGACATTGGATCAGTCAGTCATTTAAACAAATAGTTACTTCCCTGAATTACAGTCATATAAAGTGAAAGCAATCTCCAAACCATTTATTATGTAAATAAAACTATCTGGCTTATATTTTGCTAATTCAACAATTAATATGAATAAGTTAGTTTACTAGAAAACAGTTAGATGGACCTGATCAATCACTCAGCTGATAAAATGCCCACCATGCACAGACCTGAGCTCTATGCCTGGAACCCACAAAAACAGCCTGCTGTGATGGTGTGGATTTGAAATCCTAGAGCTTGGGAGATCAACAGGAAGGATGTTTGAGGCATGTTGAATTAGAAAACCTCAGACTAGTCAATGATCCTGTCTCAAAAATCAAGATATCATGAATACCATTGTCCTCTCTTTCCAGAAGACACAATTTCTTAGGAGTCTTCTCCATTATTCTACAACTACAAGCTTTCTGTGTCCTCTCAAAGTTGGCCTCTGTAAGGACAACTCAATCAACCTTCTGACATGAATGAAGGCTGGTATTATGATGTGTTACTACTTGGGTAAAAGAGAACAGCAATGGATGGTAATAAAAGAGTTAGTTTTATTCAGGGAAATGGTCTCTAATTGTTTCCCCATGCTTTAGTAGGTAGTCTCACATCCAGGAATATATGAGAAGCATTAACTACAATTATTAAAGTCTGTGAGTTAATAAAAGAGGATATGAACTTGGGTGGGGCATAAGGATGTCTGGAAGAAGTTAAAGATGAAGAGTGGGGATAGAAAAAATAATCAAAATACATTGAAGGAAATTCTCAAGGAATAAATAAAACACTAATGCTAGAGAGATAGCTCAGCTCTTAGGAGAACTGGTAGCTCTTCTGGAGGACCATGGTTCAACTCCCAGTACCCACGTGACAGCCCAGAAGTTCCAGGGGATGCAATATTCTCATGCAGACACACTTGCAGATAAAACATCAATGCACACAAAATATTATAAATGGAACTTAGGACTCAAAGTGCCTATAGCTTAGTGGTGGTTGTGGGAGCTTGGAATAATAATAATGTGATAAGAATGATAAAGATACAAGAACAGACATGATCTCCAAGTAAAAGGCTGGAAAATAGTCCAAACAAATGGTCCACAAGAAGCAAGCTGGTGTAGCCATTTTAATATCTAAACAAAAAAAAAATAGACTTTCAACCAAAATTACTCATCAAAGGTAAAATCAATCAAGATTACATCACAATTCTGAACATATGCTCCAAATACAAGGTCACCCACATTTGTAAAAGAACTATTAAAAAAAAACTTAAACCACACATCGATCCCGACACACTAATAGTGGGAGACTTAAACACCCCACTTTCACTGAAGGATAAGGCATTGAAACAGAAACTAAGCTGAGAAATGACATCATTAACCAATGCTATGAATCAAATGGATCTAACAGATACTTACAGATCGTTTCACCCCAAACACAAAGAATTATCCCTTCTTCTCAGCACCTAATGGTACCGTCTCCAAAATTGATCACATAGTAGGTCACAAAGCAAGCATCACAGATATGAAGATTGAAATAATAGATTGTATCCTATCAAATCACCATGGTCTAAGGTTGGACTTCAACAACAACAAAATAACAAAAAGCCTACACACACATGGAAACTAAACAATTCTCTACCTAATGACACCTGGGTCAGAGAAGAAATAAGAAAGAAATTAAGGACTACCTGAAATTCAATGAAAATGAAGGAACAACATACCCAAATATGTGGGACACATTGCTAAGAGGAAAGTTTATAGCACTAAGCAACTTAATGGCATATCTGGAAGCCCTGGAAAAAATAAAAAGAAACAAAAACACCAAAGAGGTGTAGACATCTGGAAATATTCAAACTCAGGGCAGCTGAAATCAATAAATTAGAAACAAAGAGAACAATTCAAAGAATCAACAAAAGCAGGAGTTGGTTCTTTGAGAAAATCAACAAGATAGACAAACCATTAGCCAAATTAACTCAAAGAAAGAAAGACAGTATCCAAATCAACAATATCAGAAACAAAAAGGGAGGCATAACAACAGACACTGAAGAAATACAAAGAATCATAAGCTCCTACTTTAAAGGCATATATTCCACAAAGTTTTAAAATCTAATGGAACTGGACAATTTTCTTGATAGAGTCCGCTTGCCAAAATTGAATCAAGATCAGATAAACAAATTAAATAGTCCTATTTCTCCTATAGAAATAGAAGCAATCACTGATAGTCTCGCAAACCAAAAAAAAAAAAAAAAAAAAAAGAAACAAAGAAAGAAACAAAGAAAAAAAGAAAGAAAAACCCAGCCCAGATGGTTTCAGCACAAAATCCTACCAGACCTTCAAAGTAGAGCTAATATTGATACTATTCAAGCTACTCCAAAAGACAGAAACAGATAGAATATTACCAAGTTCATTTTATGAGGCACAGTCACGTTGTTTCCTAAACCCCACAAATCCCCCCAAAAGAGAATTTCAGACCAATTTCATTTATGAACATTGACACAAAAATACTCAATAAAATACAGAACGAATACAAGAACATTTCAAAGATATCATTCACCATGACCAGGTTGGCTTCATTCCAGGCATTCAGGGATGGTTTAATATACATAAATCAATCAATGTAATCCACCATATAAACAACTGAAAGAAAAATACTACATGATCATCTCTTTAGATGCAGAAAAAGCATTTGACTAAATCCAACACCCATTCATGCTTAAAGTTTTGGAGAGATCGGAAATACAAGGTACATTCCTAAACATAATGAAGGCTATTTATAGCAAGCCAATAGCCAACATCAAATTAAATGGAGAGATGCACAGGGAAATTCCTCTAAAATCAGGAACCAGACAAAGGTGCCCACTTTCTCCATATCTCCTCAATATAGTTCTTGAAGTCCTAGCCAGAGCAATAAGACATCAAAAGAAGATTAAAGGAATCCAAATGGGAAAGAGGAAGTCATATTATTCCTATTTGCAGATGATATGATAGTGTACATAAGTGACCCTCAAAATTCCACCAGAGAACAACTACAGCTGATAAACACCTTCAGTAAATTGGCTTGATACAAAATTAACTCAAAAAAGTTTGTAGCCTTCCTATAAACAAATGACAAGCTTGCAGAGGAAGAAATTAGGAAAACCACACCCTTCACATTAGCCACAAGCAATATAAAATATTTAGGAGTTGCTCTAACTAAGCAAGTGAAGGACTTGTTTGAAAAAAAATTCAAAACTCTGAAGAAGGAGATTGAAGATGACATGAGAAGATGGAAGGATCTTCCTTGCTCATGGATCGGGAGAATTAACATAGTAAAAATGGCCATCCTACCAAAAGCAATCTACAGATTCAATGCAATCCCTATCAAAATACCTACAATTTTTAAAAGACATTGAAAGTTCAATTCTGAACTTCATATAGAAAAACAAAACAAAAAAAAAAAACCCATAATAGCTAAAATAATCTTGTACAATAAAAGGTGCTGTGGAGGAATCTCCATACCTGATCTCAAACTGTACTATAAAACAATAGTAATAAAACAGCATGGTACTGGCACAGCAACAGGCTGGTTGATCAGTGTAATCGAATCAAAGACCCAGATATGAATCCACACACATATGGTCACTTGATTTTTGACAAAAAAGCCAAATCCATTCAATGGAAAAAAGAATAGCATCTTCAACAAATAGTGCTGGATGTCTATGTGTAAAAAAATGCAATTGAACCCAATTTGTCACCATGCACAACACTCAAGTCTAAGTGGATTAAAGACCTTAACATAAAACCAGAGCCACTAAATCTGTTAGAAGAAAAAGTGAGAAGGAGCCTGGAACACATTGGCACAGGAGACAACTTCCTGAAGATCTTCACCAACCCTACATCTGACAAATGTCTAATATCCAAAATATATAAAGAGTTCAAGAAATTAAACACCATGTAATCCAATAACACAATTGAGAAATAGGGCTTATAACTAAACAGAGAACTCTCAACAGAGGAATATCGAATGGTTGAGAAACACTTAAAGAAATGCTGAACGCCTTTAGTCATCAGAGAAATGCAAATCAGAACAACTCTGAGATTCTACTTTACACCCATCACAATGGCTAAGATAAAAAATTCCAGCGACACCACATGCTAACAAGGATGTGGAGAAAAAAGAACACTCCATTTCTGACGGGAATGCAAACTTGTAAAACCAGCTTTGTAATCTATCTAGCGCTTTCTCAGAAAACTGAGAATTAGGCTTCCTCAAGACCCAGGCATTCCACTCCGTGGAATATACCCAGAAAATCTCCCCCACACAACAAGAACATATGCTCAACCATGTTCATAGCAGCTTTATTCATAATCTCCAGACCCTGGAAACAGCCTAAATTACCTTCAGTTGAAGAATGGATTAAGAAACTGTGGTACATTTGCACTATGAAATACTACTCAGCTATTAAAAAACAAGATTATCCCAAAATTTGTGGACAAGTGGATGGGACTAGAAATGATCATAATGAGTGAGTGAACACAGAAACAGAAAGACTCACATGGTATATACTCACTTATTGTTGGGCTCTAGCCCAAAAGCACATCCCATGAGAGTCTTCACTTACCAGGAGATTGGGATAGATGTGAGGACATCCTACTGAGATTATAGGTAAGAGAAAGATAGGAGACAGGGAAATAGAAGGACCCAGAGGGGACTATAAACCTACAAGAAGAACACCATGATGGGTGGATTGGGACCCAAGGGGTCTGCTCTAACTATTGCACTAACCAAGGACAATACATGCAGTAAACATTGAACCCCTACTCAGGTCTGCCCAATGGACAGTACATTCTCCACAGTCATGTGGAGAGTGGGGACGGACTCTGACATGAACTCTGTTACCCCATATTTGACCACCTTTCCTTGGTGGGGAGGCCTGATGGCACTCAAAGAAAGAATAAGAAGATGAGACTTGATAGCCTATGACCATATAGTGGAGGAGGAGATCCTCCTTGGTCTTAGCCCTATGGGAGGGGAATAAGATGAAAGCAAGAAGGAGGGAGGGAGGGAGGAATGGAGAATACAAGTAAGAGATAACAATTGAGTTGTAATCTGAATAAATTAATAAAATTAAAAGAAAGAACAATATACTTAAATAAAATTTGGAAGAGAATAAAAAATGTTTAAATTAAAGAAAAAAGAACCATTTAAAAAGAAGTAGACAACTACATTTAAAAAAATAAATTATATATATATACATATATATATATATATATATATATATATATTCTTAGGATGGCCAGATCCTCCAGCACAACACCCAATGCTGACTTCTTGTCTCCACATGAACATACATAGACAGCACAGTACAGTACACACATTATATACACAAAAAGTACAGCTTAAAAAGAATATACTGTATACTGTACTTTTGATGTTTTGTAATGAGCCTTACATACAGGAATATAATTCAGGATTTTTCCCTGCCTTCACATAACACAAATAATCTCAAAGCAACACGGCATTTCAGATGTTTTGAAATGAAACTTGGATATGGGGAACATAATTCAGGATAATTCACTACTTTCCCATAATACAAATAAGCTCAGGCAATCAAAATATACATGTATGTTTTCCCAATTGTGCATTGCATTTGTGTACTTATGTACGTATGCATAAAAGAAAGGAGATATATTTTTATCACTTTGGTTTCCAGTCTTTTTTTTTTTATTTGTTGGTCACATATAGTGTACAGAAATTCATCTAATCTTATTTGGCCATATCTGTTGATCTCTCATGTTGGAGAAGAATAAATAAACATTGAAGTCAAGAAACATCTTACAAACCAAGTTCATTTTATCATACTTAGCTCTTGCAGACGCTAAGCCAAGAGAATGGTCCTATGCTTTTATGCACACAAAAATGTATTGAAGACTCATTTATCCCACATGTCTCTTATATTTATTTAACCACAAATTATTTTAAGCTTTCAAGATCATTTTAGGGTACTACAGCACTATTTCCTTATATCAATAGTAGGTTTCAAAAGTAAATTATGAGAAATATAGTGGCTAAGCTAGTATGAGCTGCATACTGAATAAAATCAAAGTCTCATTATAATGCCACATGAAAAGAAGCTATGAGCCCCTAAGTAGAAATGGTGCTTTTGAATTCTAAACTTTACTCTATAGACCATATATCAAAGCATATTGAAAAGAAGAAATCTAGTAGAAAGAATAAGAAATGAAGTCTATGTAGAAGTTAAGCTTTCTTGCAAGTTGTCAAAGGGAAGTACACCACTACTGAAGTAAGTGGAGTTAGGGAAAGGGACACATGCAGTTCTACTTTGAGTGCAGAACTTACGCAGGCATAAGGATCTTGAACTCCCTATCAATCAATGTGTTACTCCCTTCTCAGAGACTGTCTCATCAAACAAAAAGAACGGAAGGTCTGCCAGACCAACCAGTAATCTAGGATAATTTGATTTTGTACAACTTGTTACAAACTCTTAACAATTCAGCAACTGGTCATACAGGCAGCAAATTCATAATGTGCTTAGAGATTTCTTATATGGGCATTTCACATTTCAGATAACTAATTTTTTTCTGAGACAGAGTTTCTCTGTGTAGCCTTGCTGTCCTGGACTGAGTTTGTAGACCAGGCTGGCCTCGAACTCACAGAGATGCGCTTACCTCTGCCCCCAGGGTACTGAGATTAAAGGTGTGCACCACTTCATCCAACTTCAAATAATTAAATTAACACCATAAAACAAGCAGTTCTTAAAGTTTTGTAATTATTAATAAGTTTCAAATAGAATATTGTGATTGGTGATTTTTTAAAACTTCATTAACTAATTTTTACTTTATATTATAAATTTGAATATGTGATTACTTATGATTGATAATTCTTTTCTGTTCAGACAAATGGTCAACTTAGTGAATTGTGAAGTGAATTGTGATAAATTTCTGGGCATATACACTAATAGTATATGCTGATAGGATCAACTTTTCTAATATTTTAAGAAATGTCTTCCTGTCACTTTTAAGCCAACATTTACTTTATGTGCATATTTTAGCTCTTAATGTAAGGTCATACAAAATGAAATCATACAGTGTCAAGCACTTAGCACTAATAATTCAATGAAAATGGATTTTAATTGTTACAGAATTCTTAAAATACATTCCTGAAACACTTAATGGTACCTTCCCATTCAAACAATTTTGAGGTTCCCAGACATTGCATTCAAACCAAATTCAGGCAGAAATTTCTGATTTGTTCTGTGAAACAAAGCAAGGTTTTAATCCACACCTAACTTTAAAAATAAAAATAAAAAATTGGTTCTGTTGTCTTGCATTAATTTACATGTAACTTCCATATTTATTTAATGATACATAAGCTAAGTTAATTCCATAAGATACAATTATTTACAAAGAGTAGGCTAAATTAATTCCATAAGATATAATTCTTTACAAAGAATATTTTATGGCACTTTGGCTATACACTCATGAGTGAAGGTTTTCTCAGAGTTCAGAGGCATTGGATGCCCTGAAGGTGGAGTTACACACCATTGTGAGCCCTTTGGTGTGGGTGATGGAAACCAAAACTTGATCCTCTCTTAAGATCAGTACCTGCCCTGGAGGATATAACTTAAATATTGAGCAAGTTGCATATAATTATTAACTTTTTGCAATTATTAAGGAGGAAAAAATTATTGTTAGCTAACACACTTTTTTCTTTACTATATTACTAATAAAAAGTGTACTTTTCCACCTCCAAACTGATACTAATAAGATGTTGGATCCAGTCTTGTCTATTTCAATTATGATGACATTACAGTAAAAATGAGATCCAGTTTTGTATAGGTGCTCTAGAATTAAGCTGAGATTTTATGAAAAGTCAAGAATAGAGCATGTAACAATCAGTCTTTTTTTTTTATTTATTAATTTATTCTTGTTACATCTCAATGGTTAGCCCATCCGATGTATCCTCCCATTCTTCCCTCCCTCCCATTTTCCCCTTATTCCCCTCCCCTATGACTGTTCCTGAGGGGGATTACCTCCCCCTGTATATGCTCATAGGGTATCAAGTCTCTTCTTGGTAGCCTGCTGTCCTTCCTCTGAGTGCCACCAGGTCTCCCCCTCCAGGGGACATGGTCAAATGTGAGGCACCCTTTCTAATGCCAAAATTATGGTTTGTGTTGTGGTACAAGCTTATCTTTTCTGTTTAATAATTCTTTTAAAAATAATAAGTATCTGCAGAATAAATTTATGTCAATGATGTTATTCTTTGAAACAGATTAAATAGAGACTGAGGTGAGGGCTGAGTGGTTAAGAGCACCTATTTCTTTTACAGAAGATTAGAATAAAGTTCCCGACATCTTCAAAACCTTAGGTAACTGTAATTTCAGGCAATCGATTTCCTTCTTTGGTCTTTTCTACAGACCAGGCATACAGGTGGCAGATGGAAAATACATAAGTCTAAAACATTTAAATATTTTAAATGTTTGATGTTTAGAAACACGTTCAGTAGGAATTTAATATGCATTTATTCATTGGTCCTCTGTGTCCAAGAACATAGATATCAGCTGTACATTCTTGCCCTGCTCACAAACTCATTGTTTTTGTATGAGTAAATAAGTTGTCACCTGAGACTTATATCTCTTGGGAAACACCTCATCTGCACAGATATAAATTAACAGTATCAAGGTTGGAAAGAAGGGATCCTAAGCACCTGAAAAAATTTTAAATTAATTAATTATACATTCCAATTAATTATACATTCCAATTAATTAATTATACATTCAAATAAGAACTTTCCCTTCCTCCTCTTCCCCAGGTCCCTCCCTTTCACCTCCCCTTCCCTCACATATGTTTTCTCCCTTTCTTCTGAGACAAGGGGAGACCTCCCATGGATATGAACCCACCTTGACATATCAAGTAGGAATAGGCTCATTTTCTACTGAGGCTAGACAAGGCTGTCCAGTTCAGGGACAAAGATTCAAAGATAGACATCTGAGTCGGAGATAGCTCCTGTCTCTGCAGTTAAAGTCCCCGCATAGGGACCAAGCTACATGTCTGTTACAGATGTGTGAGCAGCCTAGGTTTGTCTCATAGATCAATGTGCCTTGGTTGGTGGTTCGAGTTCTGTGATCTCTGATGGGCCCAGGTTAGCTGATTTTGTAGTTTTTCTTGTGGTGTTCTTGACTTCTCTGGCCCTTTTGACCCGCCCCCTCTCTTTTCCATAAGATTCCCTGAACTCCACCTAAAGTTTGGCTGTATGACCATACATACATTTTCACCAGCTTCTGGGCGAAGACACTCAAATGAGTGCTATGCTAGCTTCCTGTCTGCAAGTATAACAGAATATTATTAATACTGTCAAAGATAGGTTCTCTACCATGGCATGAAACTCAAGTTGTGCCATTTATTTGTTGGCTAGGTTGAAGGCTTTATGGGTAGGTTGGTGTCCCCATCTCTCCAGAGAAGGTTGCACCTTCAGGCACCATATACTGCTCTGCTAAGAAAAGTCTCAGTGGGGTCACTACCATAGACTCTGGGGTTCTCCAGCTTACCAGAGATGTCCCCAACAGTGTCCATTCCCTTTCCCAACACTTCCCCCCAACTTCTAAGCCTCACACCCACACCTATTCCCATCCCAACCCCTGTCCCACCCAGATTATTCTATCCTTCCTCTTAAGATGACTGTTTTATTTCCCCTTCTGAGTGAGTTTCCTCTTCCCTTGGGCCTTACTTATTTCTTAGCTTCTTTGGGTATGAAGATTGTAACATGGCTATCCTGTACTTTATAGCTAACATCCACTTTTAAGTTAGTACATAACATTCATGTTTTTCTGAGTCTGGGTTACCTCACTCAGGATGGTATTTTCTAGTTCCATCCATTTGCTCACAAATTTCATGAGGTCCTTTTAAAAAATAGCTGAATAATATGTCATTGTGCAAATGTACCACAATTTCTCAATTCATTCTTCTCTTGAAGGATATCTAGGTTGTGTCCAGTTTCTGGCTATTACTAATAAAGTTGGGCAACTGTCCTTATGGTGTGGTAGAGCTTCTTTTGAGTATATGCCCAGTAATGTTATAGCTGGGTATATATATATGTATATATATATATATACTTTTGGTTTCTCAAGACAGGGTTTCTCTGTGTAGCCTTGGCTGTTCTAGACTCCCATTGTAGAACAGGCTGGTCTCAAACTCATGGGGATCCACCTGCATCTGCCTCCCAAGTGCTGGGATTAAAGGCGTGTGCCAAATATGAGGCACCAGAGTACGTTTGAAAGTCATACCCCACTCTCCACTCAAATATGGAGAATGCCCGTCCATCGGCTAAATCTGGGTAGGGGTTTGAAGTTTACGGCCTGTATTGTCCTTGGCTGGTGCTATAGATTGAGCGGGACCCCTGGGCCCAAATCTACCTATCATAATGTTCTTGTAGGTTTCTAGGACCCTCTGGATCCTTCTGCTTTGCCATTCCCCCATGCTTCTCTCATCTAGAGTCCCAATAGGATGTCCTACCTTCTGTCCCCTGGATGGGGAGATCTGGTGGCACTCAGAGGAAGGATAGCAGGCTACCAAGAAGATACTTGATACCCTATGAGCATATAAAGGGGGAGGAAGTCCCCCTCAGTCATAGTCATAGGGGAGGAGAGTAAGGGGAAAATGGAGGGAAGGAGGGAGGAATGGGAGGATACAAGGGATGGATAACCATTGAGATTTAATATGAATAAATTAATTTTTTAAAAAGGCGTGTGCCCTCACAACCCAGCTGGCTGGGTCTTGAGCTGGAACTCTCCCTAATTTTCTGAGAATCTGCCAGACTGATTTTCAAAATAATTGTCCAAGTTTTCACTCCCATTAATAATGGAGGAGTTAAACCTTGTTCTACATCCTCCCCAGTATATGCTGTCACTTGAGGTTTTTTTTTAATCTTAGCCATTCTGATTGGTGTAAGATGAAATCTCAGAGTCATTTTGATTTTCATTTTTCTAATGACTAATGACATTGAGTATTTCTTTATGTGTTTCTCATCCATTAGAGGTTACTCTGTTAATAATTCTCTGGTTGACTCAGTATCCCATTTTTAATTGGGTTATTTTGTTTGTGGTGTTTATTTTCTCAAGTTCTTTATATATCTTGGATATTAGCCTTCTGTTAGATATAGGGATGTAATAGTATTTTTCCATTTTGTCCTATTGTCAGTGTCCTTTGCCTTACAGAAGCTTTTCCATTTCATGAAGTCCCATTTACTAATGGTTTGCCATAGAGCCTGAGCTATTTGTGTTCTGTTCAGGAAGTTGTCTCCTGTACCAAAGAGTTCAAGGCTATCCCTTACTTTTTCTTCTATTAGATTTAGTGTATCTGGTTTTATGTTAAGTTATTTGACCCACTTGGACTTGAGTTTTTTGTAGGGTGATAAAGATGGGTCTATTTGCATTCTTCTACATAGACATCCAATTATACCAGCATCATTTGTTGAAGATGCTTTCTTTTTTTCCGTTTTACGGTTTTAGCTTCTTAGTAAAAAATCAAGTCTTTGTAGCTGGGTGGTTTTGTTGATTCTTTGTATTTCTCTCTTTGTTTCTAATTTATTGATTTCAATCCTCAGTGTGATTATGTTCTGTCATCTGCCCCTGTTGGATGTATTTGCTTCTTTTACTCTAAGGCTTTCAGATGTAATTTTAAATCACTAGTATGAAATATATCCCATGCACCTGCCTTGGCACACTAAGTCATTGCAGGACTAGGCACACCCTCTCCCAGTGAGGCCCAACTAGGAATGATGGCCCATAAAATTATTCTTAATATATAATATATCTTATTGTAATGTATAAGTATACAATAAATATTTATAAGTCAATACCACTGGTAAACCAATGAAACATTAAATGAAATAAACTATTTTATTTTATTCCATGCAGAAACATGGATCTCTAACTCTAGTACCTCTTTGAGTACATCACAGGCAATTAATAGAATCACTGAAATTTTATAGGCCAGCTTGCTTTGCTTATGTAGGGACACACAATAAATTGACCCTGTTTGAATCAGGTGAGAATTGAGGACAAAACTTAAATTTGTTGTCTAATGCCTCATGTGCACAGTAGCACAAACATGTACAAACACACACACACACACATGCACACATACACACACACACACACACACACGGCTGGGTCAAATCAGCAGCAAGCTACTAATTTCATATCTGATAATTAATTTTTAGGCTGTCAGAAACCACAGTTATATCCTGTTTGTGGATAGCATAATAGTTTTCTGGTTAGGACTAAACACAATCCTGAAGTTCAGTTTTTATTTATTTCTAACAAGACTATTTGAGGTTGGAGATATAGTGTAGGGACAAAGTGTTTGCCTACTTTACAGGAGACCCTAAGTTTAATATCGAACAATAAACAGCAAATATACTATTTAAGTAATCTCAATAACTTTCTGTTATGCTGTCACATAATAATAGAAAAAAATATATATGTAGATGTGGGAAATTAGTGTAGTTTCCATCTCTGTGTGTCGCCTTCTTTATATATATGTACAGTATAATCTATTATTCTTAATCAGGAACTCGGAACTCAGAATAGATACATTAATTTAGAAAATAAGTAATGATAAAAACATGTTTTCTGCTAAGGAAGGAAAACTTTAAATGCAATTTGTAAATGAACCTTAAAGGCTCAACTTATATTGTTAAAGCTTCAAAGATAGGAAGAAAACAATTCCCTTAATTACTTGCTAGTGACGTAGACAGCTACACTTTCTTCTCTGTTTAATTTTTGTTATATCAATTCAGCATTTTTTGCATTTCTATAATATGTATAGTGATTGATGAGGTAGCACAGTTAATCGTGTGGCTTTGCAGAAATAAAAACAAAGGAAATGATTTTACTGATATTTTAATCTTTCATTTAACCACCTATATGTTATTCACTTAGATGCATTTAGCTTTTGAAGCCTATGATCAAAAACCAAATTACATCATCCTTTAAGCTTTCTTTTTGATTCATGTTTCCCACTAGGATTTCATAAAGTTTTGATAATGAATTTTTCCAAAGCACAATTCTGGGATGTGGACTCACTAAAAATAAAATTATGAGATACATTTATCTCAATAATTAATAATTGGTTAAATAAGCATAATGTTGAATGATGCCATTTTATCTATGGATGTGTAATGATCTATTACAAATAGTTTTTCTCATCTTTCATGTTATTATATTTCCTTCCCCCAATAATACATTTTGCTCTACCATGTTGCAGCAGTTTTGGTTTCCAAAACTGTAGTTTGTTCAAAACTCTGTTAATGGATTCCCACTTCAATCACAGGGATATAACAGCTTTACATGCAGAATCTTTTGATTATTATGCTAGTAGTTCAGGAAGTGAGTACACCTGAGGTCTGTCAACATCACAATTTAAATCAGTATATTTCTTGCTAAATTGTTTGTGTGTATTCAGCATTTAGTAAGATAATCTAATTTAATTAATAACTTAAGGAATTGCTTATATTCATAATTATTCATGAGGTGCTTTTAAGACAGCTCATTTCATAAAAGCTCCAGATCAAGGCCTTTAAGAAAGTTAAAGTTTTCTTCCAGCTTATTTGGAATGAATAATACCTTTGTAGGGGCCCAAATAAAGTTGGGGAAATGGTTAAACAAGCTCCACTTCCATTAAGGGGCTTGGGGATGCTTTTGGTTGTTTTCTTGGGCTATGGAGTGTTATTTACAATGTGAGTTGATTATAAGTTATTATTGGTCTTCTTTAGAGAGAAAGCAAGGTTGGACTCAGGGATGTCTCTCTTTTCCTTTATCTTTCATTTTTAGGTTTGGAGAATGGGGTTGAAAAGAAAGAAAGGGAAATATAGAAATATTTAAGGAAGATAGAACAAAAAATAAATTAGTGAATCTACTCCTCAACTTAAAACTTTAATTATCACTCACAAGGCCTTTTTAATTCACTGATATAGAATTATAAATGCAAAATAAGTTTAATTTTAGATACATTGGCATAGAATTCAAAATAAAATTATTCTTCACATACATTATATATATTTCTACTCAAATATGTGGTATTGTTCCCAAATAAGTCAATTATAATACAAAGTTTACTTCCAGTACTTTGAAAGTGCTATTGCGGGAAGTTTAGGATAAATAAGTTTTACAAGTTCATTATTAGTTGATCAAATCATGGTCATATCAATTACTAGTCTATTTTTATCACAAGAATATATATCTTAGGTGCACCAGATAGATATGATTCTATAGATAGATAATGTAAAATAGTTAAGAAACCTCTTCAAAACCCTCAAAGATAACAGAGACATACAGAATACGGCATTTAAAATATTTTTATTATTTTAAGATTCATAGTCAATGAGACAGGTTAACTCCTGGCAACACCCAGCCTACATCAAAGAGGATGATGACCATCAAAGAACCTCCTTATGGAGATGGCTTCAAATGCAGCTAACAAGTCACTGGGGAAAATGGCCTTGTTTTGACCACAGACAGAATTCTGCCTAAAAAAGGGGCAAGTTTGGATACAGGTAGAGTCGAAGACCAAACTCTACCAAGACAGGGTAAGCAAGTCCTCAATAGTTCCTCCCTCAGATATGTCTGTCAGATATATAGGGCCAGAATCCTGAAGAAAATGTTCCAACCTTATCAAGTTTTGGGTGACTGCTCAGGCAGCAAACTGTCTTTGTCATCTTCTCATTTGGGAAGCTGCTATCCTGCACCTCCTGTATACTCAGGCAATTAATTTTATTCCTTCTCTAGTCTGATGGGGTTGAAGACCAGATAGTTTAGTTTTACAATTAAGCTTAGTTGTTTAGGGGTTAAGATGTTTTTAAGTCTAGATAGATGTTTTAAGTTGGTAATGACAAGATGTGTTAGAGACTGATTTACGTTCAGAATTTTAGACACACAAAGTTAGGAAAGATGTTTTCTTCAAGGATAACAAATACAAACAGCCAAAACACTATGAATGTGACATTTATATTATTCTTGATTGTTTCATGGTTTCTTCTTGCTGTAGGTAGTTTATTGTATTTATGTGTAATAATCTAAATGTATATGTAAAAATAAAAATCATTTAGTTAAAAAAAGAAAAATAAATAAAGTTAATGTGAGGAGGTCTCTCAAAAACAGGGCCCAGCAATTATTTGCATTTGTGATTCTTCTGCACATCTGACTGAGGCTTCCTACACCTCTTCATAAATCAATGTGTACCTCATGTGCTTAGCTGCCAGAATGGGACAAAACAAGGCATCAGATCCCCTGGAACAGGAGCTATGCTTGCTTGTGAATTATGTGCATGCTGGGTACTGAACCCTGGCCCTCTACAAGAGCAATGTTTGTTTACATCACTGAAATATCACTCAGCCCTTGGAGAAATTTAATAAATAATTTCTCTTTAGTCTTAGGTTTAATCATCTAATAAGAAAGTACCTAATATTAATTTCTTAAATAGTACTATCTATAGATACTAATAAAAGGAGATACAAGTTGAGTTAAATTTGACAGTAAAAATAAAGTTGTAAAATATACTTATATACATAATGTTATGGATTAAAGAGTTGTTTTTTGGCAATTTTGCCTGATTACTAACATTTAAATACATTTTGAATATTTAAAATATGAAATTTTGCTTCATCGGGTGATGAATTCAATTAATTAAAAATACAGTTGAGAAATTTTTATATCACGAGTTATAGGTTATACTCAGAAAATTTGTTGTCAATGGGCTAGTGAAGCTAAAAATACCAAAACTGGTGTTATCTGTTTCAAAAACAAATGAGGGGATGGCAACTGGCTCCACAGAAAAAGGTGCTTGCTAGCAAGCATAGCACACTGCATTCACTCCTGAGGGTGCACAGTGAGAGCAGAGAAAGCCAGCTAGCTAAGTTGTCTTTGGTAGTCCACCTCCTTCCACAACACAAGCATTTTCCCATGTCTACATACATACACACACACATACACACACACAAATAATGTATATCAAATATAAAAACAGTAAGTAGCAGATGCTGTGGAATTTTATTATTTAACTAAACAGTCATAAATAAAAGAGTATTTGAGATTAAAAATAAAGTAATATAAAGAATTATTTTATTGTTTACAAATATTTAATTTTTATCTTTATACTGTACTTTTATAGAGGACTCTCAGTGTTTTCTGTTGAGCACCTCCATTGGTAATTGCTTTACTAACTGGCATATCATACTGTATTTCAGTGTGTTATTACTTATATGCTTCTCAAATCTGTGTTCCTGATTTCAACAAGGTTCTATAGGTAGAACTTCCTTTTCTCTTTAGATTTCTGTTCAAGATATTTGTCATGATAATAGCTTCAGCTATATTCAGTTTTAAATACCACTTCATCCTAGATGTGAGAGATTGGATCATTTAATAACCACAAATCTAATGTAAAGTATAAAAGAATCTGAATTACAAGTGTGGTATTTTATCAAAAGTACTAAATTAAATTTTAAGCATGATTCAGTACCCCTGTGATATTCACTGTGGCAGCCCTGCTCCAGACTGCAGATCTGAATATTGTTATACTCTTCTGCTAGTGAGTGTGGATACCCATTTCATGCCTCACTGAGTTCACCTCATCCTAGGTAGATTCCTCTTTTTGTTTACTTCCTTTGTTCTTCTGTTTAATGCTAATGATATAACGTGCTGTGTACTACTCAGAACAGTTATTTCACTTGAAAGTGAATTTGGTTTGTTGGTGTCTTTCTTATTCTTTGTTCCTTCGTGTTATTTATTAAACCAAACTGAATTTGGAAGCCAGGATACCAACTCTATTTTTACAGATTTAGTTAAATTTATATGACCTATTTGACAAGCTTTTTTTCCACTTTGGTTTCCTAGGTAGACATGTGAAAGACATTCTAAGTGTTTGCTTAATCTCAAATCTACCATCTGATTTCCTGCAATAATCACACCCAGTGTCTAATATCTTGGGGAAAATGGGAAAGTTTCCCATTGCTTGGGAAGTACCAGTAAAATCCCTCAGAGGTCATCATCCAAATCCTTATGTGCTAGGGAATTTGTTGTTGTTGTTGTTGTTCTTTAGACAATTAAAGATAAGAGATTAGGAGAGCACTTCCTTTGGACCACATAATTGGAGGCCATGTAACACGCAGTGCTAAATGAAATATCTTCATCAAAGCCCTCTGCTCAGACTCAGGGACCATTGCTTCTGTATTTCTTTCTATATTCAAGAACATCTCCTGCCTTCACTACTCTGTTTTTCATACCATTATAATTGCTATGCAGTGGGTCTATGTGGAGGAGATGAAAGGATTGTAAGAACCAGAGATGATAGATAGTTCCAAGAAAAGTGTGTCTTCTAAAAACAATAGGACTGAAACTCATATAAACTCACAGTTTTCTCCAATTAAGTCTTACTGGGTATACTAACCCCACTTCAGTATAGGTCCATGCCCATCAGTGGATGGCAAACACAAAAAGAGCTCAACAGTATTTTTCTTGTAGACTATTTGTCTCCTTTTGTCTTGTTTGGACACTTTTGTTTTATTTATCTCCTTCTTGGTTATTTTAAATTCATTTTTTGTGTGTTTTCTTATTTGTCTTTATTTGTCTTTTGTTTGTTGGTTTGTTTCAAAAAGAAAGAAAGAGAAAAAGACATTAAGTGGGATAGGTATGGAGATGAATATTTGGGAAAAACTGAGATAGGAAAAAACATGATTAAAATATATTGTATGAAAAATTATCAATAAAGAGTTTTAAAAATAACAAAATAACATGAAACTGTTTACTGGATAATGATGGTAATTAATAAAATAAACTAACATATTTATTCATAATCCACCATAATGCATTGTTGAAATTGTTTTTATAAAACAGTGTTTGTTTCTTTTAGCTTATTTCTTAACCTGGCTATCACACAAACTGAGACTCATTTATAATTCAAGGCTTCATAACACCAATGGAGCAGTTTAAGTCTGTTCTTAACCCTTTATCTATTTTGTCTTACTCCCCGCAAACATCTCAGTGGTTCTTGCACTTTTGGTGCTTTCCTCTGCTCCAGCTCTTTTCTCCCCTTCCTTGGACCTCTCCTGGTGGACCACTCCTTTGGCTTCTCCCCTTGAGTCTTCCTTCCCTGGCTGGCAAGAAGTCCTGTCCTATTCTCTCCCCTGCTCATTTGATTGGCTGTAAGCTGCTTTATTGACACAATAGGGGGACAATTGGGGAGCATAATTTATAAAACATTTAGACAGGAACTCAGAATTTAAACTACACAATAACCTTAGGCCTACAATGCCTATTATCAGTTTAATTTCTTATTATGTTTGCACACACAGATACTGACACTTACTGCAAATTATTAACAAAAGGAAAGAAAACACACGGAATAAAGCAAAAAATGCATTCTTGAATTTCATTGTTTATATTTAGCTTATTTATTTTGACAAGTAAAGTTTAATTTTAACAGCTAACTTAATCATATTTAGTGCAGACTTACTCCAGGAAACAAGGGAGTGAAACTTAACAGTAGGAAAAGAAGATAGACTATTTCCTGTGTCTGTTTACTTGATGACATATTTTCTTTAGACAATAATCAAAATATTTGCTGATATTATTACAGAACACTGTGAAGTAACACTGAAAATACTTTCAAGTTTTGCTTCCAATTATCTAAATTAGATTGGGGGTAGCTATGAAAAAATGACCACCTGCATGCCTTTTCTCAAGTTTGAAGAGGTCCCTAGTCCATTCCTGAAATTTACTCTGCTATTCTGGGTTTGATTAGGGTCCCATGTCCTAATTGATTCTAAGACATTTGCACACTGTCTGCTTTGAGTGACAGGAAAGGGTACAATGCAATACTGAGGGGAGAACGCATCCTCCTCATTGAGAGACAAATTGGCCTAGATTCCTTCGAAATACAAATAGTACACAAGCACAAAAATTAGTCACATCAAACAGTATTATATGTCTAAATGTCAAATTCTCATTTCTGACAGTGAAGGCATGTCCCTAGGAAGATAGAGAGATAGTTAGATAGCAGCTTATGTGTAAATAAAGTTAAATCATATAAATTTTTACACAAATTGGTAGAAAATACCTAAGTGTGATTTTACCAGGATGTGCAAAATGTCAAGTTAGAGTAATGCATAAACTTAAGGTATGACACCGTACCTAGAACCCCAGTGCAAATAGTAAAAAGGTGATATCTAGCTATGTTTTGTTATAACCGCTGTTGTAGCATTTACAGTTTTAGTTATGTCTTCCATATTACCTCTCATCAGCATAGCCCCCATCATCCTTTCCCCTTGTCCACTGGCTTTGTCATGGCAGTTGGCATTACTGTGATCTTTCTAAATAGGTTGAGCTATGATTGCAATTTATGTGTCTTTAAAGCCATATGTATGCAGCCCATTTCTGTTTTCTTACAATCTCTTTGCTAATGTATACATATTTCCCAAGAAAATCTTAACTGTTCACTGTTTCAACTTTTTTAATTGAAAGTATAATTTTTACTACATTATATTCTAATCAGAATTCTTCTCCCTCAATTTATCCCAGATCCTCCTCACCTCCCTACGCTATCCAGCCACCCAAATCCAGACTTTAATTTCTCTAAATAAAAATAAATACATATAACACAGTAGAATAGAAACAAACAGAATGGGACAAAACAAACAAGCAAAAAGAGCCAAAGAAAAAGCACAAGAAACACATAAAACTCAAAGATACAAGCATTTGCATTTACACAAGTCCCTTAAAAACATAATATCAGAAAATATAAACAAAAGACCTGTGAGGTTAAAAAAAAAAAGACAAAATATCATGAGAAAAACAATTCTCCAAAATGCCATTGAGCTCTATTTGTATTGGTTATCTACTGCTTTAATGCGGCCTCACGTAAAGGGCTGATTGTATACATCATGAGACTACATTGGGGAGAATTAATTTTTCTTTTGTGAGTGGCTATTGATTGAAGATGAATGGCTTCTGGTTTAGTGATGGAGGTTTTTGTCCACTTCTTTCAGCATTGGAACTCTATCTTGTTTAGACCTGTGGAGACCTGAGTCACTATGTATGTCTATTAACTCAGAATTTTGTGCACAGTGAACCAAGTGGAGACCTTTTATATTTCTATATGGAAAATGCTCCAAGAGCTATGAATGGAATGTCAACAACAAATAGTAAGTTTAATATTCTTCAACTAGTCTAACAAAATAGAAGCAAATAACCTTCCTCTGCAGTGAAAATGTAAATTCTGTCTTGTTTTCAACACATTTGGTAATGTGACTTATGCAGTTATAAGGATAACACTCAACATTATTACTTTATCATGTATTAAACTGA
Source organism: Acomys percivali (assembly GCA_907169655.1). Lineage (NCBI taxonomy): Eukaryota > Metazoa > Chordata > Mammalia > Rodentia > Muridae > Acomys > Acomys percivali. The sequence goes on along the minus strand of OU015748.1, from coordinate 36,096,790 downwards.
TTGAACTTATTCTGACTTTGACAAGGCATATAAGAAGGATAAAAACATAAAAAATGAAATTCAAACATTTAGAATAGTAATAATGGATAGAATCTTGGATTATTTTATAATAGAAGCAGTAAGATATGATTAAGCTCTGGAAAAAATCAAGACAGTAAGTTCAGATTAACAACACTGTGTATTGTACTCTGAATGTTATTAATAGGGTAGAATTTTAATTAAATCTCAGGTCCTTGAAACAAACAAAACCTGCATAGAAATGATGGGTGCAGTGGTATGAGTGTTGGAAGATGGAAATGGGAGGAGTCCTTGGGATCACTGTCCAGCAGTCTAGCTTAATTTTTAAGCTCTGGGCAAAGGCCAGACTCAGAGTCAAAGAAATGAATTATATTTTTAAGATTGACACTCAGGAATGTGCTTTAGGTTCTGTACGCATACACACATTTGCAGTTATACTTCCAAACGGATGAATATGTGTTCATGCACACACTTATACATAAAATAAATGTCTTGGATTTAAAAATATTTCTTAGAGATAATAAAAATATAGGAAAGAGAAGGAAACCGAGTGGGGAGGCATCTCTGAGACTAGCTGGAAACCTCCAACTGGGTAGGCTCCTAAAAAGAAATAGTAGTGACTGTAGCTGAGACACCTACCAGCAAGGGGCATGGAGACAGAAATGACCACATTGTAGCAAGGCAAGACTCCTAAGAGAGGGAGTGGTAGACCAACACCACCCACAAAACCTTTGACCCAAAATTTACTCTGTCTGCAAGAAATGCAGGGATAAAGCAGGAACAGAGGTTGAGAGAATGTCCAACCAGTGATTAGCCCAACTTGAGACACACCTCATGGGATAGAGCCAACCTCTGACACTATTAATGATATTGTTCTATGCTTTCAGATAGCATTCTAGCATAACTGTCCTCTGAGAAGCTCCACCCAGCAGAGGATCAAAACAGATGCTGAGACTCACGGACAAATATGCAGAGGAGCTTGGAGAGCCTTGTGGAAATGTACTGGGAAGGATAGAAGGACCTGGAGGTGACAAGAACTCCACAAGAAAACCAACCAAGTCAGCTAACCTAGGCCCACAGGGGCATACAGAGACTTAAGCACCAACCAAAGGACATTCATGAACTGGACCTAGGCCCTCTAAATAAATGTAACTTGGTCTTCATGAAGGTCCCATATTAGATAAAGCAGGGACTGTTTCTGACATGGGCTCTGCTGCCTGCTATTGCATCACTTCCCTCTAACTGAGATGCCTCTTCATTAGAAGAGGATGCACTCAGTCCTGATGAGACTTGATGTGTTTGGGTGAATTGATATGGGGGTGGAGGGCTCCTTTTCTTCTCCGAGAAGAAGGAGAGGAGGGAAGTGGGAAGAAGGTGGGATGACTGAAGCAGGAGAAATGGAAGGAGGGAGATGCAGTCGGGATGTAAGGTGATCAAATAAATAAACTTAATAAATATATGAATATTGGGTTAATGGATAAACTCAGGTTCTTTTCTTCGTTTGGTTGGTTGGCTGGTTTTAGAGACAGGAGACAGGGTTTTTCTGTGTAGACTTGGCTGTCCTGGACTCATTTTGTAGGTCATGCTGGCCTAGATCTCACAGAGATCCACCTGCATCTGCCTCCTAGAGTGCTGGGATTATAGGTGTTTGCCACCACCCCTGGCTATAAACTCAATTGTCTCATACATTATCATTTATGTGTTAGATGATTGGGGCTAGAAAGCTTACTTTGTTTATATTTATCCTGCTACTCTAGTAATTTAATACTCAAAGAACAAGAATGAGAAAAGAGCTATAGTTGACCACTATACATCAGTCTTAAATTACTATACAAAACCAGTGTTGGAACATATTAGATATATTCCAGACATTATTGATCTATCCTGATGCCGGCTCTGCAAGAAATGATGAAAAGATGGAAAGTAAGAGAGCTTAGGAAACATGATGCCACACTGACCCAGATAAAGGTGTGCTTTCCATAGAACTGTTAAAAATATTCTTGAGTAAGAAATATTGAGTAATTGAAGGATTATCTTTTCATTCCTTTAATCATTCTTCAGTTCAGTAAATAAGCTACCACACTATAATTTCCATTTATTCCTGTACTTCTGAATATAAAAATTAGAAAAATTTCTATAATTTTCAAATTTTGATACTTTATTGCTAAGATTAAATAGAAAGTTGTATTTTAATATTATTCAATGTTTTGTTCTATCACTAATTTTCATTTCTCATTCTTGATATATAGCTATTAGTATGTATAACTAATAAAATGCAGTAAAAATTCAGTATAAATATATACTTCAAGACAGCCCATGAATAAGGCTAACAAAAGATGCTTTCATAATCTGACACTTTTTTGTGCCTTCTTGTATTTTGTTTTATTTGTAGATATTTTAAAAGACAGAACAAGCTTATCTCTTGTTGTACCCTACAACATTTTACTTATTTCACATTAATCTTCTATCATTGTAATGGAACATTTGAGACTATGGAATTTATAGATTAGTAGTTTTATTTTATGTATTTCAGAATACTACAAAGTACAAGACTGGGCATCTGCATCTGATAGCATTTCTATAATTTCATTGTTCTCATTACAAAGTGGAAAAATACAGGCTGGAGAGATGGCTCCGTGGTTAAGAGTACTGTTTTCTCTTCCAAAGTACCCGGGTTCAATTTCTAGCATCCAAATGGCAGCTCATTACTGTCTGTAATTCCAGGCCAAGGGATCTGACACCCCCATGACAATGCGCACAAAATAAAATTAAATAATTTTTAAAATGTGACAAAATATTGTTAGCATATTAACCTTTACTTGGAGTGTTGTTTCTAACAAATCGCTTATTCATTTCTTCCTTGTCAAGAAAGGTCAGTAAATGTAGTATATCTTTATCTGTTATCATACTTTTTATTATTAAAAATAGACTCTTCTGTCATACATAGACCCAACCATGGTTTCTCTACCCATGTTTGCTCCATGCATGCCCCATACTTGGCATTTCAGTCTCTGTGAACACACATGGGCCCTGCTTAGTTGATTCAGTAGAGGATGTTTGGATGTCCTTCCCATCTGACTCCTTTAATCTTTTCTCACTCTCTTCCCTCAGGTTCTCCAGCACCGTAGGGAAGGTCCCAATGATGACATTCTATTTCATCTCACACTGCATAATATCTGGCTGTGCTTTACGTTTACATCAGCTCCCATACGCTGATGGAGGAAATTTCTCTGATGAATATTGGACAATGAACATCTCTGTGTATAGCAAAGTGTCAGGAATTCGTTCTTTCCTTCCCTTTCTTTCTTTCTTTCTTTCTTTCTTTCTTTCTTTCTTTCTTTCTTTCTTCTTTCTTTCTTTCTTTCTCTTGCCAGTTATGTTTCTTTATACCCTAGCTTTCTGTGCTACCCAGGCTCTACATCTTGGCCATCAGACAGTGTAGGGTTTTCGCTGTCTCAATTGTGGCATGGGTCTCAAGTTAAATCAAGAATTAGCTATCCATTCCCACAAGTTTTGTGCTACTATTGCACCACCACATCTTGCACACAGGACAGATTGTAGGTGGAGATTTTTATCAGAGAGTTAGGGTCCAGGTTTCTCTGTCCATAGACTGCAGAGTACATTTTTGGGCCAAAGAAACTACAACGTAGGGGTGAATACTACAAACCTTCATGAGCTTGACATTTCTGTGTTCAACTGAATAGTGTGGATGGTTTCCTAAGCAATTGGGCTCCACTAACAGTTTTCCGAAAGCAACTTTCTGTCCTAGCAGCAGCTTGAGTTAACAGAAAGCATCCTAGATGTACTTCAGCTGAAGAATAGATAATGAAAATTTGGCACATTTACACAGTGAAGTATTAATCAGCTGTCAAAAATGACATAATGAAATTTGTAGGCAAATGGATACAACTAGAAAAATATTACCCTGAGTGAGGTAGCCCAGAACCGGAGAGTAAAGTATGATATGTATTCACGTATATGTGGATGTTAGCTGTTAAATAAAGCTTCACAAATATACAATCCATAGACCTAGAGAAATTAGGTAAAGAGGAGGGCTAGACCAGGGTAGCATGGATTTTTTCTGAGAAGAGGAAATGCAATACATTCTTCAAGTAGACTGGGATGAGGTAGGGAACGGAGTAGAAGAGATCAGGTGTGAATGTATGTACAGAGTGCAGGGTCGGGGGAAGGATGGCAACTGGAATTGAGGGGCAATTGAGAGTAGTGTGAAAACCTCCTGGAATCTATGAGGTGCAGTGGAAACTCCCTGGAATCCGTGAGTGGCCCTAGAAAGGACTCTTAGTAATGGAGGATAGAGAGCCTGAACTGGCCATCTTTTGTATCCAGGCAAAGCTTCCAGTGATGGGACTGAGTTACATTCACTTAATTTGTTGGAGAGGAAAGTTCCATGGAGATCCTGTTAGTATTCTTATTTTGACACATGCAAATTTTAATGTCAATTAAAATAAACTCTCATACAATACAGAGCTGTTGTAACCACTTTTTATTATAACATAGAGATTCTCGTAAGTACTTCATTCCTTCCAGTCAAATTCACCCCACGACACAAGCTAAAAAATGCTAATAATGTTCTGGCTTGTAACTGAGACTAAGTGGAAGGTGTTTCTAAACTATGTGCCCTTGCAAAACTACTTCTCTTATTAATGTACACCATCAAATAGTTTACTTGTTTGATAAGAATTTCTATCTGAATGATAATTATAATTAACATATTTCAAGCACAAACAGACTTGAATTTAGCACAAAACTCATATACATTGTCAATATATTTGAGATTACTATGTACAATAAAATTAATGTTCTGACTTTCCTAAAGGAAGATAGAGCCATTTACCTGGTGTAAAATAGAGATAGTGAAAAATAGTAAATTCATAGCAAAAGCTGGTTGATAAAATTTGTTAGACATAATACTACATATTGCTTTGGGGTAAACACACAGTAAGTTTGTGCATTTGGAAAAATGTCAACTAAATTAGGCCATACATATGGAAAATATGATCTTGTAAACAATCCATGTTTACAATAATGTGCTTTGCCTGATTGCCAATCTGCTGGTGGGATTTACGTATCCTCTTTGCACTGATTTGTTATCTATGAATCTATGAATTTTGAAACCATTTTTTTTTCTTTCTAGTAAACAAAAAATATCAATGGTGGTACAATGTTATAGAAATGCAAATTGCTTTCCTAAAGGTGATTGAAGAATATTAGTTCTGTGTCTATGACATAAATGGAAATGAGGAAAAGACAATTTATATTCAATTTTTTCAATTGTTCTCAGGTACACATCATTTAAAAGTTTTAATAGAGTAGCTCTTAATTAGAATACCCATGTCTATATTAAACACACACACACACACACACACACACACGGTTCAGGGAATTTGTAGTCTTAATATGTAACTCTTGTTTCTTTGAAACTTACTCTACTAGTCAATTTAGCCTTGAATTCTGCCTCCTGGGCACTGGGTTTAAAACCATGTGTTGTCAGGTCCAGAAATATTTTTAACTATTATTTATGCATATTCGTGTGAATGACGTACATTAGTATGCATACCAGGACATACATGTGGAGGTCATGGGACTTGTGGATTTGGATTCTGTTCTACTTCTATGAGAGCTCTTGGAACATGACTCAGTTTGGCCTTTCTAGTAAGTCTTTTACACACTGAGCCAGCTCCAGTACCTGATACATTTGTATTAAATGAATGGTCACTTTAACAGAATTATGGTAGTGATTTCTCCCTTGGGACCTGTCTAGTCACAGATTCTTGGTACCAGTAATGGTGTTAAGTACTGGTATCATCTTGTGGAGGCCACTCTAAACTCAGTCAGAAAATGGTTAGCTACTCACGACATTGCTACCTGTACTGAACAATGCTTTTCCAGTCTATTAGCTCTCAGGGTTCAGAGCTGGGAAACAAAGATGATTACTTTTATTGTTTAGTTCTAAGCCTAGCTCCCCAGCACCTGAAAATTAGCCATGAGGATGAAGCATCCAGGTGAGTACGAGCTTGATATTTCCAAGTCCTCTGACTCAAGAATATGAGGTCAAAGACAAATTCTAATGATAACAAGACAGTAATATTTACTGTCCAAGAGATGATACATTTATAGGCAAATGTAAAGGATAAACTTTTAAGTGAAAGGTGAAGTAGTTTATAGATATCCTAGACAGTGTTTCAAACCATATAGACACAAAAGAATCTAGCTTGAATGCAGGGTACCCTAAAAGCTCCTTAAAAAGAACTCAAAGGTAAGGCTTTGGCTACTGACTATCATTTTAACTTATTCATAATGAAGCCATAAAATACTGGAAACTAATATTTTCTACTTTTTTCTATTTTGTGTTTTAAATTCAAAGTTTTCACTTTCCCATTAGATGAAGCAAAATGCTCATTTTATTTTTAAATGATAAAATATTCCTTTTACTAGTGGCTTTTTCTGTCTAGATAACGATGTAGTCTCTACAGTGAAAACCAGACACATTACTCAGATGGGAGGCATTTCACAACATGAGCTACCACACTTGACCCAGTGTCAAATTGGAGTCTAGCGGCATTTTCCCCATACTTTAATGATGCTGGCCTACAGTTCTAATGGGGAACTGGAAAAATATCCTCATAGACACTGGTTACACAGTGTCACAGAACCTAGAAGTAATGCAAGGAAATTAATTCCTCGGCAAAAGAGAGAGTGGCATCATCTGGATCCAGGCCAGAGTTGCCTCACTTGTTATATTAGCAACAAAATATGTGTCACTTTGATTTGTAAAATGGGAAAAACGTGTTTACCATGTTTTAGGGATAAACAAAGTCATTTCTAACGTCAAAAGGAATTACCAGGAGGAAAATAAAATGATCTGTTTAATATTACCCTAATATCGGAAGTGTGGTAGAGCATTAATAATTTTGTTTACAATTAATGTTTGAAAGTCTTACCAGGCAGGACAGGAAGAAGAACAGATGCAGTTAGATGACGAAGATACCTCTGCAAAGCTCTTAGTTACATAACCAAACAATCAAACATTTAAAAAAGTCAAAATATTTTATTTTAATAGATGTGTAATGATGCCAGCTTTTAGAGAACAACTAAGTTTATGTTTTAAAGAGAAATATTAAAAATATATTATGAAGCTTTTTCTACTAAAATTGATTTTTAAAAAATCTTCCCGCATGTTATAACAGAGTACAACATAATAAAAAAAAAAGTAAAAAACATTACACGTTGTTTCTTCCCATTTTGCAGATGGTGTGCTTTTTGGTGAGAATGTCTCCTCTCCTTTTACTCCTCCGAGTCCCCACTCAAACTCCTCCTACTGTGCCCCCTTCTCTTGCCAAGATCCATCCCTCCATTTCTCTTCTGAAAAGAACAGAACTGCCAAGGATATCCACTAAACATAGTACAAATCCTCATATCAAGGCTAGGTTAGGAAACTCAGGAGGAGAGAAATAATCCCACAAACAGACTTAAAATTCAGGGGCAACCCCAGACATTTATCCCAGCACTCAAGAGACAGAGTGAGACATATCTCTAAGTTCAAAGACAGCCTACAGAACAAGAATAAAGTCATTTTAAAGTGCGGATAATGAATGTCCAAGAAGTCGCACCCAACTTAAAACATAGAACTTGGCCCATTTATTCTATAGGATATTGTTTCCATGCAGTGGTGCTGATTTTTTTTAATATATTTTATTAATTTATTCATATTACATCTCAATTGTTATCCCATCGCTTGTATCCTCCCATTCCTTCCTCCCTCCCATTTTTCCCTTACTCCCCTCCCCTATCACTGTGACTGATGGGGACTTCCTCCTCCTGTATATGCTCATAGGGTATCAAGTCTCTTCTTGGTAGCCTGCTATACTTCCTCTGAGTACTACCATGCCTCCCCCTCCAGGGGATGTAAGACCATACTCTTAAGTTTTTCAGGGGAGCTGCAGTGGTGTTGATAAAACAAACAACAACAACAACAACAACAACAACAAAAGTAAGTGTGACTCTCAGATAGAAAAACACATCTCCCAAAGGCTCATGGATTGAAGGACTGATCACAATTCAGTGACACTGTTGAGGTAGTATGGTCATGGGGGTCTAACTTCAACTAATTCATACATTAGTGACTCACATCTTAATAAGGAGATGAAGCCTCAGTGGAGGAAATACAACATGTGAACATGTCTTCAGGTATTGAATCTTGTCTCTGGACTCTGCTCCTTCTTATCCATTTTTTTCCTGGCCACCACAGGGCAATCAGTCATTTGGACAATATGTTCCATGCTATGATAATCTGCACTAACCACATACAGATGCCAAAACAATAGAGACAGATGACTATAGGCTGAAATTGCAGAAATTATAAGACAAAAGAATTCATTTCTCTCTTCAACTTAGTCTCAGTTAGTGTAGCACAGGCACAAAATATGACTTGCGTTATGAGATATTTTACTACCTGGTAGTATATTGTGAAAAAATAGAAGCATTTACAGGCACTGTTCTCAGACTATTGGTTTATGATAATGTAGAGTCATAAGAATAAATTGGATAATATTATCAGGTTGTTTCCCTGATGTTTCAAAATGACCTTCTGTTCCTGGCTTTCACATTTTTAGGTTAACAGTAGGAAACGAAGGGAGTCTTGCTATCTGAACCTGAAGGTCCCCATTCTTTGTAGATAACATTCAGGCCAAAAAAGCTATCTACTCTATCAGCTTGTGGATATCTGAATTCTAATGGAGGATGACTTGCAAGAAAACGCACATGTTAATTTTTACAATTGGCATATTTGTAAGCTCCCACATAGCACTTAACTAAAAATAAACAAACAAAAACAAAAAACCCACCCACCCAGACACACACACACACACACACACACGTGCGCGCGCACACACACACACACACAGAGAGAGAGAGAGAGAGAGAGAGAGAGAGAGAGAGAGAGAGAGAGAGAGAGAGAAAGCCTCCTTCCAAAATGATAATCCATATATAAAGGAGAAATGAAGGGTGTGCCAATATAGATTTGAACCAGAATTATATTTGGATTTTAAAGGTCAATTATTCAGCTGATATTTCTATTTGAATAAGCTTACACAGGGAAATGTGGGGTAAGTTGAATTTATGGTGATGAGTAGTGGGGCAGGAAGGGTCAGGAGAAACACAGTGATCCACGGTGGTGAAGAGCCAACAGGTCCCCAAGGCTAATGGATCCAAGGCATCTGATAGCATTATGTACCCAGCCCCATGCTCCTAAGACCTTGCACATCATGGGAAAGGTGACTACATCATTGGGTAAAATTCCAAGTGGAGCACAAAGCACTGAATCTCTTAAGAACATTTGAACTTTAGTTTGAAAACAGGACAGTAAATTCAAAGGAAAAAGAGGACTGAAAGCAGAGTATTTTAATTCTTAGGAGTATACTCTTTTCTCATTGTCTGTTGTTCCTGGGCATATTGTATTTTTTGCGACATTTATTTGGATACTGTCATTTGAATGCCGTTCTTTTCTCTCTGAAATACAGAAAACTTGGATCCTTCTTGAACAAATTAATGTGCTCAATGACAGAATTACTAGACCTTACATAATGACAGTTAAGCAGGTGAAAATTCTGATTTGGCTGAGGAAGACAAACACAATAGACAAAAGAAGGCAGAGTTATTTTCCTGTATACTTACTCACATATCCCCATATTCTGAACACACCCTATATTCTTTGTTTCTGGGCTGAACTTACCATTTTCTTTCCATGCTGGTTCTGCTATAATGATGTTTGAGCCCCACTTTGGAAGAGAGCAGGAGAATGGTCAAAAAGCAATATCACATCAACTTACGTCTTGTTGAAAGACACAAAGCAGCTCTGCAGAGCTGTATAATTTTGACGTGGATAAGGTCTTAAATACAACATGTTGTTGATGTCTTTGCTTTTATCTTGTGGTGCTCTAGAGTCAGAAAAGTATTCTTTCTCTTTTCTTTCCATTTATTAATTATTTATCTAAGTAACGCAGGTAAAAACTGAAAAGGAGGATATTACTCAAAATAAGTTAGAAGAATATGCCATAAATAACATATGGACATCTTTCTGTAAATGGTAAACATGTAAGGATGGGAGACGAGTAGTGGGGAATACCATGACCATTTTCCTGAAAGAGTTGTTGATCAAGGTCATTGAATAAGATCAATTTGATTATGAATTCCTTCCTCAAGGATTGAGTCAATTAGAGACTGCATTGCAGTATCATTTATTAAGTGACCATTGATTTTAAATCTAATAATTCTAGCTCTGAATATATTTTATGTTTATTCAAGTTGTGACTAATAACTGGACAATGGAGAAAATTGTGAATCTGGTATCTTTGTAAGGCATTTAAATTAAGAAAAGTTGAAGCTATGTACGCTCTAAAATCCTACTTTACTCCTCTTTTGCCAACTTGTTTTTGAGAACAAATAGTCATTATTCTGACATGTGAAGTTGGAAAATAGTATTGAGTGTTATTGGTGTTCATAAATCAAATCACAAACATGCTGACTTGTCATTCATTGCTGTGATGATTGTGTCTGTGTGTATGATAATATATTGCATGTGATTTCAAAATAAGAACCATTAATGGCCATAATCATACAATCACTATAAATATGCAACAGCTACTTAGTATTCTTTACAATTGATAGATATGGGTAGAACCCAGGTTACAGAGGTTACACTTGCCACTATTATAAATATTATAAACATATTCTACATGCTTTTATAGGTTTATTGATAATATATTTATTTATACCATATCAACTGAGTGGAGTTAAAGTCATAGGTAAAATTGTACACTGTGCTATATTAAAATATACTATCAGTTTCTCAAAGTGACTATTGCAATTTGTATACCCACTAACAGGGTATGAGATCTTCAGCTATATGTTAATGGAATTCACTATTATTCTCTTAGAGGTTTTTTGCTATAGTTGTGCTGGTAAATTGAAATGTTAATATTAAAGTATTTTGCCAAATAAAAATGTTCTTTGAATAATTGTTACAAAGTAGTTATATATGTTAATGCTAATTCTCTAACAAGTGAGTTAATGTTCTACACTTGAGTAGGCAAGGCCCAATATTATTTTTCCATTTTCACATGAACTTTGCCAAGATCATTAACTTGAAAAATCATCTTCTATTTGCCTATTGAATTATTAAAAATACCATAAATTTATTAGAGCATAATGGAGGGTTCTCTAGAGGACAGGCCCAGTAGAATGTATGTATATTGTGCAAAGGGAGATTTATTCTATTGAATATTCCTTAGGAGGCTTCTTCATGGTAGAAAGTTTTGGAAACAGGTTCCCAATACTGGAAGCTGTCGAGAGCTGCAATGTAGCTACACCTAAAGATGGTGCTGGCTTCCACTAGTCACCCTCCCAGCGGTGAGCGCTCTCTCAGGTAAACAAGTCCTTATATGGATAACAAGCTTGGGCATTTAGCTCTGCCCTCTCTTTGACCTATGAGGAGTTCACACGTGGCGCCTCCTGATTGGCTCTTGCCGGGATATAAGCCTCTGCCCTGCCTAGGGAGGGGGCCATTCTCTGCTTTGCTAAACTGCTGTAAATTCATTCCTGAGTAAACTGCCTTGAGAAGGAACCTAGTTGTCTTGAGTCTTATTCCTGCTAGCCAGGAAGGGCATGGACAGGAAAGCATGATATTTTTTTTTCAGTTTGAATCCTGAACTAAAGGCTTGTAACTGCCTACTAAGTTAGCTTCTGGTACTCAGAGAAGAAGAAGGTGGAGTCTGTCAGCTGGTGGTAGCAGAAATACAAATGCATCTGAGAATAAAGCTGTAGGCTTGGGTTCTGCCTTTCCTACAGCTTTCTTCACAACCGTAACTTGCCCATCTCTAGGCTCCACTGCTGCTGAGAGCATCTATTGGCTTTCTTTGCCACTCATGCATGCCTGCTCTGGAAAGAGACCCAGAAACCTTAGTTCAGTCAAGTTACAACTCAGAAGAGCAGTCACAGTCATCATATATTCTCTTCCTTGATTTCATTTTTAGAGGAATTGGGTTACCTTTCGTGTAACAACAATTATGATATGAAACATGGCTCATTTTCTAATTTTGATTTTCTTCACAGCACTTGTGCCTATTATGGTATTTACTATTAAATATGAGCTTACATTCTGAGAATTATACTTTCTGAAATCATTAATATTCCTTAAACGTGTAAAATATTCTGACTGTCCTCTCTATTAGTTATGTCATGGATTTATATATTTAAATTTTTGTTTTTTATTTATTTCTAGAAGATTTTATATGTTTATACAATATAATGATCATAATTCACTCTTTTTTTTCTACCTCCAAATCTACTTCAAATACCCCATCATATCTTTCTCATGACTTCATGTTTTTATTTTATTATTTATTCATTTGTTTGTTTGTTTGTTTGTTTGTGTTTATTTGTTCCTTTGTCTGTTTATTTAATCTCAATTTGTATAGTTAATGATGCCTATATGTGCATGGGTGCAAGGTTACCTCTTAAAACATAGGAAATATATAGGTGACCACACCCCATTAAAAAGTTACTCTTCTTTCCACAGCTTTCAACAACTCTCCATAGCTCCTTAGCTAAAGGTAGGGTCTCCTAAACTCCTCTCTAGTCCTTATGGTAAACTTTAAGTGGCTTGATTTTACATAGCTCCTACATAGTCAACCGTAGCTGCTTTGAGTTCAGCCACATCATGTATAGAGAACATTTCACAGCATTTCTTCCTATTCTCTGTCTCTTATTCTTTTCTGCCCTTGCTCATCCTGCTTATGTTATTTGAGCCTTTTTCAAGGGGGAAAGATTGATATAGATGACACTGCTACAATTGAGCACTCACAGTTGCTTATTTTCAACACTCTTGGATAGTGTTGCACCTCTGCCTTATCCCCCACCCACTATATTAATCTCTGACACAAATTTGGAATAACATGAATATATATATATATATATATATATATATATATATATATATATATATAAACAAAATATTTAGGAGACAATTTGACAGCATAATCATTTAGAAAAACACCACCAATAAGTTTTCTCCCACAACATATGACTTCCCTAGCTCTGGAGTTTTATCATGTTTACAGGTATGAATTCTCTCCTTTGGAGCAGGACACAAATAAAAAGAGTTATTGTTTATGTCCCAAAATAGTCTTACTTCTACTCTATAAGTAGGCATATCTTGTTTGAAAGTTTGATTTTGTAGCATACCGAGTCCAGTGCTAGATAAGAATATCAATGTCTTTTCTCACTAGGCAACCTTCATAGCACTGTTTAGTTGTATGAGACTAGGGAAGGCTTTTTGATCAGTTCAATACTGATTTCATTGTGTCCTGAAACAAAAGCATGTGGCGTTTTCAGCAGTAACGTCTTCTTGTCTAGTTATACTAAGGACTCATGAACAACAGCAACAGCCTGTATTGTTTTGGGTGTCTATGGACCACTCTTTCTGATAATCCATAAAGAAGTAACCTACGTCTAGCTTTCATAATTTCATTTAATAACTTATGTCTTATGGGAGCAGTGTTGTTCACCATTGTGGGACACTTTTGACTAAACTCAGTTAACAAATCACACATTAATTAGCCTACAGATCAGTGAAACTTCATAAGCTTTTCTCATGAATCCTTAATGTTGCTTAGTTTACCACCTCTACCCACTAAACAGTTTCATCCTCAAACTGTTATCTCTCAGTTTTTTCCTTCATTCTTTCATAGCAAATGTGTTCTACTATATATCCATTTATATACTTTTGTTTGGATTCCAGTATCATAGGCTCCCAATCAGTGTCGTTCTCTACAGTTCATTGGTTTAAGCTTTTCACATGGCCTCTCATTTAACCATCTCCATCGCTCTCCTGTCTGGTTGAACCATTTTCTATCCTGTAATATTCCCCTCTCTATGTTTATTTCACCAATATTTCTTCAGTAAATTCTCCTTTAACTATTTCTAGTTTTGGATCTTCTGCCTGAACTACACCCTAAACATTCCAAAACATTTCAAATCTAGGCTCCTCTTGGGAGAAAGAACATGCAGCATTTATCTCTGCTTGTCTAGATATACTTAGCATGCTTTTATTTTTTTAAGTTCCATTCATTTAGTAGCAACTGTTATTATTCATTTTTCTCTACAGCTAGATAGAGTTCCATTGCATATATCTACCATTTTTTCATTGTCTAATCCTCATTTTTTGGACATCTATTGATTCCAGTTCCTAGCTGTTATAAATAGAGCAGCAATGAACACTGGTGAAAATTATCTCTGTAGTAACATAATTTTTAGTGTTTACCCAGGAGCGACAGGAGAGGTATATCTGAGCCACAATGGTCTAATATTTTATAGTATTTTTAAAAACAATTTCAATAGTTGTTGTACTAGTTTACACTCTATGAAGGATATCCTTCAATACATCTGTGCCAATATTTGTTGCCATTGATAATCATGTTGATGACCACTTTGACTTGTAAGAAGTGGGATCTTACTGTAGGTTTAGTCAGCAATTTCCCAATGATGATGACATTGACTCTTTATAGTGTTTATTCATCACTTATGCTTCTTTGGATAACTTTCTTTCCAGTTCTACAGCTCAGTTTTTATTTTTTAATTGATTGCTTTTTTTGTGGTTCTTATTCTTTGTACATTCCTGACACTAATCACCTCTAAGATCCATAGCTGGTAAAGATCTTTCTCTCATGCTGTGGGTTGACTCTTCACCTATCTCATTTGATTCTGTCATGTGAGGAAATAAAAACAAGCACTCTGGGGACATAGGCAGGCAGACGTCTGTGAGTTTAAGACCAGCCTGGTCTACAAAACAAATCCCGGAGAGCCAAGGCTTCACAGGGAAACCCTGTCTCAAAAATGCCAAACCACAGCAGAATATCAAATGGCTGAGAAACACTTAAAGAAATGCTCAACCTCCTTAGTCATCAGGAAAATGCAAATCAAAACAACTCTGAGATTCCATCTTACACCCATCAGAATGGCTAAGACCAAAAACTCAAGCGACACCACATGCTGGAGAGGATGTGGGGAGAGAGGAACACTCCTTCATTGCTGGTGGGAATGCAAACTAGTACAACCACTTTGGAAATCTATCTGGTGCTATCTCAGAAAATTGGGAATAGGGCTTCCTCAAGACCCAGCTATTCCACTCCTTGGAATATACCCAGAAGATGCACCAGCACACAACAAGAAAATTTGCTCAACCATGTTCATAGCAGCCTTATTCATAATAGCCAGATCATGGAAACAGCCTAAGTGTCCCTCAGTAGAAGAACGGATAAAGAAACTGTGGTACATATACACTATGGAATACTACTCAGCTATTAAAAACAAGGAATTCCTGAAATTTGTGGATAAATGGATTGAGCTAGAAATGATCATAATGAGTGAGTTAACCCAGAAGCAGAAAGACTCAAATGGTATATACTCACTTATATCTGCATACTAGCCCAAGGGGCATATCCCATGAAAGCCTTCCCTTACCAGGAAACTGGGACCAAGGGGAGGACATCCTATTGGGACTCTAGATGAGAGAACAATGTGAGAATAGCAATATAGAAGGATCCAGTGGGTCCTAGAAACCTACAAGTAGAACATTATGATAGGCAGATTTGGGCTAACTGTCCCGCTCAAACTAAGGCACTAGCCAAGGACAAAACAGGTGGTAAAATTTAAACCCCTGCCCAGATCTAGCCAATGGACAGGACAGTCTCCACACTTGAGTGGAGAGTGGGATATGACTTTCTCATGTACTCTGGTGCCTCACATTTGACTATGTCCCCTGGCGGGGGAGACCTAGTGGCACTCAGAGGAAGGACAGCAGGTTACCGAGAAGAGACTTGATACCCTATGAGTATATACAGGGGGAGGTAATCCCTCTCAGGAACAGTCATAGGGGAGGGGAATAAGGGGAAAATGGGAGGGAGGGGAGAATGGGAGGATACAAGGGATGGGATAACCATTGAGATGTAACAAGAATAAATTAATAAAATAAAAAAAGAGAGTTTATTCTCTCAAGAAAAAAAAATGCCAAACCAAACCAAATGGATGAACCAAACAAGCAAAGAAACAAAAAACCCAACACCAAAACAAAAATAAATAAATTAAGAAAGAAAGAAAGAAAGAGAAAAAGAAAGGCAGAAAACAAAAACAACAAAACAACAACACAACACTTACAGGATTTCTAGACTTCCTGGTTTACAAAGAGACTTGTAGCACAGGGCTTTTATTCAGAGAAACCCTATCTTGAAAAACAAAAACAAAACAAAACAAAACAAAAAAACAATTACAGTTACTACTGAACTCTTCTGGCATCCTGTCTTCATGTCCAGAAGTCAAGAAATAGATTCACACTGTTAGCAGTGATAATTATCCGTGATCATAAGGAAGAAGATCCCAAGGTTGCGAGGGTATGAACCATAGTATGGATAGCTCTTAATAACACCTTGCTTAGTGTGCTGAAAGTACATACACCTGTCCTACAAAGGAAACAATGTGAAGTATCTCACAGGTATGCATAGGAAAGAATTTCAGTTAAGTTATTAGGGAAAATTTAGAGTATAGTAAGATATCAATGTATAGACACATATCTATATTATTTTGGGCAAGATGCAATGTAGATTAATTGGAGATGTATTTAATGAATTTTGCTTAAAGGCCTGGCTTTCTAGTGATGTAGAGTGTAGATAAATATCTTCACATTATAAGCATCATTGGTGTTTATACTGAGAATACTGTCTAATTTTAATGATACTTATGCTAACGGAGCCCTCATGTGGAAACTCAACAATGCAGCTATAAGGTCCAGTCTTTTTGTCTTGAATCACTTTTCATTTAAAAGTCAGTTTTTGATCTAAAGCTTCCCAATTGACACGAGCAATTATTTCTGTTAAGTCAGACTAATTCTTGCGGCCAATCCTACTTCATATCTTTTCTTTTATAAGTATTAATATTTGAATGGATTTCACACAATGAACTCACGCCTACTATCTTTAAAAGTCCTCAGCTGCCACATTTGAAGCCATCTTCATAAGGAGGTTCTTTGATGCTCATCATCTTCTTTGAGGTAGGCTGGATGTTGCCAGGAATTAACCTGTCTCATTGTCAATGAATCTTTAAAGTAATAAAAACATTTTTAAATGCCATATTCTGCATGTCCCTGGGGTTCTTGAAGACCTGGTCTTTTTATAGAGTGCTATCTATCTGCTGCACCTAAGATGTATATTCTTGTGATAAAAGTAGATTAGCAATTGACATGACTATGATTTAATCTACTAATATTTAATTTGTATAACTTATTTCTCCTAAAAAGCTTGATAGCATTTTAAATGCACTGAAATTAAGCTTTGGGTCCATGGGATTATAAAAATGTTAATTCTGTGTAGTGTTTAGTGCTTTTCATATGAACCATTTCTCAAAATATTGCCTCTTATGTAGGCTTATACCAGACCCAAACGAATTAAGTTGTCACAGTTACCTCTGGTAAGTATAAAAATACCACAATATGTTTTCTTGGAGTTATGAGGACCAAAATTCCAAGAATAGTGTGGCCTTGCCTGGATTCTGGGGATAATGTTCTTGGTTGGAGTATGCGTTGTTTGAGTATGAATTGTCCTATTTAAAGCTCCTTTCTCAAGTACTGCTGCTATTGAGATGTGGTTGAATCATAAGGGCCCTACTTTTATCAATAGATTGAACTACTACTGAGCTCAAGATGCTCCAGCACACAACAAGAAAATTTGCTCAACCATGTTCATGTCAGCCTTATTTATAATAGCCAGAACATGGAAACAGCCTAAGTGTCCCTTAGTAGAAGAATGGATAAAGAAACTGTGGTACATATACACTATGGAATACTACTCAGCTATTAAAAACAAGGAACAAATGGATTGAACTAGAAATGATCATAATGAGTGAGTTAACCCAGAAGCAGAAAGGCTCAAATGGTATATACTCACTTATATCTGCATACTAGCCCAAGGGGCATGTCCCACGAAAGCCTTCCCTTACCAGGAAACTGGGACAGAGGGGAGGACATCCTATTGGGACTCTAGATGAGAGAAGCATGGGAGAATAGCAAAGTAGAAGGATCAAGAGTGTCCTAAAAACCTACAAGTAGAACATTATGATAGGCAGATTTGGGCACAGGCGTCCCGCTCAAACTAAGGCACCAGCCAAGGACAATACAGGCAGTAAACTTTAAACCCCTACCTAGATCTAGCCAATGGACAGAACATTCTCCACAGTTGACTGGAGAGTGGGGTATGATTTTCACACGAACTCTAGTGCCTCATATTTGACCATGTCCCTTGGAAGGAGAGACCTGGTGGCACTCAGAGGAAGGATAGCAGGTTACCAAGAAGAGACTTGATACGCTATGAGTATATACAGGGGGAGGAAATCCCCCTAGTCACAGCCATAGGGGAGGGGAATAAGGGGAAAATGGGAGAGAGGGAAGAATGGGATGATACAAAAGATGGGATAACCATTGAGATGTAACAAGAATAAATTAATAAAATTTTAAAAAATCTAAAAAAAAAAAAGTTTCACCTAGTTAGAGGCAGTAAGTTCTTAAGACTATGCTTTGAAAGGAATGTCTTTTCTCCTACATGTTTTCCCTCTTGTTCTCTCTTACTTCTTTACTTCCTGTTCTGCATGAGGTAAGAGCCTTGGTATATGATTCCTTCCTGTCATGATGTGATGACTCACACAAAGACTTTAAATCCACATACCTAGTTGACCATATATTAAACTCATGAGATTAAAGAAAACCCTCTTTCTTTACAAATTGTTTCAATCAGATAGTTTACCACAGAAATAGAAAAGTGACCTACATAAAGTTGATTCATTTCTCAATATGATTTCTAGATAGATGTTTTTAATTGATAATGATGAGATATTATAGATAATGATTCACATTCAGAATTTTAGATTCATCAAGATAGGAAAGATGTTTTCTTTAGGGCTACCAAATACAAATATCCAAAACACTATTAATGTGATATATATATACATATATGTATACATACACACATATATAATTCCTGATTGTTTTATGGTTCTTCTTGCTGTAGGTAGCTTATTGTATATATGTGTACTAATATAAATGCATATGTAAAAATATTTAATAATTAAAAAGAAAACAGAAAAAACCCAATAACCAAAATGTTATGAAATATGACATTAATATAATTCATGATTGTTTCATGGTTCTTCTTGCTATATGTAGTTTATTTTATATATGTGTAATAATATAAATAAACATGTAAAACTATTTTAAAAACAAAAACAACAAACGAAGAAATAAAACAAAAAAATATTATCTAGTACACAAAATATTCAACCCCATTTAAGTATTTGTGTTGGATTGAAGAAGAATAACCTTCATAAGCTCCTATGTTTAATACTTGGTCCCCAGTATATGGAACAGTTTAGGAAAGATTAGGAAGTATAGCATAATGGTGGAGGCATGGCCCTAGGGAAAGTTTTGAGATTTGAAAGGCTTCTATCCATCATGGATATGTTTTTTCTCTTGTGGTTTATGATGCTAGCATTCAAATTCTGCTCTAGCCACCTATCTTTCTGTCTACACCCCTCTGTCATGAAATCTAACACACTGGAACCATAGAAGCAGAATAAACACTTGCTTCTAAGTGTTGCCCTGGTCATAGAGTTTTAATCACAGACATAGGAAAGTCATTCATTCCATTGATGTAACTTAACTCCTTCCCAAAGCAGTCCTCAATACACACCATATGATGGTTTCCTATAGGAGATTCAGCTTATGACAAGGCAGGCCACAGTTCAGTCTATAACATGTATTCTACTTATAAGTTTCTGATACAAATTTTACTAATGACTTTAAAATACTTTAAAAATAAATGTGTTTAAAATCTTTTAAAGCTTTTCTATTCTAACTCATCTCTAAGAGGAACATAGAGTTTAGTTGTCTTAACCTGGAATTTTATTAACTGAAATATTTAATTATTAAATACTGGCAGGCAACCAGCACCAGCCCACACTGCCCCTTTAAGGGGTGCTCTACACTCACATGGAAGATGGTTCAACCATCAGAGTCTACTGGGTTGGTACTGGTGGAGAGCCAATCCACGCTCACCTTCTCCTCCTTGAGGTACAGGAATATGTGGGCAGCTTGCTCCTCCCTGCTTTATACTCCCTGCACAGAGCTGGCAATTGGTCAGATCACTCCCGAGACCCGCCACCCCCTCAAACACACTATATGTGCTAGATATGACCATATGAAGCAAGGGGAATCAAGGTGCAGATAAGTATATGGCTTATATGATGGACCATGACTTTGGCACAGAATTATTTATTTTGGCCAGGTGGGGGCCAGGGGGTTAAAAAGTGGTCTTATACACACAGTAAACTTAAGTGTAAAACTAAACTATCTGGTTTTCAACCCATCAGAGACTTGAGAAGGAATAAAATTAATTATGAGTAAATAGGAAGTACAAATTAGAAGCTTCCAAAATGAGAAAAAGACACAGACAGTTTGCTGTCTTAACAGTCACCCAAAACTCTCTACAACATTGGTGCATCATCTTTAGTTTTCTGGCCCTTTATATGTGGCAGACATATTTCTGAAGCAGGAGATATTGAGGACTTGCATACCCTGTCTTTGCAAAGTTTGGCAGTCAACACAGCATGCATCCAAGCTGAACATTTAATTTTTCTTTGCTAATTTTGCAACCTGCCACATTTATTATTATTATTATTATTATTATTGTTATTATTATTATTATTATTATTATTATTATTATTATTTATTCACATTACATTTAGATTCTAATCATCTATTCTCCCATTCCACATCCCCTCCTCTCTTTTCCGCTATATTCCCTTCCCCTAGATCTCTGACCAGTGGAATTCTCCTCCACTTGTGGGAAAGATTGGACATATTATCCCAGGTAAAGATGCCAAGAGCCGCCCTGTTAAGGGAGCTCACTAAGCATGTGGGCTGTCTGGGAGGTGATCTGGTGTTCGCAAGGTCTTATACCATGATTTACCCCGAAACTGCTTCCAGCCTCTGACATGATGTCAGGAGCCATTGATTTGGGGAAGTCCAGGAGGCATGAGAGATCTCTGGAGGTGATCCAGTATTTGCAAGGTCTGTATCATGATGTACCCCAGAATTGCTTCCAACTTCTGACTACCCTGTTAATTGTGCACCCACTGCATCTCTCAAAAATCCGGCATTATTGCTGGGCATGGTGGCGCATGCCTTTAATTTCAGCACCCAGGGAGGCAGAGGCAGGTGGATCATTGTGAGTCTAAGGCCAGCTTGGTCTACAAAGTGAGTCCAGGACAGCCAGGACTACATTCATGGCCAGCCCAGTCTACAAAGTGAGTCCAGGATAGCCAAGATTGTGCAGTGAAACCCTGTCTTGAAAAACCAAGTACTGAGCCAACTTCCTAGAGGATGTTACTGAAGATGTACTTTTTGTTATTTAGATGAATTAATCTCTGATTATGGAATTCCTGATTTGATTCAAATAGTTTTAAAAGTTAAAGTTAGTTTATGGCTGCAATAAATACCTTTGTGGACCTCCAGATGCCTCACTAGGATAGCCTACCAGGAGATTTGTGGCTTCAGATAAGCCTCCACTGCAGATGGCACCATGAATCCTGGTATTTCACCATAAACATAGCCAAATTTGTTTAAACTCCACGTGAACCTATGTGGAATGAAGTTACCTAGAGATGTCTGAATTTACTCTGTTTCTTAGAATGAAAGACAGATAAAAGTATTGTCCTGAGCTCATAAGGAACTAAGAGATAGCTGGATAATGTATAGTCAGGTCTGCCCTAATTGATAAGTTGAATAGTCTTGTAAGTTTCTAACCCTATTAACCTTAGACCCTGCCAATCTTCGTCATTTTGAACTCACCATGAACTTATGTAATGGATACATAGACAAGAAATGTTTAGCTTTAAAACATGTAACCTGTTATATTTTATAATTCATCTGTTTTTGTGATTAACTCTACTCTTTTGACTATGAGGTAATTCCCTTTTCTCAGAAGTGTAAGTATGGTCTACAATAAACGTGGTGAGGAGAAAATTAGAGAGAAAATTGAGCAGCTTAACTTCAGTTGAAGTTGCCTGACTACATCCACCTTTTCTCCTGATCCTCTTCTCGTGAATGTATGTGTGTGAGTGGTTTATTTTCTATCTCTCTCTTCTTATTTCTCTGTAGATTCGCAAATAAGTTAGCAGACTCAGGGCCATCAGCCTTCTATGACTAATAAGCCTAAGTTTACACAAACTTATTGGAGATCTCCGCAAAGAGGTCTATCTACAGATCAAAGAGCCTCCTTTTATGACCCCTGTACAGTTTCTAGCCAGAAGCCGCTTTTACAGCCTCAGCTATAGGAAAAATGTGGTCAGTTTAAGTTCTCCTCCTTGACCTTAGTACAGCCAGTCCCTAGAGAAGAAACCTTGGGTTCTTTTTCCCGTTCCTTCCTTTTTCTTCTTTCAATCCTGATCAGTTGCCTGAGCCATCAGCTCTGGCCACCCAAGAGATGAAGTGAACTGGAAGGGCATCTGCATCCAACACCAGAGACCCTATCCTGGACCCTCTCCAGAGAGCCAGCCAGGCATTGACATAAAGACTCTTAAAAACACCACAGATATCCCACTGAGATTGTCACTGTTATAAACTGGTGGGAGTCATCCTGAGTCTGAAATTCAAAAAACCGGACCAAGACTCTGGCCTGGCTATTGTGTTTTTAATTAAACATCGATGAGGGCAGGGATCCTAAAAAAAAAGACCAATCTTTACATGAGAGAGACACAGGCAGAATAAAAAGGAGAGGCTACAAATTTTAGAACAGGATCACACTCACAGGGATTAGAGAGACAACCATTTTACAGGCCAGACCAATGTATAGGCCAGAGACACATGGACAGCCTTGTTTCCCTTTAAGTCTTTTTTCTTCTTGTGTAGGACAGTTAGAGTGTATGATAAAGTCTAATTGTTCAAAAACAAAACCAACACCCTCCACCATCTAACCACAGCCTATCAGGTGCCATCTAGATACCCTGCATTCATTTCCTCTATGTTCCCACAGGACCCCTCCCCTAAGGGGCAGAGATCAAATTGCAAGCACCAGAGTTCTTCTTAGAGGTAAATCCCCCTCTTCTCTGCTCCCCATGTGAATAATGAGCAGTTCCCTGCTTGTGTCGTCCTTGGTTGGTGCATCAGTTTGTGCAGGCCCACTGTGCCCAGCTCTGGAACCTTGGTAGTCTTCTTGTGGAGATCCTGACAACTACCCCCATGCCCACACCGATTCCCTTCTTTCCATCCCTCAACTGTTCCGTACAATTCACAGTTCTTCACCCTGAGTCAGGCTGCATGTCCCAGTATCTGTCCCGATCCCCCCACTAGGTGGAGTCTCTCAGAGGACATCTAGGTTGGACTAATATCCACTTATACGTGAGTATATGCCATGGGCGTGTCTATGGGTTCAGGTCACCCCACTCAAGATGATCGTTTGTAGTTCCATCTACTTGCCTGCAAATTTCAAGGTCTTTGTTTTTGATAGAGGAATGTTTTGCATCCATAAATTTACATCTTCAAAATTTTACTTTATCCCTACTAATAAAGTGAATTTTGACAACTCATTCATAACTTTGATATTGGTTCAATTCAAGAAAGCATAGTTTCCTATTAATATTGAAATTTACAGTGTAATCGTGATTGTATCTTTGTTATTGAGTAGTACATCTTTGTTGAACTTTAAAAAAAATAAAATTTAGAGTAAATTATTTAAGGGCTTGTGTTCAGACAATAAGAAAAAGACCATCCATATATGTGTACTATCTCTTTGTGTGTACTTACATAGTTGCTCATCTCATGGCATTAAGAAAATGTAGAGAGTGCGCCATGGGAATTGTGGTAAGCTACAGTAAAACTCAAAGAAATTGTCTACAGTCTCTTAATTCCTTCCATTAAACCACTCCACTTTCCTCATATATGTATAATATGCATTGGCATGCAAATACATATTTTATAGAAATACAATAGTGCATTAGTGCAAAATTAAAACACAGGCATAATGAGAAAATATACCACTATCAATTGGCATATACAAGTTCATCAACAAATATAGGTGCTACAGAAAGGCAACACAATTATTTTAGAAAACTGCTATTTCTACATTTTCTAATAATGAAGAAATATATGACATTTACTGAAATAATAATGGAGAAACAGTGAGAAAAACTTCTAATTTTTCAGACATACTATATGCTAAGTAGTAAATAGTGAAAATATGACAAGGTATTTTAGAAAGTAAGATTATACAAGATCTAGGAACTAGCCTCCTTTATAAAGATAGTTTAAATAAAAAGTGGAGTTGAAACTTCTTTTTATTTTTTAATTGCTTCCAGTTCCCTAACTAAATCTATTCTTTCCAAGTAGGTGGAAAAGACATAAAGTTGACATATTTAGTTTAAAAGGACATCTAAAACCTAACAGAGTAAACCTTATTTATACTTCATGATAAATGTGTTGCCCTAATTTTCAGGTCTATTTCTTAGAGAAATAGAAACTGCCCAATATAATCAAGGAAGTTGCTCTTTTATTGTGTACCTGTCTTAGAGAACTCTGATTAACCTCTAATCTACCAGTTTTACAATCCCATGGCTTCTTAGTCCAAGATTTATAGATAAACTGTCACAAGATATATTCTGCTAGTGGTATACAGGCCAAGCAATAGTATCCCCAAACAGAAGTATGTGGGAAATAGGATTGAATGGGATATGAGGAGTTAGACTCCGCCTCCTATACAACAGGGTAGATGAAATACTCACTGGAAGAAAGCTACAGTTTGGGCCTAGAACTATCCAATTCTGTGGTCCTCTTTTTACTTAGCACTGAGTTTCAACAAAAATTTTACATTTATTATACAAAATAATTGTAAATTGTGTTTATTTTTATTTTATGTGTACAGATGTTTGGCTGTGTTTATATATGTGTGCCGCATACTTGCCTAGTAACAAAGGAGGAAAAAAGGTGGCACGGGATGTCCTAGAACTAGTGTTACAGGGCCGGTGAACAGCCTGTCTTTTATGGGTGCTAGTAACTGAAAGGAGATCCTCTACAGCAACATTGAGTGTTCTTAGCAGCCAAACACTCTCTTCAGGCCCAAATACTAATTAATTTCTTATACAAAATTTGGAAATAATGATACATCACAAACAAGTTAAATATAAAATTATGCATAATAAAATACGAAAATAGTTGTTGTACATTAAGAATGATGGGAAATTTGTTAATTGCACTGTCGTCCTTCAGAACGAAGCAATTTATCTAGCTTTCACCACTAGACAGAGAGATGAGCGTCCCTAGCTCTACCTTGTCTGACGCTGTCCTTAAGCTAAATGAACTACCTTACACTTATCTAAGATGTCTGTACCCTTCTAGTTCAGCCAGCATCTATTGACTTAGAAGAGTGACAATTTTTAATGCAAAGCTTAAATGATGTACATTAATCCCTTCATCAATTGAAAGTACAGATTTTACAATATGAATCTCAGGAAGGACATATGGAATTCACTGTTCATAATAGCAATCAATTACCTCTAGCGGAACATTACAGGGAGATGTTGTCTATAATGCTCAAACCATGTACATACAGAGTTTTTTTTCTACTTTCCTGCTAATTCCATCTCATTTTTAGTTCAATTTCAAAAGTTTCTGGTAAACTTTTACTTTAAAATACTTATTTCTCATTCAGACCTTCACTATATTCTTCCTTTCATAATTAAATTGTCTTATACGCCCCATCAATTGATAAATGAGTTATCATCATTTGAAGAAAGAAAAGATAATTTAGTGCAAGTAGCAATCAGATTGTAAGAGAGCCTCAGATGTGTCCCTATCTAGAGAAAAATTCCAATCTGTTCCTCAGTTTTCTTATTTTGTACCAGAATATTAACCCATACATTTTCAATTTTAAGCAAATGTTAAAAGCAACATTTACTATGCTCTTGCAAAATTTTGCATGTCATTTAAGGGCCGATTCAGTGGCCAATTTCCATGACATTAAAATATTTGCTCTTTCCTTTCACTGTAGCAACTACTTCGCCACTATATTTTTGTTCCTGCACCATCCATTTCATTTACATATTCACTAACATTAAAAATCCTCTTCTTTGTAACATATAAAGATATATGGATCTGAGGCAGAGGTGAAGTGGTGCTTGTGGGGGTACTAGGAGAGATGAAAGGGAAAAGCTGCTGAAAACAAGATAAGCATTCCATGTCCAAGAAGTTTTGCAGACAGATTTTTAACTCTAGTTCAATAAGATATATGTCTCTGATTGCCACCATGCTTCTCCACCAAGGGGAAATGGTCAAATAGAGGGCACCAGACTTCATGTCAGAGTCAATTTTAGCTCTCCACACAACTGTGGAGAATGCACTGTCCATTGGCTAGATCTGATTAGCAGGTCTAGGTTTACCACATGCATTGTCCTTGGTTGCTAAAGTAAGCAAGCTACCCAGATGAGACCTGATAGGCTGTGATAATATGGTGGGGAGCAGGTCACCTTCTGTCAAAGGCGTAGGGGAGGGGAATAGGGTGAAAGAGGGAGGGAGAGAGGAATGGGAAGATACAAGTTAGGGGATAACAATTGATATGTAATCTGAATAAATTATTTAAATAAAATTTAAAAAAGACATACGTCTCCATCTAGTTTGATGTTGGAGACAAGCTTAGTGTGTATTTGCTTTATTATATTTAAGTATTTGCCTTGTATCCCTACTCTCTCTAAGACTTTAAACAAGAATGGGTGTTGAATTTTGTCAAAGGCATTTTTGTCTTCTAAGGAGATGATTATGTGTTTTTTCTTTCAGTTTTCTTTTATGATGTATTACATTGATGGATTTCCATATATTGAACCAGCCCTGCATGCCTGGAATGAAGCCTACTTGTTCATGGTAGAAAATATTTTTGATGTGTTCTTAGATTTGGTTTGCATGTATTTCATTGAGTATTTTTGCGTCAATGTTCATGAGAGAAATTGGTCTGAAATTTACTTTCTTTGTTGAGTCTTTCTGTGTTTTAAGTATCAAAGTGACTGTGGCCTCATAGAATGAGTTTCATAATGTTCCTTCCATTTCTTCTTTGTAGAATAGTTTAAAGAGAATTGGTATTAGCTCTTCTTCGAATGTTTGGTTGAATTTTTTTTAATTTTATTAATTTATTCTTGTTACATCTCAATGGTTATCCCATCCCTTGTACCCTCCCATTCTTCCCTCCCTCCCATTTTCCCCTTATTCCTCTAACCTATGACTGTTCCTGAGAGGGATTACCTCCTCCTGTATATGCTCATAGGGTATCAAGTCTCTTCTTGGTGACCTGCTGTCATGCCTCTGAGTGCCACCAGGTCTCCCCCTCCAGGGGACATAGTCAAATGTGAGGCACCAGAGTATGTGAGAAAGTCATATCCCACTCTCCACTCAAGTGTGGAGACTGTTCTGACCATTGGCTAGATCTGGGTAGGGGTTTAAATTTTACCGCCTATATTGTCCTTGGCTGGTGCCTTAGTTTGAGCAGGACCCCTGTGCCCAAATATGCCTATCATAATGTTCTACTTGTAGGTTTCTAGGACCCACTGGATCCTTCTACTTTGCTATTCTCACATGGTTCTCTCATCTAGAGTCCCAACAGGATGTCCTCCCCTCTGTCCCAGTTTCCTGGTAAGTGAAGGCTTTCATGGGATATGTCCCTTGGGCTAGTATGCAGATATAAGTGAGTATATACCTCAAGAGGCTGAGAAGCTTCTGTAAGGCTGGAGACACTGTCAAGAGAACAAAGTGACAGCCTACAGACTGGGAAAAGATCTTCACCAACCCTACATCTGACAAAGGTCTAATATCCAAAATATATAAAGAACTCAAGAAATTAAACACCACCAAACCAAATAACCCAATTGAGAAATGGGGCTTGGAATTAAACAGAGAATTCTCAACAGAAGAATATCAAATGGATGTGAAACACTTAAAGAAATGCTCAACCTCCTTAGTCATAAGGGAAATGCAAATCAAAACAACACTGAGATTCCATCTTACACCCATCAGAATGGCTAAGATCAAAAACTCAAGCGACACCACATGCTGGAGAGGATGTGGGGAGAGAGGAACACTCCTTCATTGCTGGTGGGAATGCAAACTAGTACAACCACTTTGGAAATCTATCTGGTGCTATCTCAGAAAACTGGGAATAGAGCTTCCTCAAGACCCAGCTATTCCACTCCTTGGAATATACCCAGAAGATGCACCAGCACATAACAAGAAAATTTGCTCAACCATGTTCATAGCAGCCTTATTCATAATAGCCAGATCATGGAAACAGCCTAAGTGTCCCTCAGTAGAAGAATGGATAAAGAAACTGTGGTACATATACACTATGGAATACTACTCAGCTATTAAAAACAAGGAATTCCTGAAATTTGTGGATAAATGGATTGAGCTAGAAATGATCATAATGAGTGAGTTAACCCAGAAGCAGAAAGGTTTGGTAGAATTTTGCACTGAATCCATATTGCCTTGGGCCTGTTTTGGTTGTGAAACTTTTGATAATGACCTCTATTTCCTTAGGAGATAGAAGACTACTTAGGTTGTTTACCTGATCTTGACTCAATTTTGGTAGTCGGAATCAATCAAAAAACTTGTCCATTTCATTTAGATTTTCAAATTTTGTGGAATATAGGCTTTTTTTTTGGGCAACAAGACAGATTAACTCCTGGAAACCCCCAACCTACCTCAAAGAAGATGATGAGTGTTGGAGGTTGTTCGGATGTGTTTTGATGCTAGTTCCTGCTTGCAGTCTCTGTGACCTACCTGGACCTTGCCTAAGAGCCGAACCTGTTTGACCAATAAAGGATTATCACTGCTGAGCAGGGCAAATGGCATAGGTGTGACCAAGGCAGGGTTTGAAGAGATGGAGAGAATCTTGGGGGGAAGAGAGACTGGAGGAGAAGGGCGAAAGAGGCTGCAAGTCATTGGTTAGGTGGAGGAGAAGCACATGGCTGGCATGGATGGAGGATTTGGTCCAGATGATGAACATTAGCAAGTATATGGGATTATGGATGGGAGGTAACTTAATAGAAATTATTAGAAGCAGATGGAATGGAATCGCTGCCCCACTCTGGGAAGCAGTTTAGGGGATTAATATCTGCCCTGCCTGAGGTTAACTAAGGCTATTTTAAAATATAACAGGTCTCTATGTCTTGATAGATTGCTGGCAGGTTAGAAAATACTGCTGCAGTAATAGTTATAGGCCTAATGGTAAAAATTATTAGGCCATACTTCTAAATTAACTGCAACAGATGAGCATCAGTGAACATCCTTATGGAGACAGCACCAAATGTGGCAAACAAGCCACTGGGCAAAATGTCCTTGTTTCTGCCACAGAAAGAATTCGGCCTGAAAAATGGGTAAGCCGGGCTGTAGGTGGAGTCAATGACCAAACTCTGCCAAGACAGTGTAAGCAAGTCCTCAATAGTTCTTGCCTCACAAATATTTCTGTCAGATATATTGGGCCAGAAGGCTAAAGATGGTGCTCCAACCTTCTAGAGAGTTTTGGGTGACTGTTCAGGCCGAAAATTGACCCTTTAATTTTCTCATTTTGGAAGCTGCTTACCTGCACTTCCTGTCTACTCAGATAATTAATTTTATTCCTTCTCAAATCTCTGATGGGGTTGGAGACCGAACAGTTTAGTTTGACAATTAAGCTTAGTTGTTTTGGGGTTAAGATGTATTTAGGTCTAGATAAGTGTCTTAAGTTTATAAGAATGAGATATAATAGATAGTGATTTACAAGATAAGAAAGATGTTCTCTTCAGGGTTGCCAAATAAAAACAGTCAAATCACTATGAATGTAACATTTATATAATTCCTGATTGTTTCATGGTCCTTCTTGCTCTAGGTAGTTTATTGCATATATGTGTAAAAATATAATGTATATGTAAAAAAGAAAAATATATATGTCATGTTTTAATTTCATATATTAAAATTAATATTTCCCTATGGGAACAGCAGAGATTTGAATTTTTTCACATTAAAGCAATAAAGGTGCTACAACTAATAGCACTATTCTTTTGCTTTAGATTCTTTTTATTTAACTTGTCACAACTTATGTAATATCACTTGTATAATGTTTAGGTAAAAACTTTTCCACTCAGTTCATGTTTTAGGATGATATATCACATGTACAAGGAGATAATTTAGAAAGTGATTTCTCCTAAATTCTGCACTTATATTTATATTAAATAATATTTAAAGAAAAGTGTCATGGCACATATATCTAACCCAGGAACTCCGAAGCTGAAAAAGAATGACAAACAGATTCAAATTAGTCAGTAGTACATAATAAGTTCAAAACCAATGTGTGCTTTGTAGGAATAATTATTCTTAATGAATTAAAACTAGCAGTTTGGGGAATCATAAGACTATTTAAATATAATACAGTTTTACATGACTTTACAAAATTTCATGTTTAGTTCTTTGTGAATTTGTATTTTGATGATATCCCCGTCAGCTCTTGGATTTATGCTATCTTCCATATACTTCCAATTCTTTGTATTACTTATTTAAAAATCCATCATTTTGAATTTTTGTTGCCCATATTCTCTTGGCTATGTGCTTATTGGTTTGCACAATAGATGCAAGTCTATTACCATGGTTTCCTTGATCTGATGAACTGATTTTCTCTGGGCTGTGATTACAAATTAATCATCCATCCTTTAAGTTATGTTTTATCTTATATTTGGTCAAAAGGCAAGCATAGTTACTAATATATAGATAAGCTATGTTTAAAACAAATGAATATATTTCATATTGCTCAATCGTCATTTGAAATTATCAGCTGTAAATGAAAATAAAAGTTGAAAAGGGAAATCTGTTTGTACAGGTTACAGGCCATATGTGGATTAAAAAGTTAAACACTGAGTTTTCTTCTTGTAAGTTTAAAGTTTCTCATGTAAATGACTGTAAATTCTTCTAAGATGAGAAAAATATTCTATACGGAAGACAGGCCAATTCTTTGTGATGTGAACAGAATTAAACAAGAAATGGAGCACATTGAGGTGCAATAAAAATATAAGGGGATTATTTTTCTGTAATTTATTCCTTTGTTCTTTTCTAACATGTTGTCTATTTACTCTTCATTGTAAGCTGGCCATTGTTTTAATGACAGTGTGTTCATTAGGTAGCGCACAGAGGGCTTAATGTCTTAGATTTTGATTTGTGAGGATAGTGGAGACTGATGGTTTTCATTGGGTGGTGCCGAGTAGGTGTCTACTGTGACAGTGGCACTAACAGTGACTAGAAATAAAAAAACAGAAAGCACAAATCAGACACATAAGCAACATTGTTTTAAAAAATTATTTCCCCATTAAGGTTGTGTGCAGTCTTCTGTCACCAGTCCTATATAAATTACCAGTGTATATGAATATAATAACTCTCCACTCCTGGTCTTATCTGTGTTTATATACCACAGAGTTCAAGAAGGATGTAAGGCACCTTAAGGAATTATGTAGAGCAAAATAGGACAAATCCCTGTGCTTGTTGTCTCAAATGCTCAGGAGATTGCATTTTTCTAACAAAAGCAATCCCCTTATCATGATCATATAGCCGTTCCCAAAACAGAAGGGGGCCTCTACAAAACTGTCTGTCTTGGATCACTAAATAATTATTTGGAAGATTAGATGCCTCCTAATTCTTACTCTGGTAGAATTTGAGAATTGATGAGCTCAAGATCTGTTAAGGACTTAAGAGCTTTTCAAGGAAATGATTTCTATAAAGACAGGGTTTTACATTACAATGCTCTCCTTTTCCACTGTGATGCCAAGGCAGGGCTCACTCAGGGAGCAGCTTATATGGCATGTGGTGTTTACTCCATAAGCTGCTGAAGATAGTCTTGATGTCTGGGGCACAGTTTCTCACAGATGGTGCTAGCTCTACCCACTACTTCTTAGTGTGATTTGTCAGTCATTGCAGGATCTCAGCATGGTCACAATTGCTTTTAAGTTCTATAGTGACATTTGAAATCCATTATGTTTGACAGCTGCTACACTTACTTGATAAATAACGTCTATGACAAAATTTTTGTAATTTCCACTTCACTGACTCCATTTAAAACTTAAAACAGAGTTAATATGTGTTTACATGAGAAAATAAATCTGCAAATGAATTGGAAAATTACAATAATTTTCTAATTAACTAAAGCAAAATTGAAAACAAAATTACCCTCAATTACAAGCAAATTTTAGATAAAAACAAAGAACCTGAATTTCTTCATTCATTTTCCTAGTAAAACTTGCACATTTTTTCATGCTTTTTTTTCTATAATGCCTTAAATAGCACTTACATATGTGTTGAGAGTAAATCTGCATTTGTAGTTAAATTGTTACTCATATGTTATGTGCTTATTTTCTTTATAATGTTATAATCTAAAATAATTTAGCAATTATATTCATGTCCTATTCCAGTAATAATTAATATAATTAAAACTATATATTTGTATCATGTACGATTTATACACTCTGACCTCTGGCATACAAACTTCAAATCACAGATGTAGGCAGAAAATCCTGTGTGCTAATGAAGGAGCAACCATAAAGGTAGTATATCTAATTCAGCAAGATAAAGAATAATCGTTCATATTGTGCAAGAATCCTGAACTTTGCAATTCAGTACTCTTGTGGTTTTAGTCTTTTCTGAGTGTGCCATTTATGCCTAGAAATCATTCCCTTATGCACATTTTGATGATCAAGATGGCCTTACAGCTCCCCTCAGCTTGACTAAATTTTAGGTAATTATCTATTTCAATAGAGGCCCTGACCTTCCTTTCTTAGAGGACTTAAGTGAGGAAATGTACAATACGAATTCTTTCTCTGCCTCTTTGAGATGTGAATTACTGTCAAGTTTTACAAGCAAGGATTGTATTTTTCTGTCTCTCTGAAACATAATCACCAGGAGGGAAAGCCATTGTTGTCACCCTGTTGCTATGGGAAGGCAGGGACCTAACTTCACCAGGGCCAGTTAACAAACAAAGATGGCGGAGTGACCTGGCTAACATCCATCCTAGTCCTCCAGTCCTTTCCTACTAGTTTACCTTGTCATTAACAAGCTTTCCTGCCTTATTCTTTAATTAGTGTTAAGTCTGTGTTGTGTCATATAGTCCTATAGTCATCATATTTTGTGCTAATCCTATATTCAAGAATATAAACTTCCTCATATATTTACCTTTCTCAGTGCAATATTTGATACTAGTTTGAAAAAAAATGGCTAGCACGTTGTATCTTCATTTCTATAATTGTGAACTACATTTGACTTGAATGTGGCTGTTTTGTACAGTTACACATGTAGTGAATTCCTTTAAAACTGCAAGAAGTGTCATATTGAGAAGCAATAAAACACTCCCACTAGCAGTGGAGGAGTGTTGCCTTTCTCCACATCCTCACCAGCATGTGCTGTCACTTGAGTGTTTTATCTTAGCCATTCTTAGGGGTGTAACATGGAATCTCAGAGTCATTTTAAACTTGTTAAACCAGGTTGGAAATCAATCTTGTGCTTTTTCAGAAAATAGAGTATATCTGTACCTCAAGACCCAGTTTTACCACTCCTGAGCATATGCCCAAGAGATGATCCATCACACAACAAGGACACTTACTCAACCATGTTCATAGCACTTCTACTCATAACTGCCACCCTCCCCTCAACCGAAGGATAGATAAAGAAACTGTGGTCCATTTACACAATGGAATACTACTACTACTAAGGAAATTATGAAATTTACAGGTAAGTGGATGGAGCTAGTAATGATCATCCTGAGTGATGTTACCCAGCCTCAAAAAGACACAGAGTATCTAGTCACTTATAAGTGGATGTTTCAGGATAAACATAGTACAATTCAGGCTCAAAGAAGCTAAGTAACAAGGATGGCCCAATGGAAGATGCTTGATTCTCATTTAGAAGGGGAAATAGAATAGTCAGCACAAGTGTGTGAAGAGAGGGAATGGGGTAGGACAGGGAACACTGATGGAAATGAGGTTGAATATAATATCTATGGTGTCCAGGGGCAAGAGAACAGAGGGTTTGCACAGCAAGGAGAAACCATGAGCAGTGGCTCCTCTTTAGAGAAGCCAGAGACCTGCAAACAGGGTAGGCTCCTGGGAGGATATGGTGATGTCTCTAGCTGAACTTCCAGGTGTCAGGTGTTATGGAGAATAGAGAGGTCACCCTACACCAGACTGGACTCCTGGTGGAGACAGGGGAACTCCCACCCACCTACAGAAACTTCTATGCAGAATTTACCCTGCCTTGAGGATATGCAGGGATTCAGACAGAGCAGTAATCAAGGTGGTGTGCAACTGATGCCTGGCCCAAACTGAGACCCATTCCATGGGAGAGAGCCAGCCCCTAACACTATTGATAATTCTCTCCTGTGTTTGCAGATGGGAGCCTAGCATGGCTGTACTCTGAGAGGCACTGCCTAGAAACCGATTGAAAGAGACTCACAGCCAAACTTTGGGCAGAGCAGAGCATAGGGAGCCTTGAAGAAGAGTTGGGGGAAAGTCAGAATGAATGGAAAGAGACAGGAACTCCACAAGAATACTAACAGTCTTAGCT
Source organism: Acomys percivali (assembly GCA_907169655.1). Lineage (NCBI taxonomy): Eukaryota > Metazoa > Chordata > Mammalia > Rodentia > Muridae > Acomys > Acomys percivali. Next base: position 36,062,052 of record OU015748.1, on the reverse strand, counting down.
ATCCTGAGCCCAAAGGGACTTGTGGAGACATAAGGCAAACCAAGGACCAAGCATGGACTAGACCTTTAAAACTCTTTATATATATACACATAATGGGCAGCTTAGACTCCATGAGCATCCCACAGAAAGCCGATGGAGGCTGTCTCTGACTCAATGATAGTTTTCTGCCTTTCAATGATCACTTCACCCTGCTGTGGTGTAGTTCCATTCCAGGAGACTGTGAAAGAGGAAGTACACAGTTTTGATAGGTATTGAAGTTTTGGGGTATGTTTGCAGGGGTGGGGTATAGGTGGCGGAGAGTGGCCTCTCCTTTTCTGATGGACAGTGGAGGGGGAATAGGGGTATGAGGGAGGGACAGGAGGCAGGGAAGGTGGGGGCTACAATTGAGATGTAAAATGAATAAATAAATTTCAAAAATTTTAAAAAAAAGAAAGAAAGAAAGAAAAAAGAAAGACAGAAAGAAAGAAACAATGAAGCAACTACTCTGATCAGCTCACCTTTTTATGAAGAGGTAGATTTTCCTGTCTTCAGGGATGAGAAGAGGCCAGCAGGGTATGCAAAGTTTGGCCCTTGGGTGTTATACTGATTGATTGGGTTCTCATGCTTCGGATCTAGTTTGGCTAGGAGGAAAAGGTCTTTTGGTTCTTCCTGCTGTAGGTAGTTTATTTTATTCATGTGTAAGAATATAAATGTATATGTTAAAAATAATAAAATATTTATAATTTTTTTTAATGGAGGCTTATCAAGATGAGGTGAAAGGCTGGGTAACTCCTACTGAACATCTTTAGAGGGCCCTTTGATGTCAGCTGACAAACTCAGGCCTGACTTGACTGTATCGTTCCAGTACCATGTATGGATTTGTGGTAACACACACACACACACACACACACACACACACACACACAAAGTAGAAAAACACATATATTTTTTTTGGAAACTATCCAGTTTTGCTTTAGGCTTTCTTTTACTGCTAAAGCTTGAAATATTTTTCTTCACTTTCTTAAAAATTTAAGTAATGCAAAAGATTACTCTAATATTTGTAATTTTCTTTCAAGCGAAATAAATCATTTTAAAATAATCAATTATGTTTATTGCTTAGAAATATTTTGTGTGCATTCACATATATAGACTTTGTAGTATGTGTAAAACTGTGACAATAAAAAGTTAACAATAGTACTCATAAAGGACTCTGACATGAACATAACATTTAGAGCTAGAGCCAAATGCATATATGTCTGAATTTTAATCTCTAAACTGAATATTTCCTGAGTAAAGACTTTATAATTAGGATAGTAAATGTTGCATGAATTTATGTATCAAATAAATTACAGGCATATGCATGCATCTATATGTATAACTGCACACATTTTGTTATATTACACATTTACATGTATGACAACCAGTTTATAAAATCAACATACTTTATTGCATTCAGCGAATGCTAGAAAATTACCTTGACTTGTAAAAAAGTATTAGAAAAAAGTGCCCAAATGGAAGTTTCCTAGACAGAAAAAATATACATCAAGTTAAAACCCTGTATGTGTAAAATGATCACTTAATTTTATTTTTTCTTTTTATTTTTTACTTATGTTGTGAGTATTTCTTTTATAGTCAGCATCAAAACACCCAACTGTGGCCTTTGATGGGCTTTAATCCTTTAACACATTTCTAGAATCAATGAAACTACTGTAAAGATTTCCTTTATTTGACTCCCAGTTTGTCATTGATTTTTTAGAATGTCTACTTGAGAATAATCCAAAGAAAGGTTGTAGAACTGCCTAATCAATATGCTGTTATTCTTCATGAGTTTGGCTGATTACCCATTTATTTTCTGGATAGTGAGCAACAATTCAACAGTACAGTATTTCAAGTCTGCAGAAGCCAAGAATCTGATGCATTTTGAGTCTGAGAAAACATTAAATTTAGTACGGGCTTTTCTCCGCAGGGCTCTAGAGCTCTAACAGATCCTAATTTCCAACATAAGTTTCACTAGCAGGAAAAAAAGTGCCTGGCCTTACACAAACTTAGTCGTTCTCTAGTAAATATGATTCAAAGAGCCATCATGTAAGTGGCAACTCAGGTCAATGGGAGTTAAGTTTTCTGTGACTATGTAATGAAAGGTGAGTAAATTACAGTTTATAACTATCAGAATATTTAGCTTTAAATAGACTAAGTGAACAGTAACTAGAGGATGAATAACCTAGTGTAAAAAAAACACCAGAAGTATGGAGAAGGTTTCTGGAATGTTAAGGGTATGATTATTCCGATTTATTAGTGTGAATCAACAGAACTCTTTCTAAAATAATTGACTCTGTTCAACCAGATATGAGACTTTCCTTAAATTTCACCTTGAATAATTTTGTTAAATCAAAAGGTATAAGATTTGATAAAGAGCTGTATATATTTGAACGAACTATGAAAGGGATAGTTAACATTCATTAATAAATATTTAGTTTACATTCCCAAATTTGAGTTAATATTCAAAAATTAACCACATTATCATAATTTCTATAAGAGTAGTAGTAGTTTGAGCGAGACCCCTGGCTGGGTCCCACTCAAACTATGGCACCAGCCAAGGACAATACATGTAGTAAACTTCAAACCCCTACCCAGATCTAGCCAATGCACAGGACATTCTCCACACTTCAGTGGAGAGTGGGATATGACTTTCTCATGTACTCTGGTGCCTCACATTTGACCATGTCCCCTGGAGGGGGAGACCTGGTGGTACACAGAGGAAGGATAGCAGGTTACAGAGAAGAGACTTGATACCTTATGAGCATATACAGGGGGAGGAAGTCCCCCTCAGGAACAGTCATAGCGGAGGGGAATAAGGGGAAAATGGGAGGGAGGGAAGAATGGGAGGATACAAGGGATGGGATAACCATTGAGATGTATCAAGAATATATTAATAAAATTAAAAAAAAAGAGTAGTAGAGTTGTCATATCACTTCACAGTATATAGAGTAAATACAGAATTTAGAGGCAGCAATATTTGACCCCATAGGCTGCTCCTAAGAATGTGTCACATACTTTCAGTATTTTTGTATTAATTGTGGGATTTTTCAGTTCCCATGCTAATGCAAACGAACCAATCACTTCCTTCCTCATCACACATTATGGCCATCTGAAAGGATTACTCTCCATGAAGATTACAAATGCCCAGAGGAAAGCAGTGTCCTCCGCTATGCCCATGCATCCATAGACACTTGCTTTTGTGACCAGCCTTCCTCTGGTTTACCTCATTGACTCTCAAACCTTGCTCTAAGTTAGACTGCCTTTCCCATCCATTTGACATGTCTCCTAACATGATCTTTTTAAAAACTTTTTTATTAATTTATTATTGTTACATCTCAATGGTTATCCCATCCCTTGTATCCTCCCATTCTTCCCACCCTCCCATTTTCCCCTTATTCCCCTCCCCTATGACTGTTCCTGAGGGAGATTACCTCCCCCTGTACATGCTCATAGGGTATCAAGCCTCTTCTTGGTAACCTGCTAGCCTTCCTCTGAGTGCCGTCAGGTCTCCCCCTCCAGGGGACATCTAGAAGATACAATCACCGATCTTGAAGCTAACATGATCTTTTAGCATGCTCTCTCTGATTTCTATTCAATTAATGTCCTTGATTTACACAGTACTACTAAATTTAAGAGCCTGAATTACAAATTTAATAGAAAAAAAAATGACCTCTTGGTGTGAGCCACACATTAACAACACCTGGGTGAGAAATCAAATACTATCAGATTACATGTTGCTAGTTATGGGTATTTGAGGCAGAGGTTCACCATTAAATGAAAACTTGTTACGGTTATTTCCTTTAAATTTTACTGTTTCAGGTACCTGTCAACATGCTAGAGTTGTGATCCTTTCCAGTTTTAAGAATATGTCTGTTGTTGTTTCCTGTGGTTGCCCATAAATGCCATCTGTGGCTGCAGTGGGATAGGACTCAAAAACCTCACTGTTTTTGGCAAAAGATAGCTTGTTCCTTTCCAATGTCTACCTCCTACCAATAACTTCAAAGCCTGGCATGTTGTTGCTTTCTGCTAAAGAACAGAAAAAAAAAGCAAAATACAAAAACCCTAAGAAACAAAAAACAACACAAAACCAAACCAAAACCAAACCTAGCCACTTTCTTACTCCTATAACATCCCATCCATCTAAATTAAGTGGACATAGGAATTAATACTGATAGGAAATATTTTTATTGCATTTAACCTTTAATCTTAAACTATTAGCAACACACTAAATTAATACAGAACAAAAGATACAAATATTCATTACTGAGTAAAATACTGTAAAATGCTTTAAAATTTTTGAGTCCATAATGAAAATACCATCTAAGACTTATGAACTTAGTTTTAAATGAAGGAAAAAATTTACAACGTCTGATAAACAGAGACAGAATTTACATGTAGGGTTAGTTGTGTATGATAATGTCAGCTGTAGATACTGAGCATCACTAATGATAAAAAAGTATAGGATTTCTGGTATAATTTCCACTTTTCTATAAGGAAAGAAATTTAAAGAAATAATGAGACTTAGGCCAGTGTAAATGGTCTTTCTCTGAAAATATAAAGACATCCATGAGAATGTAAAAAAAATTATAACATGGAAGGAAGGCTTCCAGAAGAAATTTTTATTTACCTTAAGGGCAATAGTATGTTTTACAGATGGCAAAGAGGGTCGCTGAGGCAGTTGCAATGATGTGTGGTAAAATTTGATTATTAAACAGCATAGTATATTTATAAAAGACCAGCATTTGAGAACAAGAAGATGTGAGAATGGAACTGAATTTACAGATAATGGGGTGAGATTGGTGCCCAGAGATATTATCCATTGTGGACATTTAAGGAGGAAGAGATTTAAGTGAAATTAGGTGTTTGTTTATCAAGAGAGCTGTGAAGACCATATCATGAGCTGCTCAAAGAGGTTTTTACCACAGTTATGATCTAGAAGCAAAGGAGTTACCTTCTATGCCTTTGCTTTTAAAACCCTCAAAGCACCCAGCTTTGCCTCCCAGTCTCCTTACACCTAGAGCCTCAGCTGTATTTCTTTTGGAGGCTGAGAGAGCAGCTAATATGTTTACCTGATGCACCAAATACCACAGGAACTTACTGAGATTATGCAGTCAGATTTGCAGACATTCGCTTTTCAGTATGAGAAGACTCCTAGGGGAGTAAATAAAGCAATTTCACTGATCATCATTTTTGAATGTGTATATATGCCTTTTCACATTTACTTTTATTTACAAAATGTAGGAGTTTCACCTGCATAAATGACACTTGGCATCTATCCACTTCTGGGATAACCCTCCCCACAGTGAGAGAGAAAATTAGCCTGGCCCCTCTCCATTCCCCATACCTTAGTCAGAGACTCGCTTGAATCTTGGAATATAGTAAAAGTATAAAGCCTGTGCTCAGTATTAATTTTGTTAAATATGAGCAAAGTACAATTACTATACAATGTATGGAATCGATTTGTATCTACCACTTTAAGCTTAATCATGGCCCAGATATATCAACTTGGAATTCCCAGTAATAAGTAAGCCATGCATTTTTAGATGGCATAACATTCTGAATAGCAAGCTGAAAATTTTACACCACTCCTTTTTTTCTTCCAATGGACAAGTGTTACCCCTTTCATTTCTGTGTTATATCAACAATCCATGTGCTACACAATTGTTGGTCACTTAGTAGTTAGGTTCAGTGTTGGCAATTGTGGACAAGTACCCATAATTTTAATTAATAATGGCTCAGTGGGATGTCCTCCCCTCTGTCCCAGTTTCCTGGTAAGTGAAGGCTTTCATGGGACATGCCCCTTGGGCTAGTATGCAGATATAAGTGAGTATATATACCATTTGAGTCTTTCTGCTTCTGGGTTAACTCACTCATTATGATCATTTCTAGCTCAATCCATTTATCCACAAATTTCAGGAATTCCTTGTTTTTAATAGCTGAGTAGTATTCCATAGTGTATATATACCACAGTTTCTTTATCTATTCTTCTACTGAGGGACATTTAGGCTGTTTCCATGATCTGGCTATTATGAATAAGGCTGCTAAGAACATGGTTGAGCAAATTTTCTTGTTATGTGCTGGTGCATCTTCTGGGTATATTCCAAGGAGTGGAATAGCTGGGTCTTGAGGAAGCCCTATTCCAAGTTTTCTGAGATAGCACCAGATGAGAGAACCATGTGAGAATAGCAAAGTAGAAGGATCCACTGGGTCCTAGAAACCTACAAGTAGAACATTATGATAGGCAGATTTGGGCACAGGGGTCCCGCTCAAACTAAGGCAACAGCCAAGGACAATACAGGCAGTAAACTTTAAACCCCTACCCAGATCTAGCCAATGGTCAGAACAGTCTCCACACTTGAGTGGAGAGTGGGATATGACTTTCTCATGTACTCTGGTGCCTCACATTTGACTATGTCCCCTGGAGGGGGAGACCTGGTGGCACTCAGAGGAAGGACAGCAGGTCACCAAGAAGAGACTTGATACCCTATGAGCATATACACAGGGATGCAATCCCTCTCAGGAACAGTCATAGCGGAGGGGAATAAGGGGAAAATGGGAGGGAGGGAAGAATGGGAAGATACAAGGGATGGGATAACCACTGAGATGTAACAAGAATAAATTAATAAAATTTTTAAAAAAAGAAAGAGAAAGAGCACATAGTTGGATGGGTGAGCAGGGAGGTGGGGAGGATCTCAGAGGAGTTGGAAGGAGGAAAAAATGATCAAAATATATTGCATGTCATTTTTTTTTTCAGTAAAAGCATAACCAGAAGCCAAGTGCACATTTGGCTTTCAATTCCTATTCATTTTCTTTTCCATGGTGGTACAACACTATGGTATATGACAAAGGATTCTTAAATTGTTTTGCATTGGACATTATCATTTAAACTGTTGGAAATCATGTTTCTAATCTGAATGACCTGTGATAAAATTGAGATGATTTTCAAGTCTATAATGAACTAATAAACAAGCATGCCTGCCTTTAAAAAAAATTGGCTCAGTGTGCATGAATAGTGATGTTTTTAATATACCAAGGAGCAGTTTTGAAGTATTTGCTTTAAGTGGAAAGGTAAATTGTTTTGATTTAGTAGATAAGAAAGAAATATGGTATTGTGAGGTTTCTAAAATCTATGGTAAGTACAAAACAAAGAGACATGTTTCATGATACATTCTAAAAATGTGGCATGAGGTGGCTTTAGTTATACTGCTAACATACGGTATACTCCACAAACCTAGAGAGTATAGGTCAGTCATTGACTGTGGCCTCTTAATACAATCAAGAGACACAATAAAGAGAAGTACAAGGCTGCTGCCAGCATAAGATGTTGTAAGTAAAATAAATGCACTCTAAAATACTGAAAACTACAACACAGTAGGAGTTTAAAAGTGATTCACTGAGAGAAAATTACTATGACATGCACATACTTGCACATAGGTACACACATTCCCAATTTAAATTGCTTTGGCAGATGCTTCTGCAGAAGGGAACATAGGACAGGCGAGAACAGTCACCTGGGTCATTCTGACACAGCATGGCTGTTTCTGCAGGCTCTTCCATGCCACAAGTATAATAATAATAATAATAATAATAATAATAATAATAATAATAATAAT